>CM053403.1:113805579-113868479 GCA_028644305.1 Xerus rutilus
TCTTTATCCATTCATCTATTGAAGGGCATCTGGGTTGCTTCCACAGTTTTGCAATTGTGAATTGTGCTGCTATAAACATTAAAGTGGCTGTGTTTCTGTAGTATGCTGTTTTTTAATCTTTAGGGTATAGGCCAAGGAGTGGAATAGCTGGATCAAATGGTCGTTCCATTCCAAGTTTTTTAAGGAATCTCCATACTGCTTTCCAGATTGGTTGCACCAGTTTGCAGTCCCACCAGCAATGTTTGAGTGTGCCTTTTTTACCCCATCCTCACCAGCACTTACTGTTGCTGGTGGTTTGGATAGCTGCCATTCTGACTAGGGTGAGATGAAATCTGAGAGTAGTTTTGATTTGCATTTCTCTAATGGCTAGAGATGTTGAACATTTCTTCATATATTTGTTTATTGATTGTATATCTTCTTCTGAGAGGTTTCTATTCAGCTCCTTAGCCCATTTATTGATTGGGTTGTTTGTTTTTTTGGTGTTGTTTTTTGATTTCTTTATATATCCTGGAGATCAGTGCTCTATCTGATGTGTGTGTGGCAAAAATTTGCTCCCAGATAGAGCACTGATCTCAATCATGTTTTGACAAAGCACCAAATCTTCCTAATTTTAAAGGACATGTCCTTACTTCCTTTTTACTCCATCTCTCCACTCAGATGAGAGAAATACTTTTTTATGTTTTCTGCTAAAATTTACATTTGCTTTTTTAAATGTAACTTTCATGCAATCTGGCATTCCAATTTATATCACCATATTATTTCCATCTGTAGGTAATCAAGTTTCTGATCAAAATAAATATTCTTGGACTATATCATTTTTATAGTTAAAAGTAGAAAGAACCCTGTCCTAGATGTCTATATTTTTAAGTTATTGATATTTTTTTCTCTCTCACTAGCCACATAGCTTCAAATCATTTTCTTTCCTTAATCTTTAGTTAGACGTGTTGTGAAATAAAATTTTGGTAATAAATGGCCTCAGACTTTATCTCATTCTGTGATTAATATCAAATTTTAAATTAATGTTTAAAACTTAGTCATATTCTCTTTATAAATGTGTTTTTAATTTATAAAATCATTCAATTAAAATGACTATATAATAGTAAGTTTCCAATATACTTAATTATTTGATTAACAAAATTAAAAGATATGTGATTTTTATTTTTCAAAAACCTACAATGAAGAGTTGTTACGGTGCTGGAATAATCTTGACCTGACACTTGAAGAAAAAAGAGTTACTGAAGCCATTCAAATATTCAGATCCGAACCAAAATTTTACACACAGTGCAGCACACGTGATACTGTATTACATACAATATGACAAGTCCATGAGGGCTCTCCTCCCCTGCCTGGAATTGATGCTGTCATAAAAGGGTAAGTTCAGTCCCCTCTTGCCCTCCTGCCTTCACATATATTGATATGGCAAGAGGACCCTCTGTGGATGATGATTCCCTGTTCTTGGACTTCCGAGGCTCCTCTACCATGAGAAAATAAATTTTTGTTCTCTATAAACAATCTAGTCTGCAGTGTTTTGTTATAGCAGCACAAATGAACAAAGACAAAGGACATATGCTTTGTTCTACTTATCTTGATTCACTGAAGTATACAAGTAGTAAAGAGACCTGCCTACATGAGTGTTAGAGAGTAAACTTGAAAACTGAACTTTTGATGTTAGGTCCAGTGATTGCTCTTAACTCAGCAATGGGAAAGGTTTTTTAATTTCAAAATCATCAAAGACAACATATGAACATTAATGACTGTGGACAGGTTATAAGACAAGAGCACAGTAGTTACATAAAATGGATGACGTTGAAAGCCTAATATACTTACAAATCTAAGTGGCTGGCAAATTTAGTAGCTTGAAAAAGCAAAGATCCTCAGAATCTTGCCTTTATCCAGTGACTCAGAGACCCAGGCTTCCTCCTCTTGCAGAGTTCTCATCTCTTCCCATAGCTTCTGAGGTAGTAGGGCTTCTGAGAATGTGGAGGTAGCACATTGGCTTTCAGATGTCTCTGAAGCACATGAGGCATACATGACCTCTGGCACATTTCACTGGTTAGAACAATTCACAGGATCCCACCTCACCACAAGGGACATGGAGGAGAAGCCTTCCTATGAGTACATAGCTAGTGGAAAACCAAGTACACTTGAGCACTAAAGGTGTCTCCTGAAAATAAGACTTTTCACCCTGCTGGGAGACAGGATCCTAAACAAGTATATTCACTTACAACATATGAACATGTCATTCATATGATGCACTTTATATATTAGCTACCAAAAAAAGCTGTTAACTTAGAAACATTCACGAGGCTATCCTTTCAAGACAAATGCTGTTATATCATCAAGGTTCATAGAAAGAGATGTATGTGGTGTTTAATACTGGGTAACTAGGAAATATTAAATTGCATAAAATAATGCATGTTCGATATGTTCTAAATTCAGATGCTCTCTCATTCAAAAATCTCTTTAGGTCATTCCCTTTGAATTATTGTTTCCAACTAATATAAGATATTTAAAAATAAAAACATTGGTTTGAAAGAAAAGATGAAACAAGAGTATCAGGTTGAGAAAAATAAGCCAGACTCAGAAAGGCAAGGATCATATATTCTCTCTCCCATGTGGAAGCTACAGAGAAGAATATTTAGAAATAGGACCTCTTGAAAACAGAAGGGAGGCCAGTAGATTTGATGAAGGGGATCATCAAGAGAGAGGAGGTGAGGACAAGGGAAGGTACCAGGGAATGAAATTGATCAAATTATGTCATGTGCATGTATATATCACAATGAACCTATTATATATAATCATAATGCATCAATTAACAACCATTTTTCTGTTCCAAGTTGTCACATTTCCAGAAGATATAAAATATTTTAAAATTATAAAATTTAAAAATGTACGTAGGAAATAGTGCCAGTTAAACTACAAGCTAGAAACTCTTACAGAGGGGAGCACCCTTTTCCTATAGAAGGACAACAGCATGTATCTTGGGCTTTGTGGGCCATATTGTGCTTGTTCCATCTATTCAATTTGGTCCCTGTGGCATAAAAGCAGTCACAAACAATATGTAAACAAGTGTAAACTATGTTGCAATAAAACTTGATTTACAAAAAGCTGGTATGAACAGATTTGGTCCCCAGGCAATAGTTTGCCAATCCCAGTTGCCCAATGCAGAAATAGTTCTGGATACTATTTATTATTATTTCAAAATGTAATCTCTAGGGGGGATAAAAAGTAATGCTAAACAATCAGAACCAAAGTATACACATTTGCTGTCATCATCAATATTTAGCATTACTAAATCTGAAAATTAGTTTAGAACAAAAGTACAAATTATGTGCTTTTTGCTTCAAGAAATATGAGTGTAATGATATCTTTGAATAAGAATTCTATAAATCATTACTACAAATTCAAAAATAGATATTTTACATAAGCAAAATACCCAATGAGAAATGGGTACAATTTTTAGTATATGGGATAAAAATGGTTTTGGATCAACTTAAAAATATAGATTTGTCAGGGGCATTTCAGGTGAGAGGCAAATATTACTCTATTAAAACTCATTCCATTATTGCTTATTAATAATACTCTTATAACTGAAATACACATGTGGAGTATACTTCAAGAATAAAGGAGAAAAGCAAGCATTTAGCCTTATACAACAGTTGGTAGAAACAACTTGATTAGTATACCTCAAAATATTTTTGTTTGGTACTCTATCATTTTTCTAATCACTAAAGTGTCAGCAGCTCATTTCTTGGTAGTTTTACTACTGCAAATAAATTATTAATATAAAAGGGCTGCCATCATGTAATATAAGAATTTATTGTTCTAGAAAATAATCAAGGCAATCATAGATATATGCTATCCATAGGAGTATAGTTTAAGAGGTACAAATTATATTGTTTTCCTTAGCCATGCTTAAAAATTTCCATGCTGTCACTCAAATCTATCCTATATTTTAACAGTTATATCACTTAGTACTGCCCCTTCACATTATTTCCCTTTAACAATGCATTTCAATTGTAAGAGTATACATTATTTGTTCCAAATGTACTGGATATTGATTCCTTCTTAGAGCAAATGCTTCGCCATCAAAAATGCTATTAATTTATTAATCAATCATAGCATGACGAAAAGATCAGAAAACAAAGCCATCAAGTAAGGCTTCAACCTCAGATCTGATACTTATTTGTTGTGTGATATTGAGCAGTCTGTAACTTCTCTGAGCTTTGGTTTTATCTGTAAAACACAGGAGAGAAAATTTGCTCTACTATCCTCTCATGGTTGTTCTGAGAAAGTCATAAGAAAATATACTGGTGGGTAACTACAAAATGCTGCACAAATGTGAGTTATGGCTATATCTCAAATCTCCAAATTGGATAAGAAAAAACTATTTACTAAATTGATAATTTAACCACTTAGAAAATAAATGGCTTTTTTGCCACATTCATAAACAATACCATGTAATCACTGGTGTGTATTCTAAGACTAACATTCTCCATATATTAAAATAATTGCCAAAACTCAATATACATTATTCAGCTCCACCTTACATATTAATTGCTATGTTCAAGATAACAAATGTGCACTCTCTCCTGAAAGAAATATTTTTATACCCACTGTTCATATATGTCAACTAAAATACGTAAATCTATGCTGAATTATCTTTAAAAATAAAAATTTCCTAGTTACTGTACTTTGTCTCCTTGCTTCAGTAGATTTCCATGTAGCATTTTGATATTTTGCAGAGGAAATAAACACTTGAAGTCTCATTATGCTGTAAGTTTTATAAATCATATATCCAGCTTTAGTTATAGAACACAACAGCTAAATCAGAAACACATTTTAAGTTTTGATAGTTAATCAACATAGACAGTAGTCTTTCTTGGGGATTTCTCATTATTTCTGAATGATGCATTGATAGGAGGGAAATGTCTTTTAGAGCTTCAGCATTTTTTTTAAATACTAAGAAATTAGGGGCTTCTGGGAATTCTGGGCTGATGGGATGCACTGGAAACTCTGGGTGTGGCTCCCAAACAGCAAAGAGAAGACAAAATATAGAACAGAATATGGGAAACACAAGATGCCAGAAATTCGTAGCTCTGCTGAAAGAGTCATCTATGATAGAGCACTCACCTGGCTAGTCAATTTTTTACTTTATTCTTCTAGCAATGAGTTCATGTAAACCTGTCCGTGTGCTTTAAAGGGAGATATCAAATATACGTCATTTTAATGGGTGTGTCAAAGAGTCTTTTTGAAATGAAGTTAATAGGCCAATTAAAAATAAGGTGAGGATCCCTGCTCTGGAGCAGTTTAGACTATAATGATAATAAAACCTTCATCCTTCCCTACCTGAGATACATTAGACATTTTTTGGAAAGGCATGCTAAGAAATCGGATTTTCCATACTATGACAGGTTATTAACTCCATGTGACAGCCCTGTAGATCAGCTCCAAAAAGTTATAAAAACATATGTTTAAGTAATGCAGTGTCTGCTCCTATGGTACTGGCTTTTTAATGGAGTATAGCTATGTTCCAGATGAAATCATATGAATTATACAGAGAAAATCTGAGACTTTACACTTGATAGGAGCTTTCTAATTTACAAAGTCAACATATTCTCCCAATACACTGCTATTTGAGAAGGCACTCTTGGGAAATCACACATACAATAAATTATGATTTAATCTTTTTTTATGTATACATTTCTTTATTATGCTTTAGTTCTTACCCTCTTTTAAGGGTGTAATGAACCATTTGTTACTCTCTAGGTAAAGCACAACTGATAGAGCACTGAACATTGAAAGTATTTTTATGATAGCAAAAAGATTAAAATAGTATCTAATTCCTTTCAAAATCCTCTTAATTTTCTATTATAAAATGTCCATGCATGATAAAATTGGGTCAGAATATTTTTAGGTTACAGAACAGTTCTGTTTCCTCCCAACTAGCTTTGCCTTTGGTAATAAGGTTCTTTTTGCATTTCTGTTAGAGACCATGCATTCTATCCTTAGCAAAAATTTTATTATTTTCCTAACCTTCATTTTATTTGCTTTTATCTCCCTTGTTATGCTCTTGTGTTCTCTCCATCTCACTTCCACTTTTATATTTTTCTAATGATGCTTCACAAATCCTGATGAAGAGCAAGCAGATCAATAAATAAATGACAATTCAGATTTTGTTAATTTAAAAAATTGCTATGATTATGTTTGGGATGATCTAATTCTAAAATGCTGTATGTAAGCATATTTTAAAAATATTAAGCATATTATTAAAAAATCTCATGTAATGATCATTAAACTTTTTTTGTAAGTCTATTCAGGTGATTTTCTATCAGAATTCTGTACCTGTACCATTTTACCCCAACACTATCAAATATATCTCAGCTTGTGGCCATATTTTCTTCACTATTCCAGCTAGATTTATTGATTAACTTAAGTGGTTTAATACTACCTTTATCAAAGATACTTCTTTTAAATTAGCACTAGCTTCCACATTAAAAAAGAAAAAAAGCTTATCTTTCCTTTTCAAATTACCAGATGTTATAGTCTTGACAGTGATAATGTTAGCAATCTGGTATTAAGGCTTAGAAATCCTGTCTTGTGATACAATAGATAAAGACTTTTATAAAGACTCCATTATACCCACTAAGGAAAAAAAAACCTGATATGTTAGGCCCATCACCTGCTTTTGGTTCATCTCATAAAACTGTTCTCTCATTCATTTCTACTACATAGCCATGAAATTTTCAAAAAGGAGTTTTGTTGTGGCTTTTCCCAATTCTCTTAAACTTTGCCATATTAAATCACTGTCCTATTTGCATATGAATGCTTTGTAACAGTATTTCTTTCTAAAGATACTGTGATGGTAGCTATCGGCCATGGGAATTAATCCAAATAACAGCCTCTGAAGATGGGCTTCCTTGGTATCTAATCAAAAGCATCAATGCCATGACAGCAGCCCTGCTGGGAATTCTGTCAGATTTCATTTATCTGAACACATTGTATAAGTGAGCCAATGGATAAGTGCTTTGAAATAACCAGTTTCTCTGCTCTTTCATGGGGTTGCCACAGTGATTTTATAATCAGAATATAAACCGGTTAATAAGCATTCACACTGAATGTATGATGTGATTCCATCTTACTCTTATTTAGTTACTGTAAACCATCTTCTCAATTTGAAGTTATACTTCAGAGCCTTGCAAACCACTACTGTCCACAAAAAGATCTCCATTCACTCTCATCTCATTTACCATTATTATCCCCTATCCCTCTCAAGTCTTTTCAGTGGCTTTTAGTACACTATAACAAATGACATTTAAGACCAGAAAGTATACTGGCTCTAGGCACATAAATAACATATTCTGAAGAACTTCTCAAAATGTAACTCAGTACCAAGACTGATTCAGCAACCACTGGACACACTCAAGGTAACAGTGCTGGGCAATATTCCCACCCATGAGTTGACAATACTAGTCAAATTGTTGAGGTATGGCAACAGTGAACAAATCTATCCATACATATTAATGTGGCAATTTCTGACATGGAAAATAAATGCATAGAAACTTAGATACAATTTCATGCTGGAGAAATTAAGAAATGCTTCACTACAGTTATTCTCAGGCAAAGCTTTGAAACTGAACAAGAGGTGGGTTGGCAGGATGGATGAATGGCAATCACTTCAACCAATAAGACAAGATAAACTTTAATAAGCATGATTTCAAAAAGACATTATGAACTTTAATAAGCATACTTTTAAATTAGCATATTTTATGCTAATATGGGAGCAAAATAAAGCATTTTCTGGGAAAACAAAAACACTTGACTGAACAGAGCTTTTTTTGTTTTTTGTTTTTGAGTAGTTGCAGAAAATAAAGGTCAATTGGAAAGTCTTCCAACAAGACAGAGCTGTGAAAACAGAGATATTGTTGTGCAGGGATACAATATAACTCAGAAAGTGGAGGAAGTTCATGTAAAATATAGACAATTACGAATTTTCTAACTTCTTCAGTATTGTTTCCTCATTTTTACATTTGGAGCTGAGACAAAATAACTCCAAATTTTTTCCAAAATTTTATGGATATATTAACCAAAATTCCTATAGAATGCACAGATAATCTACAATGAAGTGTAGAGAAAAAAATTATATGTTTTCATAAGGGGGAACTCAGGAAAGGTTTACTGGGAATTGTGAAATACTGAATAAGATGTGAGAGGTACTTAGGTTATAAGAGGAATGTAGACAAGTAAAATGGGAAACCAAAACATTCAAGACTTGGAAACAGTGAAATTGACAACTAAGACTGTTTTTCACTTATCCTCCATTCTAGAAAAATATCTTCTAGTTAAACTTATTAGAAGATATAATCAAAGATCTTATTTTCTAGAAGCCGAAATATTTTGATTTTTTTAAGGACATCCTGCTAGAAAGGAAATTCTTGAGGAAAAAGACAGGCACAAGCAATCATGAGTTGAAGAGACGTATATTTTAATGGCCCAACATCTTGACCAAGAAGGCAGTAAACAAGAAATGAAGAGGGAGGGAATGACTTCAGCTGAGTGCCCAGCATGCATCTTTCTTCATGTTAGGCACTTTATTATTTATTATTATCTTGCTGAATAATTAAAGTCAATTGTAAATTCTTTTTAAATTTTCCTATCTTAATTCCTTATACTTACAAAAAATAAAACTCCTATAAATAAACTTATAATAATAAGTTATAAATGTCAAGAAGTTTATAATAAGTTTTGAATGTCAAGAAGTAGTGGGTCCTGTTTATTCAACTTCACCAGTACAGACATCACAGGATTCAAGAAGTCTGGAAAAACTAAGCCTAATCTCTAAAAATCAACTGCACAAAGATGATATATTTCTCCTAATGTTATGCTATGCAACAATTCTTGTTATTATTTGGAAATGTTGAGCTCTTGATGTGAGTAGTTTTGAGTCAATGTGTATAGCTACAGTGTACAGTGTAGTTAAATTGACTCAATGATATTTCAGAAAATGTGCTTGCAGATATTTGTCACGCAATAACATTCTGGCACTGCTCTGTAACTAGAAAACCCCATCTTGTGAAGCTCTTATGTCCTTCTGCTTTTACAGAGGACTCACAGGCATGAATATATTATCATTTTTCATACTACAGTCTCACTTTAAAGTATTTTCTAACTTTGTTTAGTATCTTAAAATTTCTTCCAAGAGCATTTCTCAAAATAAAACCAAACAATGCTACCACCTTTTTTCTCCTTTTCCTTGGCAAATATAAGGACTTCTAAGTATTATAAGGACTTGTGCCTTTTATATTTGTTATCATATTCAGGACTACTTTTTATAACTAGTTCTCATTTGTATCTTTTGCATTGTGCCTTGTATTTAATTTCTTTTTGGAAAACATTTCAGACGGCCCTCCATATCTGTGAGATACCACCAACTGCAGATCAAAAATATTTGGAAAATAAGAACATTGCATCTGTACTAAACACTTTTTAAAATAATTATTCCCCCAAAAGATAAGGTACAACTATATACAGATCATATGCATTATTATAAGCAAGCTAGAGATGATTTAAAGTATACAGGAGAATGTGTATAGATTATATACAAATACTACTATTTTACATTAGATTTGAGTATCAAAAGATTTTTCTGTCCATGGGGGATTCTGGAAACAACATCTGCCATGCTGTGAAATGAATATACTCGGACATTTTTTTGCTTAATCAAAAAATAGAGTCATAGAATTTTAGAACAGATGGAATATATACTTTATGTAGTCCAGACACCCTCTTTTTATAGTTGGGGATAGATATAAGCTTGAAGAGGTTAAAATAAGATTTCTCATCTGGTTGATGACAAAAACCTTGATGTCTTAATGATCTCATGCCTTTCACATTTCTTTTTTTTTCAGGTTTTATTTATTTTTATTTTTAAATTTTATTTATTTATTTATTCTACTTAGGTATACATGATAATATTCATGAAGAAATATTTACTGAATACCTTCCAAGTCCCAAGAATGCTGCAAAGAAATTAGATAAATAACCTCATGGTTTCTGCCTAATGCATGCAAATAGAGAATGAATAGAAAATACAATGGGAAAATTATACTATTATGGTGAGTACACTGAAACAATATCCCAAGCTCAGAAGGTCAAATGATTTCTGGAGGATGATACATGTCACCTGAGAACAGAAGAATGATGTAAAGTTCACAGGGAGAACTGAGGTGCAGAAGACACTCTGTGAAATAGGAAAGGGGTGAGATGGATAAGGGGGAGAAAGAGAAGAGACTTAACAGGTAAGTACACCAGATCGTGAATGGCTTTGCCGCCATACTACTAAGCTCACAAGTGTGCTCTGTAATCCATTACCCGATGTTAAGTAGAAAGAAGACTTCAAGTTTGTATCAGAGTGATAACTCTGAGTTTAATGTGTGAAATGAATGAAGTAGAAGACTCTTGTATGATTAAGGCCAGATTAGTTAAAATTATTGTAGTAATCCATGCAAAAGTCAATGACAACTTTGATTTCAATTTGGGAAAAAAAAATAAGCCTGCTCCCATATTGTGAAAGTAGGCCTTCTTTATAATATTTATCAGGATAAGGGAAAATTGTATTTATCTTTGAAAAATAAATAAACCTTGGCAAAGAAGAACTTTGTATTGTGGGAATAGAGACTACAAACCTTAATTATGAAAATGATTTGCTGCAACCCAGCGATGGGGCAGAACTGTTTGAGTTCTGAAGACCAGCAGCAATCCAGAAGAAGGTAGATCATGTTTGAAATTCCAGGGCAGTTCTTCTAGTGATGAATAGTTATGACTTAATTCAAAACAGAAAATAATTTCAAAATAATCCTTCTTGAAACCCAAAATACTGGAATAGTCTATTTATTTGAAGACTTCCTCTTCAATTGCAAAAGCAAGTGCCAAAATATCAGCCAAGCTCTTGATTCTTCTGCCAGTTCTGACTAGTTTTGTGGTTTTGCAGTTGCTTCTGTGCCAACCTAATTTTTTAAAATTTTTATGAGGTCTGAAGACCGCCAAGAAATGCCAAAGAGGAAAATAAGATCAAATAATATCATTGCATTTTAGTTCAAATCCATCCATTACTTAGACAACAAAATACAATTGTGGTCTTTAAAAAAATGAAGAACACATGTACATGAAAAATCCACAAATTTTGCTTCTAGAATAAATCTGTACAAAATTTTATTCAATTTCACAATACTTTATGGCAATGATTCTGAAAAATCCAATATGGGACTAAAAGTAAAGGAAATATTAAAATATGTATAGAAAAATTGCTTTAAGGAATCATATGCAAGCTTTTAATTTCATGTGTATTATGAAAAATTATTACAATACTAATCTAAGAAGAATCTGCAATGATTTATATTCATTTTATAGATGTTCATCTTTTTCATTTATTTTTTATTTCTATTTGTAATGCTTTTATTAGTGCATTTCAGATGTGCGTAATATTGAGGTTCATTTTGATATAATCACACATGCATGGAATATAATTTGTTCCACTTTAGTCCCCCAGAACTTCCTTTTTCCCTCCCCTCTTTCCTCCTCCTGTTCCCTTTCCTCTACTCTATTCATCTTCCTTCTATTTATTACTAGTTTATTTTTTATTAGTGCTTTATAGATACACATAAAGGTGAAATTCACTGTGGTATACAAATATATACACATCAATTTTTTTCCTGTAACTGCCTTTTCCCATCTCTCCTTCCTCTCTGTTAATTCCTTTCCTCTGCTTTACTGATCTCCCTTTTATTTTCATGGGAATTCCCCCATTTCCCTTCCCCTTTATTTTGGTCTAGCTTCCACATAGGAGAGAAAACATTCAACCCGTAACTTTCTAAATATGGCTTATTTCACTTGGTGTGATGTTCTCCATTTCCATCCATTTCCCAGAAAACGCCATAATTTTATTCTTATTTTAACATTCTCATTGTTTAGCAAGTTCTGTCCAGTTGTTTAATACATTAATTGCTTCTATTAAAATTCTCATCAATAAAATGAAGAAGGTGATCCAATTACAAATAAAAATAACATTTTACTTTAGACTGAACTTTAGAAAGATTATCCACGAATAATTGCTCATTTTGGTGGTGTTGCAAGAGTCTCAAAAAACTGGTTTCTCTCCTTCTTTCTACACTAATTTCCTCTTCTGTACCTGTAGCCACATCCCCTGTGACCTGTGCTCAGGGCTTCAAATGAATATACATGTTCATAATGTTCATATCACTTTTCTGTAGAGAATGGTGCCTTCCTCCTGCAAAAATCTGTCATCAAAGGCCTAGATTAAACATGATTTCCTTTATGCAACTTCTCTGATTTTGCCAAGAAAAATTGTCTTCTTTATGCTTTCATCAACCATTCTTGCTATGCTTTTGACTTCTAGGTTCATAAGTAAATAACTGAAAGCACTATATTGTGCTTTAAGTTGCTGTATTTTTTCTCATCTTCCACTATATTCTCAAAAGATCTCAGTGATTATGCCTGTCAGAATGGCAATTATCAAGAATACAAATAACAATAAGTGTTGGCAAGGTTGTGGGGGAAAAGGCACACTCATACATTGCTAGTAGGACTACAAATTGTTACAACTAATCTGGAAAGCAATATGGAGATTCCTTAGGAAACTTGGAATGGAACCACCATTTGACCCAGCTATCCCACCCCTTGGTTTATACCCAAAAGACTTAAAAATAGGATACTACAGTGACGCAGCCACTTCAATGTTTATAGCAGCTCAATTCACAATAGCTAAACTGTGGAACCAACCTAGATGTCCTTTGATAGATGAATGGATATAAAAAACTGTGGTATATACACACAATGGAATATTACTCAGCAATAAAAGAGAATAAAATTATGGCACTTGCAGGTAAATGGATGGAGGTGGAGAATATCATGCTGAATGAAGTAAGCCAATCCCCAAAAAATAAATGCTGAATATTGTCTCTGATAAGTGGATGCTGATCCATAATGGGGGGGGGGAGGAAATAGGAAGAATGGAGGAACTTTGGTCACAGGGGTGGGAGGGGGGAGAGGGCATGGAGACAGTAAAGATGGTGGAGTAAGATGGACATCATAGCCCTAGCTTCATGTATGACTGCATATATGTTGTGATTCTATATCACACACAACCAGAGAAATGAAAAATTGTGCTCCATCTGTGTATAATGAATCAAAATGCATTCTGCTATCATGTTTACCTAAGTAGAATAAATAAATAAAATTTAAAAAAAGATCTCAGTGATTAGATACCTAAGGGATTCATAGACAATAAACATAACAGATATATGCATTTAGATATATTTATATGAATATACTTATTTAGAAACTCTAAAATAAATTATTATTCATTCCCATGATGTGTCATGTCCATAGTGCTTATACTATAGTCTGATATTCAAAAAATGTTAATCGAGATGAATTTAAAATAATCCTAATGAGTATCATAATAATGTGATCACTAATATTATTATTATATTATTTCATTTTCTGTTGCTATTTAAAAAATACTCAAGGTTGGGTACTTTATAAAGAAAAGAGGCTTATTTGGCCCATAGTAGTGGAGAATCAAGAACATGGTACCAGCATCTGCTTAGCACTAGTGAGAGCCTGTCATAGTTGGCATCATGGCGGGAGCACATGCAACAGGGAAAGATTACATGTTGAGACAGGAAGCCAGAGGGACTCAGGAGCAAGGCTTGCTCTTTTTATGACAATCTGCTCTTGTAGGAACTAACTAGGGTACCATGAGAACTGCATTAACCCTTTCTGAGGGTGATATCTCCAATGAATGCCCTAAGAATCTCCCACTAGGCCTCATCTCTAAAAGGTTCTGCCACCTCTACACTACCACACTGGGAACCAATCTCGCAACATTAAAAAAAGCTTTCAGCATATCCAAAACACAGCAATGATTTAAAAAAAAAAGAAACAAATTTTACATATCTATCAACTGAAAGCATCAAATTAATAGATTTTATACCTGCAGAGATATAATTATATTTAAGAATAATTTCCATGCACATTCAACATTCATCTGCTGGAATCTACCCTTGTTTTTCTCACGCAGCAGTAGGGAATGCAAGAACAAGAACAGCTGAGTGCAATGTGGAGGAATAGATGTTCAATGCGGGAAAGTGCAAGGTACTGTGAGAATGCAAAGATGGCAATGGCAAGCTCTGCCTGGGGAAATCAGAGATATCTTAGGGAGACGTACATTAGGAAAATGAGAAGAGTGACAGAAAGTCAGAACAGTGAGTGCAAAGAGATTGGAAAACCATTGCTCCTTATACCACTTGCCTACAATTAAGGATGACTAAAGTGTAGAACACAAATGGGGAAAGACCAGGAAGTGACACCAGAGAAGCAGACAAGAGTCTCTATTCTAGGAAAACTCTTCAGACTGCAGCTTGTGGAAGGATGTGAGGATTGAGAGGAAGCAGAGACCAGAGGGTAGGCTGTGCTCAGGGCCCAAGGGATATAGCCCTTCAGCATGACTTTATAACTCTATTCATATGTCCAGACATATTCCAAGCATTGCGTTCCATAGAGTTCAAAATACATAAGGGTGAAAAGGATAACACTTCATTTTAAAAACTTTTAAAAATTCACACACCAATTTTAAGAACTATAGGGTTGTTAAAGACATACAAGTTATAACTACCATCCTCCAAGACTTTTTACATTGATATGGAAAAAAAATATATGTATATATGGCTTGCTAGAATAGGTATTATAGCATGAATAAAACTAAACAATATGGGACAGCATTCAGCAGAGAAATCTTGTTAAGGAACAATCTGTATCCTGTATAAACATTTGGAATTTAAATACAATAACTCAGGGCTTACTGGACCAAATATAGAGAGCAGTTCTGAGGTAATTGTAATATTTGAATTCATCCTTGGAAACTGTGTTATATGGGGTCAGGAAAATAATATGTTTTGCTCCTATACATAAAACTTTCATAAATATTCTTATGAATTAATAAAGCAAAACAGGATTTTTCTATCATACTACATTTACATTTATGTATTATCAGTGCTTCTTGGATATTAAAATAAATTTAAGATTACCTAAAAAAAGTAAATGGGAAGTCATTTGCAATTTATTTTTAGAAGTCTCCATATTGCATATAAACATTATATTCAACATTTGGAACAAAATGTAATTCAATATTCAACCTTAATGTTATCAACACAGGAGGAATAGAAAAGAAATTTAAAGTAGAGAAACCCAAAACAACCTAACTTTTACATTTTCAATTTTGACATGTAATTTTTCAAACCTTACAATCCTTTAAAATAGCTATTTATATTCTATTTCTTTTCCAAATTTAACTATGCTTTTCCCATATGAGACTCAGGAGGCTGACCTATAAAACAAAAAGAAACTCCAAAGTATAGAGTATGGAAATGATCAGGTTCATGATGCACTAGGCTATTATTCAAGCTGAAAATAAATTGGTTTTCTTTAAGAATAGAACCCTTTGTTAAAGATATTATGTGCTAGGATCTGTCTGTTCTCTTTCCTTGCATATCCTCCAGCCCACAAGAGCTAAAGCAGGGCCTGAGATCAATCTCATCCATTGGAGAAAAGAAAACTATTTCTAATGCTCTCCAACCTATATCAGATTTGTTAATTCAGCTCTATTTATGTCTTGGTTACTCTAAATGGAAATGCTTTCATATTCCAGATGCTAGGATTCTCTAGATTCGGGGCCCTATCCTGCTCTTAACACCAGATCTCTGAGGAATGAAATCTCTCCATACACATGCCTGAGATCCTTCTGCCAGGGATAAATATTCTTCATGCAAACGTCTTTCTGGCCTGCCTGCCTGATCACAGCTTGCCATCTGTTCTGGGACTCCCCACTACTCTGCTCAGACTGAGCGTCTCTGCAGACACTCAGATTACTCCTTGGAGCTCAAACACCGACTGCTGTTCTGCACTACCTCTCAGTGCTGGTGACATTGTTGGATTTTACCAGAGCTCTGTGATCTTGGGGGATTAAATAAAAACCAAAAAACAGTGATGTTTCAGAAATCTTCTCTCCATCTGAGTTCCCAGAAATGACTTACTACAAAGATATATACTTCCTCATGTAACGGATAAGATTTATGGATGTCCTTGATTTCCTATGGCAAGGCTAGAAACTGATCTTAATCTCTATTCTTGCCCTCATAAATGACTAGCTGATCAATCAGGGAAAAAAATGCTTGCTAACCAAACTTGGGTTAAGATTCATTCTTTCCTTCTTTTAGGCCCCCAAACTTTGGCCCAGCTTTAATGTGAAGCAACACAACCCTTCCTCAACAGCCACTGTGAAGAATAAACTGACTTGGAAGAAAATATTCCCTCATTTATTACTTGGTCACAATACCTAGGTTTTTACTCCATTTCCCTAAGCCTGGTGCCTTCTAGACTTGTTTACTTCTCCCTATGGCAATACTCCCTTTACTTGCTCTTGCAATAATCCATCCTTTGTAGTCAAGTCTTTCTTTCCTTAAGTCCAATTTTTTTCTTCAATTTGACACCTGTCAGTGATCTTTCTGCCTGCATACCTGAATTAGCTGAACTTGTTCCACTTGCTTAGAGCAATTTTTGTCCCCCATCTCCATGAACTGCACCTATTTCCTGATGGGCCTTCACAACCACACTGAAAGACCACTCCCTAGCCCTTTTGAAGGCTTGCCATAGTCAATGTTTAGAGTCCTTGTGCTCTGAGTTATGTTGCTTTCTTATCTTAAATTCACTCAGCTCATAATTATCTTTTATTAGTCAAACACTTAGAAAGTAAAACCACACTTTTTATTTTTTTAGCTGATACATTTCCAATATGCCCAAATCTCCTTGCCACCAAATTTCCTGTTTTACATATTCAGAATGGGAGGCTTAAGAATTTTAAAGAATTTGTCGGAAATTCACAAACAAGGATAGAAACGGTATAAGAAAATAGTTCTTATTACTTTTGAAAAGAGTTTTTGATCACCAGTTGTGCACTAGAACATCATTTAAATATAAGTTTGTAAAAACTTAGTTTAGGTAAATTCAGAGATTAATGGATTTTGTTTTGTTTTTTTTTGTTTGTTTTCTTTTTTAAAATCACAGTTTTTCCTTAATTTCCTTGTAAAAGACACTAAATGTAGTTTACAGGAATTAATTACATATCAGATGGCTTAGAAAACCACCTGGAGGTCCCTATCATTCCTCTGCTGTATATCCTCTGTGGGGACTTGTGTCTACATACATATATGCATATATTTAGTAATCTCAGTATTTTTTAAATGACATTGGTGATGCATAATATATGATTAGGCAAAAATGCATGAGCTAGTCTTTTTTCCTATCACAATAAAGTATCATCTATTGGCTAATGTTTATGCTATCTAAAATGATATTCGAGACCTCCTCTATGGGAGGTTCTGGCAGTTCCTGAAAGAATGTTAGTTCTACCTCTACCTCTGTTTTTCCTGCTTCTGAAGGCTCCTGGCAGGCTGAGAATACTAAGCCGTGCTGCAGGCTGCAACGCAGTGATGAAGTAGCCATGCAATGCTCCATCATCATAAAAGCTCCAATTTAGAGGAAGCCACTTGATGGGAGAAATCTGTAGCCTCAGCACTTTGCACAATGTCTCACATCCCCAGAGTGCTCCCATTCCAGCAAGGGATAAGAAAGCACTGAAAAGCCATGCAAGTGAGAAAGATTATTAAACACCTAGTTACCAGGAGAGTTTCATACAACATAAAAAGAAAATGTTCTCTATTAATAGCAAATAAATACTACAGGAAGCTGAGCTGCAATAAAATAGTTTTTAGAAACATTCCTCATTTCACCAGATGACATTCTCCTTTTAAAAGAAATATTTCACTTCAGCTAAATTATCACTGGTTAACTTATTTCAATTCCTTTCAGTGTCTTTTACTTTATGAATAAATGATATAATGTGGGTATGTCAACTGTGATGGAAATATTTTCCATCACCATCAAATACAGTAAATAATTATAAACGCTACAAGCAGTGATTATATGCCAAAATTATGCATACTTCCTAAGATCATATTTCTTATATTTTTTGAATATTCATTACCCAGGACTACAGAAGAGATCTGAATGACAAAATCATTACTAAACCTATCAAGTTGAAGATAATGATTTATTACTTAATATTCCTTGTATATCTCATCTATTTTACCATCATTTATTGAGCACTTACTGTATGCCAATCATTCTGCTTAACATAGGGCTTACAAAATTTAATGAATTTGAGAACCTTGCACTTCTAACAATTCTTTCTCAAAATGAGATCTGTAAGCAAATTTAGGAAATATCAAGATTTATATCCAAATGTTCAAAAACTGGTTAATAATAAATAATGGTGATGCATTCAGTTATTATCTAATGACTTAAAATAATGTTCCTCAGGAAGTCCCAAGTGTATTTTATGTGTACAAGAAGATAACAGTTTACTTATATCTAAATGAAGAGAAATCAGAAGTATTCTAGGTATTTTTTTTACATTTTTGCCCAAGGAAATCCTGATTTCTATGTCTACAACTATATCAGCATTGTATTCTCAATTTTCATTGACTTACTAAACGTAAGATAATACCTTTAAGTGAAATAAAATTTTCCATGATGAAGTTTCTTCTTAGTTAAAACACAGTTACTCAGTTTAGTCCTCTAATTGGAACCAGCTCCATTTATCATATACATCAACCAAAGGCCAAACTCTGGCTTATCCAACAAAGCCAGCCATGATGCTGGTACAATGAATGGCTAAAAACATTTTGAAAAGAGTAAATATATTTTGAGGTAAAGTGAAAGATGTTGCTCTGCCTGAAAGAAGTGCTAGCTCTTCATCTTTTCCCATTTTAATCTTTCCTATTTTATGGCAAGACATTAACTAATACCCTTTTATGAAATGAATGCCTTGATGTTAATTACTAAGCAAGTCTTTTATTTGTAATAGAGCTAAGCAATTTAACACCTTCCAGTGACTTTCTAGAACAAATATATAATCATAATTCTTTCAGTGCATTGGTGGAAGTACATAAAAGCCCCTGGAAAATTATTCATTGTGCTTACATGAAGCTGTTAGCTCAGTTAATTATAAGTCATTGTCTTGCTATTATTTTTCATATAATTTCTTTCAATTTATTGCCATTTATTTAGCAAGAACTATGAACACTTGGGTGCAGTTAAACAGACTCAACAGTAACTGGGAAAGGGCATTCTAGAGAACCCATGCTTCTCAGACCCAGGGCACCATCACATTTGCTGGCCTAGAGATCCTATGTACATAATGCCTGCCTGCCTAGGTCCACTGTTCTTCATTGCTTAGGTTGTATAACCTCGCCCCAATCTCGTCTTCCTGCTCTTATAATCCATATGCTATGGTTTGAATGGCTTTACCAAAATTCATGTTGAAATGTAATTCCTATTGTGAAGGATTAAGAGTACAACCAGTAGGAATCTTTAAGGAGTAAGAAACACGAGAGCTCTGCCTTTGGGAATGGATTAGTTCATTCATGGATTAATGGGTTTTCTGGAGTAGAGTGGCATGATATAAAACCAGTTTTGCCATTTCTTTTGTGTGTCCCTCTTGTCATGTGATGCCCTGTGCCATCTAAGGACTCTACAGAGTTCCCACCAGCAAGAATGCCTTCCTCAAGTAGGCTCTCAATTTTTGGTCCCTTCTCTCACTTTTAGAATGGTGAGATGAATAAATCTTTATTCTTCATAAATTATCCAGTTTGTGGCATTCAGTTATAGCAATAGAAAATAGACCAAGATATTACTTCATATGCCACATGGAGAAACAATAAGCCATGGATGACTAGATAGATGGATGTCTGGACAAAAAATAAATATGAAGGGTTTATATAAAAAGAAACAGATAAAATTATATTTTAAATTAATTAAATTATAGGAATTATGTGGATTTCTGACTAATAATTTACCCATCAGAGCCTCCTGACAGTGACTTTGTTCATAGAGTTTGTAAAAATGTAAGTGGTATATTTTGTGGGTTCTGAGAATAATTATTAAATACTAAAGAGTTTTAAAAGCCAGTTGCTATAACTATTAATAACTTGAAATCAGTCATGGTGGGCTTTTATTTATACCATAGGAATCAGCAGATGCTACAAATCAGCACTTGTTTGTGCATGTGGTTTTTAGTTTTGGTTTGTTTTTTGAGAACCTGTTTACCAACAGGCTATTGCTCAGTCCTTCATAAAGCTCTGACACAAAAATAAGGGAAGTTCTCCACAATGCTAATGTCCTTTGTCACCTGCTCATGATGTGTGATTCACATTTCCCACCCAAACATTTTATACATGTGTTTTTATCAATTTTTCTTAGGGTTATAGATTTAGTGAGTATTATTTAATAAGAGTATTAGTCATTTTGTAAGTTGTACTTTTTTTTAATAAGTCCAAACAATGATTCTCTTCTAATGTCTATAAGTCTGGTAATTTAGGATGTCCTTCCTATGTTTTCATGTCATAGTTTTATAGCCTTCTGCAATCTCTTCAGCATCTTTTTAGGCTGAAAACTTCTAATTACTTTAAATTTTCCTTAAATTAAAGCTCTCTTTTTAAGCCCTCCTTTCTGGAGTTTTTCTATGTTAGCCTTTCCCCAAATACTGCAGTCAGATCTGTTTGTAGTATCTGACTTATAGAGGGGAACAAAAAAAATCTTGCTACATAACTACAACAGAATAGTGTCTGTTATTCTTGTCCTTACTTATGAATAACACCCAAACATTTCAGCAATAACCACAGCATAACAAAACGTGGGCTTCACAACAAAATATATCAGACCAGATCAAAGGGATTAGTGCCTAATGTTTATGTTAGCTTTTAGCTGGAAAGGAGTCTGGCTAGATTCTTAATTTCACATCTGTGGGGGAAAGAGTATTGATTTCAATATATGGAAACCACTAAATAATTCTCCTTTTCTAATTTTCCAGGAAGTCTACTTTGCTTAATAGGCCTAGTATTAGACATCTATTTTAATTTTCTGTTGTTTAATATTTTCAGTAAAAAGAAAATCATTCTAGAAAATTAATATTAACAATATTAGATTTGTCAGCCTTATATTTTAAGTATGTGCTGATTAACTTCTATAATATACTTGATTAAAGCAGATGACTGAAGCCAATTTTTTCTCTATTTTGCCCTTATAAGACCATTTCATAAATATTTAAGCATCCTTTTTTAAATCAAGCTTTATTATTTGTGCTTATATTACCTTCCCCTTTACAGTAAAAATAAAAAAGAAATCACTCTGGTGTCAGCTGAGAAAGTTCCAGTTCCACAGATGATGTCACCTTATAAACATACCTATGCCATTTAAAGGCAGCTGAGCAAAAGGAATATTGGATCTTCTTTCTTTTACTTCTAAAAATTTGATTTTAAACCTTTGAACATTAAATTACAGATGTGCATTGCTGAGTGATAGGAATATACCGAGAAACGTGTCAAATGGCAGTTCCATCTTTTGTGAACATCATTGAATGGACTTACACAACAATTCACCACTTCTATGTGACATACTCTATTGGACAGCTACGGCATTGTCGTCCTTCATTCACTGAAGCTGTGTGTGGTGAATAACTATAAACAGTCAATAAACTACTAAAGAACCTAATTTAAGCTATCTCCCCAAGACATGTCCATCATGACCCCCATGTACAAGGTTAAAAGATCTCTAATATATTAAAAGATAGGATTTTATTCTCTTGCATAAAATCCTTTCAATTTTAGGCATGACATTAATCAAAAAGAAACGCACAATGACCCATAAGCTAGGAATGACAAACTCAAGATGTAACATGTACTCCTTCCATAAACATGCAAGGTTTAAGTACACACAACTAACTCCTCTCAATATGAGTGGTGCTACCACAATATCCAATTTGGTTTCTCCTGTTACTTTCTATGACATTTGTCTTTGAATTATATTCCAAAAAGATATAATAAGCAAATATATTTGGAAAAGTATGTGTAACAGAAAACATGTATGTCAGAACTTTTAATGTCTTTTGAATCTCTAAGGGGTCAGAGTATACAGTATGCACAAAACACATTCGAATAACATTTTTCTGAACATCTGCTTAGTTTTTCAGACAAAAGTTTTTCAAATAATGTTGTTTAGAAATGTGTTTATTGTAAGAGTTTGCAATGAGCTTGTTAGTACTTTTTGCTCTTCAATTGTTACATTAGAGTGATTTGAGTTCATTTAGGCCTCCTAATATATAAAATGCTGTTCTACATGTGGTTTTCCACAACTTTAAAACTAAGAAAAAATGATGGGCAAGTTTTTTCTTTATTTTTTGACACTTTCCAAATTGTGGATGTATTAGGGTTCAGAGCATTCAACTTACCATTTATTCTTCTCCATTATTAAGTGGATCAATGTATTTCCCTAAAGGCAAATATTTCATTTCTAACAATATTTTTCACCTAAAGTACTGCTAAAAACTTTTAAATAAACAAGTCAGAAAAAGTAGAGTTGCTTAAATTGGATAATTTTCTCTGGTGTTGTATTTTAATCTAGCCTTTCATTTGAAAAGAGAACTATGGAATGACATTAAATAAAAAATGACATTCCATAATTCTTCCATTCACATTTTCCCAGTACGTGAAGGAAACAAAGTCACCTTGTCAAAAAGATTCAGCATCTTATTAAAATGTGCAGAAACTTCTGTATACTGTTTTCTAAATATTTACCAATTCTAATAGTGGAACTGCAGGTTGAATAAGAAATGCCCTTTCATTGTTACAGTATGATGGTGGATTTGTACAAATTTTGGAGGCTCTTACAAATTATGGCTCTTGGCTCTGTATTTCAATTAGGGTGAATGGGCAGGCCAAATAATGTTTAGATAATTTGTTCTACCCTGCTCAAGATCATTAGGTATGATCTGTCATCGTTTAAACATTCTTTGCCTCAATCAACTCTTCTAACCCAACAATGAGTTTTTGTATGATTAATGCTTTCAGCCCTTTGAAGAAGCATCTCAGTGATGGGAAGGCTCCATGTGTCCTCCTCTGGAGAGCAGGTGTCATTCCAACACACCCCATGAGGAACATCATCTCAAGGATGTCATTCCTGATGGGGAGGTGGGAGGGATTGAAGGGGTTGATTAGAGAAGGACATCAAGGTAGAAATGATTTACAACATGTGTCTCAGGGGGAGAACCCAAAGGAAGACTTGCTGAAATGAGTTTAAAATGGAAAAGCACAATCTACATCATAAAACTAAAAAGTACCAATTAGACACACTGTATAGTTTTATATTAGTTCTACTGATTTAAGTATACTGATATTTAGTGCTAAGTTTAAACATGACCTAGATTAAGCATTTTGTTCTTTATATATTTCTATAAATTTTCTTTCCCTCCCTGACAAATAGGGTAAATGAATAGCAATTTAAACAGTCCAGAACATGATGCCTTTGCTGAGGGTTTGGCAGTTCTCCAGTTCCTGCTGCTAAATATTATCAGAGAATTAGCATCAAAAACAAATTCCTTTAGTAATATCAGTAAAAGCTTCCTTGAACATAGCTCATATCCTCGATGCTTCCAAAATTCTCTGATGAAAGGGCTTAGGGATACCAACATTTACCAAATGAGGGAGAGGGAGGGGTTTGTCAAAAAAACTTTGAAACGGTATTTCTGCATTAAGCAGAGTCTCTCGAAACTGCCTGTTACGGATCAATAAACACAGTAAATTATCCTAGAAATGTTATTTTTCATACTTTTTTATAAATTACCCTCAATTACCCATAAACTATTACTATTCCTATTGCTTTTGTTTTCTCTAGTGTTGGGGACTGAACCCAGGGTCTGGCACATGCTAAGCAAGTGCTCTACCACTGAGTTACACCCCAGCCCAGCTTTACAAAGCTTTAATTTTATTATGTACATTTGAGGTTTAGAACATGATGTGATAGGATATATATTATATATAGTAAACAGATAACTATAGTGAACTGACATATGTATCATACCATGTAGTTACTTTGTGATAAAAGCAGCTAAAAGCCATTTATTTAATAAAAATCCAACTACCAAGCCATTTTTAACTACAGTCCTAATGTTGAACAAAATATTTTTAGATCTATTTGTTCTATATATTTGCTACTTGCATCCTCTGAAATACATCTACCCATTTCCTTCCCTCTCTATAATCATTGCCTCGTTACTACTTCATTTTTGTTATTGAAGATAGAGATGACTAATCCCTGAAGTTCTTCCATGACATGTCACATTTTAATGATGACTGTCAAAGTCATCTACTTCATACAAAGTCCATATGAGAGCAGGTTGTATTGTAAAGTGTCTTTACCTCTTTGTATGCATTGAACTTGAGTGGATAGGCTCTGATTGCACACATTACTTAGAGCTTGAAAAATAACAAATAATATGATGATCTAGAGGCACTTGAAAATCACTCCTTGTCTTGAATTCTGTGTCATCTTGGATAAATTTAACCCTCAGAGAGATTCAAGATCCTTGTTTCTGAGAAGGTAATAATTCCTTTCACCCCTGAGAAGTGAGATAACATAGATTGAGTTTAGCTCATATTCATGATTCAACAAAACGTTAGCTGCCAATTAATGTTAACAGTACCAACGAAAACCAAAATTCATTCAAATAGTTTACCTTTAATGTGTCTTTCCTTGCCTACAATGATTCCATAAATATTTGCCTTTTTGAATAAACAATCACAATTTATTTCCTCCATCTATAGCGTTGGCTACTATAGTGGGTTCAGAGAGCTTGCTTTTAGTTCAGGCAGAATTTTATTGTTATCCATCAAGACAATCCACTCTTCCTGCTCAGTCCATCCTTATTTCAAAATACATTCATTTCTATTTTCTCATGATAACCTTGACAGAATTGAAACTGAGTGTAAAATGGAAACAAATACATCTTTACATGACAAGGTATGTATCCCTGCAGTAATGATGACCACCATGTAATTAATGAATAACTATTTCATGTCATGGATTTGATGAGCAATGAGGAAACTATGAGGGCCTGCACTTGGTACACAAAAATTAATGGGCTGTGTCTGTAGTTTATGTTCCCATGTTGTTTTGCCTTTACATTTTGATTTACTTAATTTTTACCCTCTTGTATAATCTTATATCTGAAATATATTATTAATATATTTCATGCAAAATGTTGAATAATCATCAATTAATTAATTTGAGAATCAATGTAGTTAAGTACTTGTCTTTTCCTAAAACCTACACAATATCAGGGGCTGGGGAAGAGAGCAATGAATTGGAACTTAGTTGACTCAGGTTTCACAGCCTACATCCTTCCCAGTAAGGACTGTTACTTCCTTACTGAATTTATATTATGAAGATTTGCCTTAGAAAAAATTCTTGAATTCTGGGTCATATTACATGTGTGTCCTGTAGTTGGGCAAAGAGAGCACTTATAGCTAACTTGCATCTGAAAAAAGATGTCCACATCAATAGTGAGCAGACATCGCCTATATTTGAACATCAGGCAGCTTTTAAAAAGTAACTGTATTCTTAGTAATGACAGAAAAGAGCATGACTTGGGTACCTAAATGCTTATCTCAGGACATTATTAAAAGGTGCTGCTGAGAAGGTTTTGGTCAAAATGAGACCCTCAAGGAAAAGAGCTATCAAATGCAGAAGGGGAGGTGCATATAGCAGGGGATAGTCCCAAAGGCACTAACTGCATCCAGGAAGTTCAGCTGGAGGGCCCAGCAATGATGCTTTTCAAAGACTCAGACATATTCCCTCAAGAGAAGGAGTGAGCCCCAAATACATGTAGGAGAAGAGAATCTTGACTCTGAAGTTGGGATTGAGCATTGCACTGAAATGGATTTACTTATGTTATATTTATGATATAATTCTTTTGACAAAATAACCAAAGGACTTTTGACAAAAGTAAGCTCAGGGATAGGGACAGAATTAGTCCAGAGTGGTTTTGAGTAGGCAGTGAGCAGGAAGAATTTGGCTTCTGATTTCCGTTTGAGAAGTTTTGTGCTTTCAACATAATGCTTGGGGAATTATGTATTGATTATATTTAATAAGAATTCAGGTACATTTTTGTATATTTGATATAGGGTGAAGGCTCAAAAATTGAGAGCACCTAGAGCCTAAAGAATGTCCCTTTAAATTCAGAATGATGTGAAGCTAAAGTAGCAGACTGTGAGTCTGGAAAGTGTCCTCATCCTGCTCTGTTAATGGCACACCACACACCCTGAGTAAGGATGTAAAGTAAACCACCCCCACTTCTGATCCAGTCTTATTTATGCAACAATGACAATATCCAACCTTGAGAAATCTTCAGGAAAAAAAAATGTTACTTTATATTATGCTTTCAATATGAAATACTTTTTACAGCATACCAGAAAATATTATTTGGCAGGTTAACCTACAGTTTTTGATAAGGACTTAATGTCCTACAGTATTTCATGACAATTTCTTTTTCTTTCCAAGGTACAGTTGCAGTTGCTAAGGAACCAAATGTCATGGCCATGGCTATCTAGCAGAACCATATGCATATAATGTAAGAATAATTACATGATAGTTACTGCAAAAGTCATAAATCATGGACATTAGAAGTAAGGAAAAAATTAATTAGACCACCTGCTACAGCCATAATATAAAGCCTAATTCTCCACTACAATGAGAGCTCATCTTAAAGGGATGTTATATATTAATTTACCATTCTACTCCTCAAGTCTAGCATCACTATTGCACATAGTAGGCATAAAGTATCTGTTGTAGGAATGAAGATGTTTGTTTCACTAGTACTCAAAAGCTTAACAATGTTTGCAAGGCTAAAATGAGGTAGTTTGCTTAGAAAAAGAAATAGAATGGCTTTAGAAAATTATGAAAGAGAATTTTGCATTTATAATATTCTGACTCACTAGTTTTCCAGAGTATGTTGATACACCTGAATCATTGGAAATTAGTTAAATGCTATTTTAATTTTGTTTCTTATAAATTAATCTTTTCTAAAAACCATGCCTCATTAAAATAAGAGTATGCAGAAAACCTTATTTAATAACTTAACCACCATATCTGAAAATAGGAGAATTAACCTATCTCTTTGGGGCTTAGTTTTTCTATATCTAAACTAAAGAATTATTTCCTTATAACCTGGTCACTATATTTCTATATCTTGTTACTTTGACTTAGCAAAATGTCCATTTCATTTCTGCTTTCTGAGTGAAGCAAAACGCCAGTTATCAAAACTTTAAAGTTTGCATAATAAAAGGTGATTTATAATCAAAACATTGAATTCCACAAATGTTGATGTCACCGTTTTTGGCAGTCTTAAAAAAATTTTGTGAATTTTTGTGTATGGGATCCTATAGCTCTTTGTTCTGTACTACACACTTCCAACAGAACTCTAAAGCTTCTCTGATTATTTCTACGCCTTGGGTTTACAGATTATTGTTTGTCTCAAATATGAACTCACTCCCTATGTTAACAAAGATTTTCAATGCAGCGGGCTTACAAGTGGTCCTACAGTCTGTTTTCTGGAAATGTTGGTCATCTCAGCAGGTTGACATTCATCTTTTAAAAGAAATACCTAGTTTCAGTTAGTTTTTAGCACAATAATAGCATACAAAGAGACACTCATCTTAATTATATTTTTACCTAACATTTTCTGGTATACTGTGGTTTTATTAAAACTAATACATTCCATCTGCTGTTTATATTCTCTTCGTTCACTGTATAACTTTATAAAACAACAGAAATCAGGTTTGTCTGGCAAACCCCTGTGCTTTTGGCCCTAAAAATTATTCTCTTCTGATTGTATTGAGAATTTACAGATTCAGTGGGGTTTTGTTTATTTGTTTTTGCTTTTTCTTTCTTCAGTACTGGGGATAGAACACAAAGGCAATCTACCACTGAGCTATGTCCGCAGCCCTTTATGTTCTTATTTTAATACAGGGTCTGACTAAGATGCTGAAGCTGGTCCTGAATTTATGATTTTCCTGCCTCAGCCTCCCCAGTCGCTAGGATTACAGGCCTGCATCAATATACCTGGCTCAGATTTCTTTTTACTTTAATTTGCATCAATTATACAGAGTCACCAGACATCTTTTGATCAAGCACTTTACTCCCTAAGCACTGCTGTCTCTCCTTAGTTCTCTAGCTTCTCTGTGAAGGTTGTAACTAATTCTTTAATATTCTAGAATTCAGACATGCTCATTATATATTCCCTTTTCTGCCTGTATCTGATCAACTGTTAAACTGGGTAGACTAGTGAAGAAACAAACTTAAAAAAAATCACAAAATTTAAATATTATCTTGATTTTTAAAAAAAGCACAGGAGTTGTCAATACTATCACATTAAAGGGATATTCTGACAACATTAGGGTAAAGGATGTCAGAGGAGTTACTGGAGTTGATGAAATATCATATGCATGTATCAATATACCACAATGAAACACACTGATGTGTATAATTAATGTGTGTCTATAAAAAAAAGACATTCTGTGATGGTGGACTGAGGAAGGATGGACTCTAAAGGCCGCTGATTGCTTTGAAATCCCAGACCTACTAATGTGAACAAATTTGAATACTCAAGCCCCTTAGAGTAACATCAACTCCTTAGACAGATGTGAAGATTAGGTGAAATATTTAAAGAGATGGCAAATAAAGTTTTCTTACTCAGAGGATTACACATGTATTTTCATTGCTGTGCCTTCAAACCACATAAACCCCAGAAGAATAAAGAGAAGGGAGCGAGAGAACATGCAGAGGTGGGAGGAGGAAGGTCTTTGCACTAAGAAGCAGTTCTCTCTGCTCCATTAGTGTGCACAGATTGGGAAAGGGGATGAGAGGGACTGACAAAGGGAGAAGCTTCTTCACTCTAAGCAATTTGAAATAAATGAATAAGAAAAGAATGTAGAAAACTAAGTAAATGAGAAAATTGAGAGAGATTTAACTCTGGGAAAAATATACAAAAAAATCAAATAAAATGTAATCAAAATACAAAATGACCCAATTTTATGCAATGTTTATTAAAATATAATCATATAGGTGCTTACTATGGATTTCTATCTGGAAAGAGTATGTGGTCATCAGAAACGTAAGATAGCTAAGTTCTAATCAATTATTTGAGGCAGCCAATTTTCAGATAGTCAAAAAACTGTAAGTAGCATATTTTGTTTGTAGTTTTAAGGCTTGTTTGCTTGTTTTATCTTCCATCTATGGAAATAAAATTAAAGATATACTCAGTTAAAAGAAACTTTGGGGAAGGAGGTTGTGAAGCAGAAGCTACTCATTTGCATTAGAATCCTAGGACTATTTTTCTTTTAATTATATATGAATTAATTTGAAAGGAAATTTTATAAAAGCATCAGCACATGCATGATATTCTCTTTAAAGTTTTCATTAACACCTGCTTATTTATCATTATAATAAATATCACTTTTGACAATCATTAATATAATTAAGCTAAAACCATGGGAATATAAAAGAAACATAATAAGCCATCCTTTATCTCAAGTCCTAACCTGGACACTCATAAAAAGCAAAATGCCTAGTCTTTCTTGTATAGTTTACTTTCAAAGGACTGAGAACTGGAACACAATAGTCAATGAGCTCAGTCTAGATCATTTAAAAATTGTCTTCCAATACTTTGATCTAAGAGTATAAATCATTCAAAATATACCTTTATTGGCAATTATCCAAATACCATGCCTAGGACATTGATATTATTGGCAAAACAATAGGATAAAATCTGACTCATTGAAAACTCTTGAGAACCAGAATTTACCCTGATACACTCAACCTTTTTTACTCCTTGACCTGAAATAAGATAAACTACACCTGCATTATTGGGTTTCTTCTCTCATATTCCACACAAGATTGGAGAGCACAAAAGCCCTCAAGGAGAATGCTTAAGCAAAAATTCCCACAGAAAGTTGTCCCACTACCAGACTGGACCCAATGGGCAGCAGATGCAGATGAATTCTCAAAGCAGGGAGACTTCAGGGGAAGAATGGTTCTGCTCTTAGGGAGATACTTTGGTGTGGAGGCAAGAAATTCTGAATAATTTTTTTATTTTCTTCCATGTAATATGCAATATAAACACTTGTTTCTGAATCCTCTGGACAAATTATAAAATGTATCTTACTCCTTTATCATAATGCATTTAAGCTTGCTCTTCTGGGACTATGGCAAAACAGAGTCTAACTTTCTAAGAAGTGAAACTGAAAGTCCCTTTTTGATCCTACAGTCCAAGTTCATATTTGCTATACTTTCATTGTCACAAGGGTCCTGAATAGGATGATAATTATGAAGTATCCTATGTCAAAGGTAAGAGCTAGGGCAGAGCTGAAAAGCCCATCAAAGACTATGTGAAAACAAATATTTTCAACTTGACTAATTTCTTTACAATAAGAACATTTTGAAAATAAAATATGCACATTGATGGATGCCTTTTCAACAAAGTGAACAAAATAACACTCCCTATTTTTGAGGAACAAAGTCAATAATTGGAGCAATGGTGTTTGGGATAAGCTAAGGATTGATGGACACTAAGTTCACATGTGACACCAGGTTAAGTAACTCACTGATGGTTAATAGAATTCATTTAGAAGAGAAAAGTTACAATGTAAAGCTTGATCTTTGTTCATTGGTTGCCTTCACATGCTAGTGAGTTAAGTGTGCCACTATGTGACCTCCTGGGTATATTAGCAGGACCACATTTTTCCATAGTCTATTAGAAAATCAAAGGTTGAAGCAAGCAGTCTTCTCAGGAGTCATAGAAATTGTAAGTCATTGTGCTCTTGTTGTTCTTATTATCCTCTATTTAGTAATCAATTATTTTTGCTTCATTAATATGACCCTTGAATTTACTGTATTATTGAACCTCATTGACACTATGGTTAATAATAGGTGTGAAGACAGAGATGCATCCTTATTTCAAGAGTTTTTCAGGTGATACTGAGATTTGTTCTTCAAGCAAGCCTGGATGTTTGACTCATAACTGACTTTCAGACACAACTAATCCAAAAATTGGATATTGGATACATAACAAGATTAAATTCCAACATGTTAAATGCCAGGATAGAGGATAGTGAAAGAATCATATTACCACTTGCTCCACACCTTGCCATAGTCATCAAAAAACTGACTGGAAAAAAAAAGAGAGAGAGAAGTAAGAACAGTGAATAAAAATCACACCAGCACTAAAACCAGGAGTAATCCAACCACACATCACAGATGCATTGCTGTGTGAACCAAAGCAAAGACAATTACAGCATGCAGAACAGAATTTGCCCTCCTTAGAAAGCTGGTACAACACTATAAAAAGCAAAAGGAAGGACTTCTCTCAGTCTTTGTTATATTCATTATTTTGTGGAAGAAAAAGAATGGTGTTTGGGGCCCCTCTCCAACCTGCAAGCCACAGGCTCTCCCAGCTACACTGGAAGGGGAAAAGAGCAATTAATTTTTACATTCCATTGTTTACTCAATAGCAAATTAGTTGTAGAGATGTTTGGAGAATAATCTCTGCTCCTAAAAGAGATGAAGTCTGGAAGGGAAAGAGGGCTGAATTTGACAAGTAACTGTTCACTGATTTAATGCAAAGTCAAGAATGGAGACTAAGGCCAGGCGCAGTGGTGCACAACTGTAATCCCAGCACATTGGAAGGGTGAGAAAGGAGAATCTCGAGTTCAAAGCCAGCCTCAAGCAATGGCGAGGCACTAAGCAACTCAGTGAGATCCTGTCTCTAAAGAAAACACAAAATAGGGCTGGGGATGTGGCTCAGTGGTTGAGTACCTCTGAGTTCAATCCCCAGTACCCCTCCCCACCCCTGCAGAAAAAAAGAATGGAGACGAGGTATAAAATCTCACAGGACAAAAAGCTTAACTTGACTCTTTACAGACGTGCCCAGGAGACGGGACTATCAACACGATTGTGTAGACCTAGTACCAGTGGTTGCAAATTACATGAATAAAGGCATAAAGATAAATCTCCTATAGCCCCAGATTTTTGCACTTTTCTGAATCCCTGAGGCTCTAACTTGATACACTCTAGCCAACACTCTCACTTTAAGGATGAGATTTTAAATGCAAATTAAAGCAACAATGAAATATCACTTTTCACGTACATCATTGCTAAGATTAAAAACGTGGGTAATAGTCAGCTTTAATGAGGTTGAGAGAAACAGTCACCCTTAAAGACTTCTGATAGAACTATAAACTGCAAAAATCCTTCCCCGAGGGTAATTTGATAATCTGTTTCAAAACTTCAAATGCATATGCACTGACCTATCAATTCCACTCCTAAAAATACATGCTAATAATTAGACAAGTATTCAAAGATATAGTATAAGGATATCCTATTGATAAGGAAGAATAGCTAGAAACCAAAAGAAATGTGCATCAATAGAAATCTGGAAACATTATGAAGCACCATGCAAAGTGCAGTGGTGTAGTCATTAAAAATAATTGTATATGTCTATATTTAGTTATATGGGCAAAATCTGCAATGTGTTGGCAAATGCAAAAACGCTAACTATAGAACAGTTGCCTGTGCAAAATAGTCATTAAGAAAAAGTCTGAGCATTGGGGTTATAGCTCACTGTAGTTTGTCCATTACTTTATAAAACTTAGTGGGTATCAGAAATGAACATACTTTATATTTAAGATAGACAATTTTTACAATATTATAATTGAGAAAAATCAAAATTGTTAGCTATGCTGGATATATAAAATATAAAGTCTCAGAATTGCATTGGACTTAAGTAATTTAATGGATGGATTAACTGACCTGTGCTACTCCTCTGAGAATTTCAGGTTCTCAGAAGTCTGGGGCCAGAGAATTTATTAAAGCCAAGTAAAGCCATTCATCCTCATTCTCATTCTCTTGACCACTCCTAACTGTCCCTGCCCCATCACACACATTTAAACAAGATTCAATTATGCTAATAAGAGTCCCCTTCTCAGGAATTTGGAATCAGAACAAAGCAATTGAAGTTGATCCCTGTTGATGGTTGAGTTGAAAAACTATATTGGGATTTTGGAACCCCTTTGCCACCTGGGCACCAGAAGCAGCCCAGAGAAAGCTTTGTATCCACAGCAATAAAGGAGCTTCCTTGTGGATTGTTTTTACAGCTTCTCTCACCAGGCATAACTATACTTCTTGCTGGGTTTGTAAAAGATAAAATGTATTTGTTTCTACAAATTTTCTTGGACTTAAGCAAAGGTTTTGTGGCTTCTTACTATTTACAAATGACTATTAGTCAATCTCTAAAATGGCTCCCAGTGATCCTTGCCTTCTGGTATTCACACCATCTGTTTCTCCTTGAGTATGAAGTGGGCTTTCTAGCTTGCTTCTAATTGATAGAGTATAGCAGAATGATGGGAAGTAGGTGATCGGCTAATTGGGATCTATCTTATGCATTCTTTTTCATACATGCACACTCATACTCCAGGCAACAAGTGACACCAAACTGCCCATCATGTCACCAAGCTGCTTGCTAAGTAGACCCTCCAGCTCTAGTCAAGGTTTCAGATGCATGGCTCTAGCTAGTAGTGCAAATGCAAGAGGCAAGGCTAGAACCATCCAGCATAGTTGCTGGGATCCTGGCCAACATAAACTATGAAACAATAAGTATTTGTTATTTAAGCCACTCAATTCTGGAGTAATTTGATATGCTGCAATAGGTTACAAATACAAAATCACTTATTAAAATAATTATCCCTTCTATATGTGGGAGAAATGGATAACATTTAATATCAATACACAGAAATATAACATTGAAAACTATGTTGAAAATTTAAGACCTAAATAGAAATTTTGTAATTTTTAGCTGTGTTTAATAGAACCTCTTTGTAATAAAAATCTGGACATATTTTCACAAGTTGTGCATTTTTTTAAAATAGAGAAATATTAAAACTCTTTTTACTTTGAAATTACATACAAATATATGCATGTACATGAGCTAACTTTACCATGAAATTACTTTTTAATAATAATTCCAATTAAGGAAAAACACTGATCCCTAGGAGCAATATCAATAAGACTTAAGCTCTGAATAAATATATTGAATTAATACATCAATAAATGAATAAATTGTGCAACAGTAACCCAGATTTTTCAAGAATATGCTAGCTTCATTATCCTCAGAGAACTCTTGGTTCTAAAGCAATATTTCCTTTTAGAACCTATTCATCTATACATGTATGAATCACATAAATTAAGGGAGAAGATATTTAAAAAGTAAAAGAACTGAGGTGACAATTAAATTGATCTCAATAGCCTTTAGAGCTGTGTGGGTGGAAGGTTTAAAATAAAAATAAGAAAACCTCATGAAGCCATAAAGGATTTTTTATTATCTTAATTTCCTTTTAAGAGAATCACTTGTCTGAGTTGTTTGGTGGGTGGTTGGTTTGTCAAAGTGAGGTGTTTGGAAGTAACTTGAAAGTAACTGGACTTCCAATAATAAAGTGTGTTAAGCTGTTAGGAATGTTCTTCAGAATTGCCAAATCACAGGAAATGTGTTGCTTTACTAGAACTAAGAGAACATAGGCAGGCAAGAATACTTACAGATGAGATAAGTGTCAAGAAAAAAATATATATGCAAAAAAGAAAATGCCTTTTGGAAATTTCAGGCTTAGAATAACAGCAGCAGTGGTACAGCATACTGGGGTACAGTACAGGGAGGAAAATCTACAGGAAATAAACATCCTGGAGAAAGACCATGTTAGAACAGACAGTGCCTAATGGTAGAACATCCCAACACTGAACAAAAACAAATCTTTGCAAGCTCCAAGCTACAGATGCCAAAACAGATCATGGCAACAGATTACACAACAAGACAGACAAGCAGTGACATACAATCATCTTATAACCACTTTGAGAAAATGAGAAGGCAGGGGAGGGGGTTGGAAAGACATATCACACTCATTTGAGATAATTTTATTTCTTAAATTTGTTTAACTTACCACCTCTACAATTTTATTGAGACTACTCTATTGTGTGTGTATGATAGATAAGAGATTTTATTCACAAAAAAACCCCTTTTATTTAATATCTCAATTAAGAACACTAGTATTGTCTAGAACAAAAATACCTATACCCTCCCAAGCACTACACTAGGGGATCACTGATCCCAACTACTGCAGTGGAATCAGTCAAAGATCTATCTATCCCAGCCAAAGATAGTTCAGGACAGATACTGCCAAACTCCCACACCAACCTCCCAGGTACAGAAAAGGTATTTTTGTAAATCTGGAGCCCTTTCTTGGATTCTCAAGTAAATGAAAGGTACTATGAAACTGTAGGATTCTACAAAGATTTTATTTGGTAGCCATCAATAATTTAACCACGGTTCCTTAACTTAACCAAAGTTCCTTATCTGAACCAAGGAACACAATCATTTCAGAGACTATTTTCTCAATACTCAAGAATAATATATAATTAGAATTTTATATGTATAGGAGATAAATGAATCTATTGCATACAATGAACGGTTTAGGCCATCAGCAATAAATTCTCTTCCAAATCCAGTTGCATGATGGGCATGAAAATAAACATAAAATTTCTGTGCTGCTGCAACTAAATGTCTAAGGTATATGTAATATTCGTAAGAAATATATTGAAGTCCATGTTGAACCAACATGGAATTTGTATCTCCTATTTAAAACTAGAACATAATAAAACTAACTCTATCAATTTAGTCATAGGAGAAGACTAAACAGCTTTCCAGATAGAGATACAGCTCTGAATCTCTGTTGGTCATCTTTTCACTCGTTTTATAATAAAATCCCAGTGGCTTGAAATGAATAAAGGGTATTTCTCATTCATAGGGCTGAGTTGATTGCTGCTTGCTTCCATGTGTCCCTTCACTGAGAGAGTCAGGCTAAAGATGGTACTGCCATCTATAATAAGCAGCAAAGATGGGACTGTACAGATTTTGCTCAGTCTCAGCCAGCATCCCTTCCATTGGCCTGAGTATCATAGGCATAAGGGTCATATGAATGAGTAGAAAGTGAATGCCTTCCCTAGAAAAGGTTAGTACAGAGGGGACATATAGAGACTGACCCCAGTAAAAAGAACAGAGCAAAAACAGTTGAGCAAATAATACACACTTTCATAGCATCAGAAAGATCAGAATGATGCAAAATCATGCCCTGCCTGAGCTGCAAGGAAAACCTGATGAACATTTTGTAAAGAAAAGTGAAGGAAGCAACCATCCTTCTTCAGTAACCATTTGAAGAGGACTTTGCACTGAAAGTTGAACTTCAAGTAATTACTAACTAAAGCTGGGAGTATTTTGTAATTCAAATGAGACCATCAGTCAAGACTCCTATGCCCAAAGTCCATATCCTGCCAGAATTTTTATAAATAGAAAAATTTGTTAAAACTTGTAAAAATATAAAAATATTCTTATATTGACACAGCAATTCCAGTTTTTGGAGCTAATTAGATAATCCTACAGTAGCACAGCAGATATATTCACAAATAAGTTCAACATGAGTGTTTAGAGAACCAACCAACTGTCACAACTGAGCCAAAAGTTTTGTTTAAAAAATGATAGTGGAGTCATAATAGAATTCTCTGCAGACATCAACATAATACATGAGAGTATATAGTGCCTTTTAAAGATATTGATAACACATGATATAATTGATCATGATACAAAAATGAATGTTCAAGATAAACCTGGCTCAGGAAAACTTGTATACTTTTATGCATACACATATAGAAGGTGGCTGAATAGAGTTACCCAGCACTCACTAGCTCTTCCACAAAGAGAAACCAAAGCAACAGGAGTATAGCTGCATAGTAAGGGGAGCGATTATGGGCGAACACTGGAAATTAACAAAAGAAAAATGAAAACCTTCTAAGATTCAGAGATCTGGGACAGGCAGAGTAAGAGAAATAGAATATCCCAGCACACGTTGTCCCTACTTCAGTGGAAGAGAGGAGTGTCCCCTCTGCAGAGGTAATGGTGAAAGAGAGAGTGCCAGCAAACAATATTAGTATGGATATTCGTAGTCCTAGTTATTGGAAAGTTTAACAACATGAACAACCTTGCAGCCTAACTAGATAAATAACCTAAAATCTGCCATACTTTGGAAAAGGGATTCACATCATCTCCCAGAGAAACTTTAGGGTGCTGGAGACAGGAACCATCTTGCAAAGGGAAATATTTTCTGAATTTGGACTGCTTTGCGGGGTAAGAACCCCTGCATATTTCCATCCCTGGGACCCCATAGCCATTTACTGCAGGAACTCAGTGGGTAGTTGCCTCACACACTACACGTGGCTCAGTAGAGTGATACTGATACAAACTTGCTCGGAGTGCTTCGCTGTAGGAAGGTGTTGTCACACCGAGGAGACAAGGAGATGCTGCCCTCAAGAACTGGAGGGTCAGGGAGCTACACTTACAGGACCAGGAGCTTGGCCACGGAAAGGTGGTTTCATGCTGATGCAAGAACTGAAGATAGTTTCTCACACATTCCCCACCACCTCTCCCCCAGCACTACACACTAGCACCCATTACTAACAAGGTAAGGAAAGAACTCTGTGGTTCCACTACTCACCACCACAGAGGTGTGCTGGGTTGTCTTGACTAAGGTCACTCAGCCTTGACTTGCTCTGCCCCGTGGGTGTACCACTTAAGAAGGTCTGGAGAGAAACTTTGCCTCATGCTTGCTGCATTCCATTCTCCTTTGCTCCCAGGAACAGCTGAAGGGAATTTTGCTGAGGAGCACTTCCTCAGCTGAGAGGAATTTTGTCAGTGGGTGCCCCAGCTGAAGGGAATTGTGCCATCTCCAGCTGCTACTCATTCCCTCTCAATCCCTGGTGATCACTACAGTTAAAAGGAGTCTGGAAGCCCTATGTTACTGCCTCACAACCAGGCATGTGCACAGCTAGGAGGGATCTGAAGTCCCATTCTTGGCTAGGCATACCCACAGTAGTGTTAATTAGGAAAAAAAATCTAAATAAACACTCTAACTTAACTCACTTTGAGTTGACTTCAAAAAATCACTAATTTTGGAAATCATACAGTGTTACAGGTTGGATATAAGGTATCCCTGAATATCTCTGGTGTTCATGCAGAAATATTCATAGGCAAAATGATTGAATTGTGAGAGCTGTAACCTAATTAGTCCATCCCAGTTTGAATGACTGGGTGATAACTGCAGACATATGGAGTGTGGTTCAAAGAGGTGAGTACTGGGGACATGCCCTGGAAGGGTTCATCTTCCCTGTGGCCTTTTCCCCTCACCCTTTCTCTGCTTCCTAACGACCACAAATAGAGTAACACTCCTTCCTCTACCACACCCTTCTGCCAAGATGCTCTGCCTCACTTTGGACAAGAGCAATGGAGTCCACCTATCATAAAGTAAACCTCTGAAATCATGAGCCAAAATAAACTTTTCTCCTCTAAGTTTTTCTTATTGAGTATTTTGGTCACAGAAATGAAAAACTGACTATCACATACAGCTAGTCAATACATTATTAGTTTCCCATTAGCTTTGCTATAGGCAACATCACTGAACTGTGTTTTATAATATGATGGTTGCTTAGGTTACTCTTCAGAGACCCGAAGGCCAATTTTGCTGAGAACACTTACTCTTCTTCACTTGGGCCTATAGATGTCTGGTGGGTGACAGGAATGGGATGAAAGGCTTGGCGTCCCTGTTTTCATATTTGTCTGTTTCCTCTGTTGCCTCCACCTTGAGGTCAGATTTTATTCAGTTTTGCATGAAGACTTGTTGAACACTTGGTAAATGTTTTGTCCAAACTATAATCTAGGATTAACTTGACCTAGATTTGTAGTTTCTTCCTCCACCTTTCACTTTCAAGTCTAAAGACAGCTACCAGCCACCATAACTAGAAGCACCAGGCTGTTAAAGAGTGAAAAGAGGTGGCACAGAGTTCCTGAAAGATCTTAACTTGTTCCCATAAAAGACATGAATATTCCTCTCCTTTATTAGTCTGTTCCTCTCTTTCATTATTTCTAGCCTATAACACCTCAACACCAAGGAGTTGAGAAGCTTATTTGTGATAAAAACTCCTCCTTCTCCATTCTTTGGCCATTGAATGAATGCCTCTCTTTTTTTTTCCTAATACTTATCTCTTAGATATTGGTTTTTCTCTGGGACAAGCTTCTGAACCTTTGTTCAGTAACAGTAACAACAGAAAGGAACACTAAAAAACTCCTGCTAGTACCATACCCTGCAGATCTATACCATCATACTATACTTTGTCTGATAGGAGTGAGTGTCAGTGCCATAGAGGAGATACTGTGATTTCTGTCCCCTTCCCCTTCCTTCGAAGCACTTGGGTTCATAGCAGTGCCTAGTCAGAGGTCAAGCATTCCAGGGCCCCACACCACTACTGGTACAGAAAGTACCAGAGACCTTTTCAAGTAACATAGGCATTATCAGCATTTCATGAGGAAATGCCCATCATCTTAAAGGGGCATCTACTTCCATTGTAAAAGTAGTCACATAGGTTGTACCCCCCACACACACTGTCTATACCATGCCTGCCTGAACCACTGTGCTACTACTCCCGCATGACCCACAGAGAGAGTATCTCTCTCTGACTCTGATATTGTACACATTGTGCCCAAATTTCCTAATCACAGAAGCTACAAGACTAAGAAGCTAGAAGAAGCTTCTTAGAAGAAGCTTCAAGACTAAGAAGCTACAAATTTCCTCATCAAGAAGCTACACAGAGACTATACTATGTTGCTTGGCCTGAAGAAAACTCAACATGGTACAACAAACCAATATCCCATGATACTTCTTCAAGAGATATTTATTCACTAATACAACCATCACATAAAAGTGATAGAGCTATCCATTCCACCAGATGCACAATTCTCAACATAGATACACACACATATATGTATATGTATTATCTATTCACATATATATATCTGAATACATATGTATTTGTAAACATATATGTGTACACACACACGGTAATATGATACCTCACAAAGTTCATAACACTCTAGTAACATATTCCAAAGATATTGTAGTAGATAAATTGCCTGATAAAGAATTGAAAAGAATGATTCTTTAAAAACTCAATGAGATGCAAGACAATAAAAATAAGCAAATAAGTGGAATTGAGAAGCCAATGCACGTTAAATATGAGAAATTCAGAAAAGTGATAGGATTTGGAAAAAAGAAGGAAAGAAATCTTGGAAATAAAGAGCACAATAAATCAAATTAAAAACTTAGTTGAAAGCTTCAAAAATACAACTAGATCAAGCTGAAGCAAGAATATCAGAATATAAAGACATGTCTTTCAAAATATTACATTGAAACAGAAAAAGAGAAAAATGTAAGAAAGAATGAAGAGCACCTTCATGATCTTTGGGACACCATAAAATTATCAAACATCAGCATTATCAGCATATCTGGAAGGGAAAACAAATGAACTTACAGGCATAAAAAATTTATTCAATAAAATAATAGCAGTAAACTTTGCTAATCTTAGAAACGGCATGGACATCCATATTCAGGAGGCTTACAGAACCCCAAAAACACATAACAAGAAAACCACTCACCAATATATATTACAGTCAAACCGTCAAATGTACAGGACAAAAAAAAATTAAAATCTACAAAAAGCACCATGTTACATTCAATGTTAATCATATTAGACTAGTACATTTCTCTAGCAGAAATTCTATAGTTCTGTAAGGTCTGAGATGATATATTTTTTTGCCTGAAAGAAAATAACTGCCAACCAAGAACAGTATACCCAACAAGGATATCCCTCAGAAATAAAGAAGTAAAGACTTTGAAAAACAATCAAAAACTAAAGATATTCATGACCAACTTTATAAAAGATGCTGAAGGGAGTCCTACGTCAAAGTGGATGAAAGATAAACACCATCACAATAGCATGTGGAATTATAAAATACACTAAAGGAAAAAATACACAAAAAGGAAATGGAAAAGAATCAGGCATTATCAATATAGCAACCATCAACCCACAAAGATAAATGAGAAAAAAGAGCAAATAATATTCAATATAACTAGAAAAAAATCAACAAAATGGCAGTCATAAATCTGTACCTTTCAATAATAACAATAAAACAATATGTCTTTATTATCACCAATTAAGACACACAAACTGAAAGTGAAGGTATGGAAAATTGTGTTCTAAGCAAATGGATTCCTACAACAAGCAGGAGTATCAATACTTAAATCTGACAAAATAAACTTTACAATAAAAACTGTAAGAAGAGACAAAGATGGTCAATGTATAATTAATGACCAAGGGATCAATTCATCAAGATGATATAACTCTTCGTCTACCTAAGAGCACCAATGAAATAAAACTAGAAGTCAACAATAAAAAAAAAAGACTTTAGAAATTACACAAATACATGGAGACTGAACAACACACTCTTGAATCAACAGTGATCACTGAGGAAGTGAAAAGTGAAAATTAAAAACTTTGAAGTTTTTGTTCTTTCAAATAATTGAAAATAAAAAAAAATTGCAAAAAGAGGGAAATGATAGGAATGGATGCTTTCATCAAAAGAAGAAGAAAAATTTCAAATAAATAAACTAACAAGGCACTTCAAGAATTTAGAAAAGGAAGAACAAACAAAACCTCAAATTAGTAGAAAGAAAGAATAAACATCAGAGGCAGCAGATGGAGGAAAAGAATAAAGATTAGAGCAGAGTAAACTAATAGTAAACAGTAAGGATAGATAATAGTAAAATAATTGAGAAAAATCAAATTAAAGTATTTTTATAAACCCAATTGACAAATAATAACTTGATTTCATTAAACAAAGAAAACAAATGATTTTATTAAATTCAAATGTTATAGTGGGGTCACTATTACAGTTTTACTGAAATAATGAGAGATTGAATCAGGATTGAAAACCTTCCTAACAAAAAGGAGCCCAGGACCTTATGGTTTGAGTGTAAGAATTATTCAGTCTGCTAACTTTTCAAAAAGAATAGATGATGAAACGTATTCTTTTTAAAAGGTTTTTTTTTACTTGTAGATGAACACTATACTTTTATTTTGTTTATTTAGATTTTTTGTGTGGTGCTAGGCAAGCATTCTACCACTGAGCCACAAGCCCAGCTCAAGGAAACATATACTCAACTTATTCTTTGAACGTACTCTTAACTTATTCCTTGAAGCCATCATTACTATAATACAAAATCCATAAAATATATCAAAAGAACTACCTTATGTATATTGGTCAAAACATCCTATTTCTTGTTGCTGATTTTAGGGGAAACTTTTCTTAAGACATGAAAATTCACTTTTACTATTTATATTCAACATAACATTAACAGTTCTAGACAGAACACTTGTGTGAGGGGACAAATAAGAGGCACACAAATTAGAAAGAAAGAAGAATCCTCATTCACATGATTCTTATTTATATATGACATGATAATATATAATGAATTGCTAAAAATCTCATGAAAAAATAAACTTGAATTAACTGAGCTGAATTGCAGGATATTTTATCACCATAGAAAAATTTATTACATATTTCCAAATTAGAAAGCATAAAGCAAAATATAAAAGGATCTTTTTAAAAATTACATTTATGATAATATCTAAAGAATAAAATGCCTATGAATAAATTTAACATAAAAGTAAAAATGTTGTACAATGAAAACCACAACACATTGTAAAAATAATTTGAATTATCTTTAGAAGTAGAAAGACATCCTATGTTCATAAATTTGAAGTCTAAATACTGATAAGACTGCAATACTATCCAAAATTTTCAGTATGGCTATCTTTTATTTTCTTGTATTTTTGAAGCATGTTTACAACTTTACCATAGTATAGTTGCAATTATTTTATTTATTTTTTTATTTTTTAATTAGTTTATTTAATTGCATTTCAAGTCATAGCACATATAGAGAGCTCAGTTTTTCCATTTCTCTGGTTGCAAACCAGATAAAGTCACACCAATTGTGTCTTCATACATGCACCAAGGGTAGTAATGATGATCTCAATCAACCATCTTTACTATACCCATTCCCCTTTCCCACCCCCCACCTCCCCCATGCTGCATCCAGTGTTCCTCTATTTCTCTTATGTTTCCCATTCCCATCCCCCTTATTTATCAGCATCCACTAATCAGAGAGAAAGTTACTTAAGTTATATAGGTAGGTTATTGTTTTGAAATCTTCCTTATTTTTTAGGTATTTACAACTATAAATTTCTACTCTACCTGTTCTCACTCCCTACAGTTCATCAATTTCAGTATATTTGTATTTTAACTTACCTGAAAATATTTCCTAATTTTAATTTTCATTTCTTCTTTCACCTATTTTTTAAGAATGTGTAAAGATTATACGTGTTTGTGAACAGTCCAGTTTTCTTCCTTTTACCTGTATCTAGTTGTATTCCAATGTTATTTGAAAAAAATGCTTTGGACATTTCAGTTTTTTAAGATATTAAAACTTGCCTTGTAGCCTAAAAGACAGTGTATTCTTAAAAAGGTTCTATGTGCACTTTCATAAAAGGCATGTTCTATTTGGGGGTAAATATTTCTTATATATATATATATTAGGCCTATTACGTTTATAGGGTTTTCTAAGTCATTTATTTAATTATTTACCTATGTCAATTCTTTCCATTATTCAATGTGAAGTATTACAACTACTATTGAAGAAATTGACTTTTTAAAAAATTCTCTTAAAGTTTGCTTTATGTATTTTAGGACTTTTAAGTTCAATTCACATATGTTTGTAATTCTTACATGTTCTTGGTTTTAGCTTTTCATTGATATGTAATGTCTTCCTTTGTCTCTTATAACAATTTTAGATTTTGTCTATTTTGTTCAATAATATTATATCCTATCCATACCATCTCTTTTTTGATTACCATTAACATGGAATATTTTGCACCTTTTCACTTTCAGTCTACTTATGTTTTTAACTTAATTAAGCTTCTCATAGACTGCAGTTATATGACCTTTTTTATCCATTTTTAAATCTCTGTCTTTTTATGGAAAGATGATCTATTTAAATTTAGGGTTTTTTTTTTTTTTTTTTTTATATACTGTTCATTGAAAGTGCATATAAAGATGTTTAATATGAAGAACGTAATCTGCTTATAATTTTGTGCAAAGTTAGAAAAATTATGATTGTAACAATTTTTTTCTATTTGCCTCAACAAATGTTTTCAGTGAAAAAAAAAAAATAAAAAAAAATAAATTTAGGGTAATAAATAATAAAGAAAGATGCATGTTTCAATTTTTCTGATGTTTTTCACATAAATAAATTTCTTTGTATGATTTGTTGAATTGAAAAAAAAAGAAAATAAACATCAGAGGAGAATAAATTTAAAAAGGTCTAAAAGAATAACACAAATAACCAAAGAAACAAAGTATTAGTTCTTTGAAAAGATAAAATTGACAAAACTTAAACTAGAAGAATGAGAGGAGAGAGAGTGAGCCCAAATAACATTAGAAGTAAAAATATTACAACTGATACTACAGAAATTTCAAGGAAAACTAAATGCTAGCAAATTGAAAAATCCAGAGAAAATGGATGAATATCTTGACACATGATTTAGCAAAATTGAACCAAAGGGATATAGAAAGCTTGAGTAGACCACTAACAAGTAAAGGATTGAATTAGTACTAAAATATCTCCCAACAAAGACAAGCTCAGTGCCAAATAGCTTCTCACCTGAATTTTACCAAAATTTGAAGAAAGAACTGACAACACTGCTTCTCAAACTACTGCATAAAATTGAAAGTGAAGGAACCCTTCTGAACTCATTCCTTAAGGCTAGTCTTGTCCTATTACCAAAGTCTGATAAGGACAGACACACATGCTCTAAAATCAAAACAAAAACTGAAGACCAATATTATTGATGATGGTTCAACATACGCAAATGAATAAAAATAATACATCATATAAATAGAATAAAGAATAATAACCACGTGATCATTTCAATAGATGCAGAAAAAAAGCATTTGATAAAATTCAGCATCTCTTCATGATAAAACCTTAAAATTGTAGGTATAGAAGGATCATACCTCAACAAAATAAAAACTTTGTGTGTCACATGTATGGCCAGTGTCACACTGAATGGTAAAAAGCTGAAAACATTTCTTATAAGATCTGGAACAAGATAAAGCTGTCCATTCTCATTGCTCTTATTCAATCTAGTACCAGAAACTTCAGTCAGAGTAATTAGTCAAGAGAAAGAAAGAAAGGGGATAAAAACAGGAAAGGAGGAAGTAAAACTATCATTGTTTACAGATGATATGATTCTATGCATAGAACAAATACCTTGAACCAAAAATGAACTCAAAATGGATCAAAGACCTTAATGTGAGTCCTATGACTCTAAAACTACTAGAGGAAAACACAGAGAAAACACAGAGACAATGTTTTTCTAGACAGTATTCCAAAAGCACAGGAAATGGAAGAAAATTGACAAATGAGATTACATCAAACTAAAGAGTTTCTGTACAAGGGGAAAATTAACAGAGTGTAGAGACTATCTACAGAAAGGTAGAAACATCTTCCAGCTATTCATCTGACATTGTTAATATCCAGAATATGCAAAGACTTTAAAAAGCTTACCATCACCAATAACAAACCCCAAGTAATCCAATTAAAAATTAGCAAATGATCTGAATAGATACTTCTCAAAAAAAGAAACACAAATGGCCATCAAATATTTTAAAAATTGTTTAATATCATTAGCCATTGTGGAAATGCAAATTATAATAAATGATATTTCATGTCACTCCAGAGTGGCTATTATAAAAACAAAACAAAAACAAATTTGGGCCAGCATGTGATGAAGAAAAGACTCTTACCAACTGTGAGCAGGAATGTAAATTAGTACAGCCACTATAGAAAACTAAAAATAGAATTATATAAAATCCAGCTATCACACCTCCAGGTATTAAATACAAAGGAAACTTAAGTTAGCATACAATTCACATTCATAATTCACACTGGTAATAGTTAAGATATGGAATCAGTATAGGTGCCCATTAACAGATTATGAATAAAGAAAATATGATACACACACACACCACACACACACACACACACACACACACACACACACACACAGTGGAGCACTATTAAGCCATAATGAAGAATGAAATTTTGTCATATGTAGCAAAATGGATTTTGAAACTGTAGTACATCATGTTAAGCAAAGTAAGCCAGACAAGCATATAATGCTCCTTCTCATATATGGAAACTGAAAATAAATAAAAAACACCCAATAAAATCAATAGTTAACCTGAAAGTAGAATAGTGATAATGAGAGGTTGGGAAAGGTACAGGGGAGTTGGGCTAAAATGAAAAAAAGTGTGAATGTATATTATCAAAAGTCCATGCTGTATGTATGTATTGAGATGTCTATGCGAACCCTATTAATATGTATAATTAATATGGTTAATAAAAAATTGTAAGAATAAATGCAAAAATATTGACAATTATTTCTAGATGACATGTCTATAGATAGCTATGATTTTCTTGTGTATTCGTGTTTCAAGGAAAAATAGATAGAAATCTAAATTAATTTGTAAATTAGTTTAAATTATTAAATTATTTAAAGTAGCTAATGTTAAAAATGTAGACTATACAAACCCTGAAAGACTAAAGTCTTATTTCTGCCTGTGGGCTTTAGATTACATCTGGTGAAAATTGTCACCCTAAACTTTGGGGATGTTAACTGCCTGTCACCTTTTGTAAGAGAATTTGGCCAACATGGCAAGGGAAAAGCTCATTTTATCTGTATATTAAAATCATTTTTGACCTGGAATTCAGTCAGAAAAGATATACTTAATACACTACATATTTCTTGATGGTCATTGTTTGCTATTTTCTTCCTATCACCTTCCCATCTTGAAATGAAAAAAACATTTTTTTGAAAATGTCCATATCTTAGTACAATGTACTTCCTTGAAGCTCTTTATCTTTCTACTAGGTACTATTTTAAAGAAAGGCCCTCTCAGATATTTTTTCCTGAGAATTATTCATCAAAGAACATGAGCTGAGAACCTAAAATTTAGGCGAGTATACATATCTACTCCTGGTTGGTCCCTCAAATGATACCAAAACAGGAAAAAACAAAAAACAAAAACCAAGAAGAACTCTGCAAAAACTTCAAGCCATATACAAAGATAACTTCATTTCATACTTATCCTCTGCTCACAATATGATTTTTTTTTCTCATGAGAGTAACCTAGCATTTTTTCTTTGCTTGTCACAAAGAAAGGTATAACAATAAAAATGGCCTTTAGAGCTAACACAAAAACTAGATTCTACAATTCATGTTTTATACCTAATAGATTTTAATATTCAGAGTCCAGAGGCACCTGACTCTGAATGGCATCCTGGATCAACTATGCTTACAATCCTGGAATAGATAATATTTCTAAACTCTTCCTCATGACAACGTGCACACACACACATACACACACACCCTGCATGAGACCTTTAAAGTACTAGATCACTGTGATCCTGGCACTTGATTGGAATCACTTTATTCCTTCACTGGGATAGCTCCAACAGAAGGAGTCTCCATCTGGAAAATGTCATTCAATGCAGAAGCCTTTATATAATCAGATGTACAAAGGGAGCAAAACGCCTGTTTATCCTATGAAGGGGACCTAGAGAGCATGCAGCTGTCCTCCTTCGCAGGGCTCTTATGCCCTGTGGCTACTAGATCTGTCCTGGCTTTTGTATCAGTGTTACTAATTTTTCATTCTTTCATGTATATATTTGATGCCCATCGTGCCCTGAGCTTTGCAAATACAATTGTCATTTCTAAACTGCACCACTTTCTCTTCTTCTCTCAATGTCTCTTATTTCTTTTCATCTATGTCTCCTTTCACGACTTTCCTAATTTTTTACAGAAAAATGATGACCATGAATGTTCCTCACATAGCAGGTCATCCAGTTCCTTCTTCATATCATCACATGCAGGGAATTTCCATCTATTCATCGTCATCCCTTCTCCCAGATCACAAGGGCCATCTTCACCTCAAATCTTTCCCTTTTGAAAAAGGAAATCTGAGGTTCCAAGAAGTTGAGGTTTGCCACAAAGCTGGTAATTTCATGCATTTCTTACATGCATAGATCAATAAATATGAAATTAGAGCTATAACTTTTGATATACAGTTGGGTTAAAAAGACTTCCTCAATATTCAATCTATAAGGTGTATAGAATGTAATATTTTGCAGGAGTAATATGAAGAAAAATATTACTATTTAATGCTAAAACCTATTGAACCATATTCAGAATACTAAGGAAGTGTCATAACTCTCCTCATTTATAATTTAATTTGGAACTTATAATTCATTTGGACTCATAATTCATGTGGAAAATACTTGATAGGACCTTTGAATATAAATATTGAGGCCCCTAGGGCATGTTCTACAAAATAAAGGTAAAGGAAGTTAGAATTTCCCAAAGACAGCTTTGGAGTTGGAAGATGAGGGTCACAGGAATGAGGAGACTTATAATGAGGAAAAAAGATCCATGGAGGGGAAAAAAACCTAGAAAAGATCATGTGAAGTCCGAGCCCAAGGAGGGCCATGATTGGCCTGTGATCAGATAATAGCAGTGGGTGTGTCAAATAGTGGCTTGTAATTTTCCAGGGCCAGTGATACATGATGGTGAACTTGAGGTGATTCCTGTCCTTTGATTCCTTCCTTTACCCACAATTCTCAAACTGTTTTACAGTAAGTCTGCTACAACTCTGTGTCAATGGGGACATAGAGGGATGAAGGGAGTGAAAAGTTCTCATGGAACAATGAAAGTGATCATCATCAGCAAGACATTAAGAGGGTCTGGTTTGTTGGTTTATTGGCAAAATAAACATAATGGAAAATTTATCATCTTAACCATTCTTAAGTGTGGGGTTCATTAGTCGTAAGTACATTCACTCTGCTGTGCAACCAATCTTTAAAAATATTTCCATCTTGCAAAACCAAGACTCTGTACTGATTAAACTTTCTGACTCTATGAGACTATTCTAGATATTCCATATAAGTGGAATCACACAGTATTTGTATCTTTGTGAATGGCTTATTTTACTTAGCATCATGTCCTTAAGGCTGATCCCTATTGTAGCATTTATGAGATTTCTTTTTCTTTAAGGCTGAATAATAATTCATTGTATGTATTGTATATATCACATTTTGTTTATCCATTTATCTATCAATAAAACATGGGTTATTTCCACCTATTGGCCATTGTAAATAATTCTGCTATATACATGGGAGAGAGCAGGAGTCAGTACACTGTAAAGACTGAATAAAAAACACAACCCTTTTCCTCCAGAAGAAAAGGAAAATCACCCATGTGTGAGTTATATAAGCAATATTTTTTACTGTTACATACAACCATCACTAAACTTGTCAAAGCTTTGTAGAAAATATATTTTCATGTAAAACCTATATATTAAAACAGATATCTCCACTTAAATGTTAAGCAGACATCCCAAACTTAACATGTCAAAACTCACCTTCAGGACAACTGCATCATTCTAGTTGCTCATGTAAGAATGCATAAGGCTCCACCTTACTTCTGTCTATTCCTTTCACTCATCTCCATTTTTCCTGCATATTTTTCTCCATTACACTAAACCTCACTCCATGTGCTATACATTTTACTAATTTTTCTTAGACCTCATTTTTACTCCTTTGGCCAAATATATGCTTTGTGAGGGCCAAGAATTTATGTTTTGCCTACTGCCATATCCCCAGCAGTGGGCAGTATATGGTACCAAGTAGGTACCTAATAGATTTTGGTTGAGTGAATTAAATACATATGATAAAATTAAAGTATGAATTCATTCATTCAAGCAAAATGTAAAGTTATTTTTAAATTTAAAATTACTTAAGTTTTTAAAATAATTTTACCTCAGTTTACTTCTTTTTTTTTTTATTGGTTCTCTTTAGTGCGAAGTGTAGGGTTTTAGAAAAGAAAAGAGATCAGCAAAATTGTAAAAAGTGTAAACTAACAAATGTCAACTAAAATTCTTACATTTTACTCAACTGACAAAATACAAACATGTCATGTTAAATAGCTGGCACTTACAAAATTATTAAGAAATAAAAGAGACAAACTGCCTTGACCATTTCACTCTAGAGACTAAGCATAAAAAAAAATTCAGTTACACTGTGGACATGAAAATAAAACCTTTGGGCTGCTGCAAATAAAATGAATGTCTAATATATTATAAAATATGAAATACATTGAAGTCGATGCTGAATCAATGTAGAGAAATTTGCATTCTTTTTTAAAACCAGAGCCTCATAAACTTAACTTCATCATTTCAGCACTGAGAGGCTATAGTAAATCAATTTCTTAAAGAGTTTTAATCACATACTTTCAACATAGCTTGAGTTGAATGAAGATATCTATGACATATAAATTGTCTCTTTTTATAAACTCAAGAGCAAAAGTTTTCTTAGACCTGGAAAGATGGGAGACAAATGATTCAAGATGTACCTATAACTTTTACATCAATCAATAAACTAGACAGAGATGAAAAAATAACTAGGAGTTTTTTAAATTCATCCAAATCTGGCTTGTACCTACCCCAGCCTTTTCACAAAAAAGAGAACATTTTAAATGGAGTCATTGGGGGAACTAGCATTCAATTTTTATTAGACTGAGCTACTTGTAAATTACTTTTGAGGGTAGTTATTTGTTATTTATCCTTCAGTCAAGGCATATAGACAAATATTCTTGACTCCGCTCTGTATTTCCAAAGTGTTTTGGTGCTTAGGTAATATTAATGCAAGAAACAAGCTGCCTTCTTTAACTTTTCATAAGACATATGTAAAAGGCATCCATCTCTAAAGTCACAAACTCACTGGAGATTTGCATTGCCCCTCTTGCGAAAGTCAGGAAGACCTTGCCTCTCTCCAATGGATTGTATCCAAGAAACCATACTGTCATCTTCTAAGTATACTTTCTTGTTTTCTTCTCAAATTATTTCTGCTGTAATCTTTTAATTATTTATTAGGTTTTTATAGCATTTCTCTTTAAAGAGTTCAAATATTATATAGTGAGTTCTTAACACTGAAATTCAATAAATATTTCCAAAGCATTATGTTATAATAGCAGGCAACAGAGAAATCATGGATAGAGCCTAAATAACTGACATGGAGAAAATGAAGAACTAGAGAGGGAAAAAGTGCTAAGAGTAGGTAGCAATGGATTTGCATACTTCCTATAACTTGTTTTTTAAAGCATTGCTTTAAAATCACTTCATGTTTTACATCTCTTGGGCATGCTGTGACTGAGACTGCAAAAAGATGACCAAGGCCTTTTATTATACATGTGGGTATTTTACACACATGCATAATTAATGATTTTACACAGATATCTTTACATGACAGGGCTTTCTCAGGATCATCTCTGAAAAGCTGTTATTGGCTAACACTTAGACAACATTTGGCTACTACGTGCCAGCCACTGTTCTATACACTTTACAAGCATGAACAACTTGAGCCTGCACAATAACATATGAGGTAGAATATTATTAACCTCATTTCAGAGCTGAGGAAACTGAGGCTCCAGCTGCCAAGTCGCAGATCAAAGCTTTGACCTTAAGGTTGTTTTGATCAGGATTCAGTTCATCATTGCTGTAAACCGCTTTTATGAACACTCTGAAGTCAAAAAATATACATAGTGGAACCTTCTTAATTGACTTCCTCTCAGCCATTTTCTTCTTTGATTTTATGGTTTCTTTTCTCTTCATTTTGTCTTGAAGTTATAATAAAGACAGTTAATGAGTTTCTTAAAGCACAAGGTCTACTAACCATCACTTGACTAAAGATGCCAAAGTAAATTACTGTTAAATTTAATTTATGTTGATTTATTTGGTTATCATTATTTTTCTCTATGCTTTTATTAATCTTGAGGATTCTTTAAAGCCTTAAAAATAGCTCATTTACTTAAATGAATATGACTTTTAATAAGTAAAATATAGCTAACAGAGGTTTGGGTAAATAATATACTAAGTTTTATTGTCCAGAGAAAAGTTTAATTTCATCAACCATCTTTCTTAATCTGTTCAAACAGATAAAACAAAATAATATAGACAAGGTAACTGAAAAACAACAGAAATTTATTTCCTACATATCTGAGTCTGGAAGTCCAAGATCAGTGCCAGCAAAGACAGGTTTTGGTGAAGGTACTTTTTTGGACTGAAGACAGCCCACTTATTTTATGCCCACATCAGAGAGATGGCAAGAGGGATCTCTTAGGTTCCATTTATAGGATACTAATCCTACTCATGAGGACTCTACTCTCATGATCTAATTATATAACAAAGAGCCTACTTCTTAAACATCATCATACTGGGAGTTAGTATTCAACATATAAATTTTGTGATAGAAACAAACTCAGTCCATTGCACATGTTTCACCATATGCATGATTGAGATATCTTATTCAACATTATCTTAGTACAGTAAGATTTTCATTCAATAATGAGTTTTTCCAATAAAATACTGCATCCACGTATTTAAACTGTTGTGGTCACACAAATGGATAAATCATACAGTTGGATAACTGAGAGGATAATCATTCACATTGTTAGATGGCAACTGAAAAGTTTTCTATCAACATAAATACCTGAATGCTATGGTTTGAATGAATTCCCCAAAGTTTGTGAATGGGAAACTTAATTCCCAATATCCAACGGTATGAGGTCTCTGCCTTCATGAATGCAATAGTGTAATTACCTCATGAGTAGGCTCCTTATAGAGAGAGTAGGTTTGTTATAAAAGTGAGTTCCTCTCATATGCACATACTCTCCTGCCCTTCTGCCCACTACCATGTAATGACATAACAGGAAGGCCTTTACCAAATGCAGCCCCTCGGCCTTGGAATTCTCAGCCTCTAAAATTTTAAGATAAAAGTCTCTGTTCTTTATAAATTACCCAGTCTCTGGAATTTTATTATAGCAGCATAAAATATAGGAAGACACTGAAGATCAGTAATTAAATTTACCATCTGCAGAATGAAATTACTTTGCCATAAGGAATATTATAATCCTGAACTCTGACCCACCTTGTCTGTGCTAGCTTGACATCTGAAGTTTCCCAGCTATACATAATTTGCTCACTCTTGCTCAATGACTCCTTTGATCTCAAGCATCAATTTCATTTATTCAGTCAGTCATTTAGCATTATACTAAAATACTTACCCAACAAACATTCACTGAATACCTCCTCCTCCCCAGAGATAAAGACAAAAGGGAAAAACAGGCTTTTCTACTTTGAATAAGTCACTCATAATAGGAACACAAATTAATAATTGGATATCTGTCCACACGTGCTTAGACATGCAACCTCCTAGAGATTCTCTGTTCCTAGAGTAAAATTCTTTCTCAGTGCTGAAGCTCACAAATAGTTTTCATATGCAACAGACTAAAACATTTTAGCAGTCCATTTGAAAGCAAATAATTTGTTATGTCATGTGTACATGGAATCCCAGAGCCCTTGTTTTTTACATCTCTACATGTGCTTTTCAAAAAGCAGCTAAGAGTGCTGTATGTTAAATATTCAATAGTTCTTTAATTCAAACTATATACCTTTTAAATATCTCAGTTCATAGGCTTCCATACAACATTTCTATGTTCTCCACAAGAATTAAAAGAACAAACCAACAAACCAGAGTTTCTCTATGGACTATACAAAATGAAAAAACAAGTAAGATATAATAAAAAAAAAGTCCATGATTCATGTAATATAACAAAAAGAGAAGTGCTGTTATGTAATCCAAGAAATGCTTTGGAGAACCAAATTTAAATTCTGCAGGCTATCCATACTCTAACATTCTTAAGTGTTGCATTGATTATCTAGATGATATTTAGACTAACAAATAAAACATTATAAAGTTCTCTGAAATATAAATGTTTAAGAGCAATAATTTATAGCAACAGAGACAACAATAGAGCCAATTCTACCTAGAAGATAAGGAGCAAGACCTTTACATACTTCCCTGTCAGAACTGACTCTCTGGATACAGATATAATCTGCTAACTACTCTTTTAATTGAAAACAGATAAAGCTGGCTTTGAGGTAATTAGTTTTTGGGCATTCTAGTAATCAACAAAGTATATTTTAAAAGCTTAAAATAAAAAAGAGATTTTGCAGGGTAAGAGAACACAGTATCAATTCCCAGCAGAGTTACTCTGCCTTAGGAAGAAGTACTTCATGCTTGAGTAGCTGAAAAGAGATCTAGAAACATAAATACCCTTTTCCATTTAAAACGTTGTATTGCATTTTGCTTAATTTTATCAGGCGTAGGAGATAACGGGTTCCTCTCCTTATAAAGGGGGAGCACCACCTGAAAGGACACCAGCCCTTCAGGTCCTCTGTGCTCTGATAATCACTCAAAGGCTAAGAGATATTTTTCTTTTTAGCTAGAGATCCAATTGGATATCACACAGAATTTCAATTAAGTCTGGATTTCTCTGCAGCAATAAACCTTATTCCTACAAGTTAGAAGGTCTGATTTCACTTTGAATAATTTTGGCCTCTTAATCTTGTTCCTGTGTGAGGCCTTGATCCTCTTCCTTTGTGACTTAAGGCAAATATCAAGCCCAGAGTCAATGGTTTGCTTGCAATCTTAGATTTTGTATGTGTCAAATATTATATCTTGGTCTAAACTGCAGGGATTCAGAGTAAAACTTTGATTCAATTCCATCTAAAATCATGAGCAATTGTATATTCATTTCACACCTAGTTGTCTTCACCCAAATGGCTTGTGACCTACGTTCAAAGAGGTCACTGATAGCCAAATGGATTGAACACTATGTATTTTCACTCCTTTGTCAAGAAAAAAATATAACTTGATACCTTGCACCATTCTTTGTGCCAGAAAAGAGAACTAATATCTCCAAAATGTAGATATCTATGTGAAAAAGACCAGTTGCAATGCAGAATAAATTGCAAAAGCCAATTAGGCAAAACAGAACTATTTAACTTTACCTTTTGCTTAATTTAAAAGAAAAATCCTTTTTTACTGTAATTTCTTTCATCAAATATAAATCAAATGTATATGATTTTGTGGGGGAAATACATTGAATTAGAAGTTAGGAATTTAAGCAAACTATTTAACCACTCTAAATCTCAGATAATTAATTTATAAAATATTAAAATCTAAAGTCTTTCTTCCAAATTATGTGCACAATCTCACTGGTATGTGTGGTTAATGAGATATAAAAGAAATCCCTATGAGATCTGAAAAGGAAAGCCTGTCCCTGAAAAAATACACTCAATCTTGGTGTTTATTAAAAATTTTTTCTGGCATAGGATTTTACCTTTACTGAAATGTGTAAAAGCATTTTCACTGGGTGCTTCATCACTTCAGAGTATCTGGCAAAAATGATGCTTGTTAAAATTATGCAATAATGCAAACATTAGTTTTACTTGAATCCTTATAGCAATAAATAAATGTATGGTATTCATTACTATAAATATACATAAAGAGTAAAAGAATGAGCTGTGAGTAATGGCTCACGCTTGTAATCCCAGCACTTTGGGAGGCTGAGACAGGAGAATCCTGAGTTCAAAGCCAGCCTCAGCAATGAGGAGGCACTAAGCAACTCAGTGAGACCCTGTCTCTACATAAAACACAAAATATGGGATGTGGCTCAGCGGTCCAGTGCCCCTGAGGTACCAAAAAAAAAAAGTAAAGAATGACTTTTTACCAAAAACTGAACATTAACATTTAAAGAAGTTGAAGTTTTATTTTAAATCTATTTTATCCTTTCTGTTTTGGATAACAATTTTGCAATGATTTACTCCTTCTGACATGCAAAAATAAAAATGCTGGACCAATTCATTCTTTCTAAAGTCTAAGAAGTTATAGATGGATGTGGAGGTGTATATCTGTAATCCCAGCAACCAGAGAGGCTGAGGCAAGAGGATCACAAGTTTGAGGCCAGCCTTGAAAACTTAGTGAGATTCCATCTCAAAATAAAAACAAAATTTTAAAAAGAAAAAATTAAAGTCTAAGAGGTTATATGCAGCCTCAAAGAGAAAGCAATAAATCTAAGACTTAAAGCTCATGCTTGCCAACATAAGCTTGACTGTTTGTGTGACATTAAATGAAAAAAAAAAACTATAGTTAAAAATACATAATATAAAATTGACCATTTTAAACATTTTTAATTGAAGTATTCAATAGTATTAAGTATATTCACATTTGGGAAACAAATCTCCAGAATACTTTCAGCTTGCAAATCAGCTCTATATCCATTGGAGCAAATTTTAATTTATTTCTCAGGGATTTTTTTTTATCTATAAAACAGGAGGTGAAGCCAGGCATGATGGCACACTCCTGTAATCCCCATGGCTTGGGAGGCCGAGGCAGGAGGATGGTGAGTTCAAAGCCATCCTCGGCAAAAGTGAGACACTAAGCAACTCAGTGAGACTCTTGTCTCTAAATAAAATACCAAATAGGGCTAGGGATACGGATACGGCTCAGTGGTTGAATGTCCCTGAGTTCAATCCCTGGTACCCGCCCCTCCCCACAAAAAACAGGAGGTGATAGTGTCATTTAATGTCTCTTTGATGGCTAAATGAGACAGTCTTCTGCAAAGCATATAACATAGCACCTGGCACATATATAGAACTTACTAAATGTCAGAAATTATTATGAAAGTTGCTTTAATTGCAGACTGAATAGGGAAGTATCTCATGTATCATAATATGTAGTAAGTCTTAGTGAACTGTGTATAATCTGAAGCACTTGAAATGCATTTTTAAAAACCCATTTTTAACCGGGCGCGGTGGCTCACGCCTGTAATCCCAGCACTTAGGGAGGCTGAGACAGGAGAATCGCGAGTTCAAAGCCAGCCTCAGCAAGGGCGAGGCGCTAAGCAACTCAGTGAGACCCTGTCTCTACGTAAAAAACACAAAATAGGGCTGGGGATGTGGCTCAGTGTTCGAGTGCCCCTGAGTTCAATCTCCAGTACCAAAAAAAAATAAAATAAAAATAAAAACTCATTTTTTATGTTATTCTTGAAAATTCATTTTAAAAGAATCCTTGTTCATGCACAGAGCATTCTCTCATTTTCATGTCTAGTAAATTTGGAATTGTGACTAGACCATTTTTAAGTAAACATATTTTTTCTCAGACATAACTTCTCCATTAATAGATATCTCATTTAAATATACTTTTTAGTGTACACTTCAAATAAAGATCGTCATTAATAATGCTGTATATTCTGTGAGCAGACCTAACGTAATGCATAACAGTGCAACATCATATGAGTTCTTTGGTAGCCACAAATGAGTAAAATCCTGTCTTAACCCTAAAGGTCTAGTAGAGGGACTAGAACTCACCAATAACTAAAGTGCTGAGTCAGGTGCTGGAAGAGACTACCAAGTCAATTAGGATTATTGCAATGAGTGGATAGATAATGGCTTATGGATCCATTTTTCTATTGATTGGGGGGAGCATCTGGGTTTTTTCCATGTTTTTGCTCAACAGATAAAGCTATTGGGATCATTCGTATATATGTCACCACGGATACATCTGTAAAAACTTGGGATCCGAAGTTCAGTGAATGTTCAGCTTTACAAGATGATGTCAAATTGTTTTTCCAAGCTGTTGTGCCATTTTATACTCTTGCCCTTATAGAATATAAAAAATCTATTCACATTCCCTCTAACACAATTATGATTCAATCAGAATTCTAAACTGTTGCCAATTGAATTGTGTAAAATTCTGACAATAGATGACCAATTTGTTTTTATAAAATTCTGAAAGTTCCAAAAATTTTAAATAATAAATAAATAAATAAAATTATGCCTAGGTGGAGCTTGTAGGTATAGAAAGCCTATTAAACGCAGGTTGAAACATAGGCAGAATCTCAATAAACAGAGAAAGAAAAGTGAAGAAGACTGTAAAACCAAAGAAACAGAGTTAATGGAAGACTTAGATCAGAAGCAGAAAATAGCATTTGTAGGAAGACTGGCCATATGCAGGGTGAACCTGGGAAGGTCATTTGGGGCCTTATTGTGGGCATCACTAAACATCAAGATGAGGAATACTTACTAAGTTATGTTATTTGTATACATTTAGAAAATCATTTAAGAGAATTACAAAAAGAAATGTTATCATTCTCTTACTATCCACACTAGAATGAAGACTTATGGAATCAAGCTTTTAGTTAAGATTCTTACATACAACTCAGACCTTAGTTAAACCAGTCTGGTGAGATAAAGCTGAGATGCTCTGACTCTACCCCCCTCCTACCTTGTAGTATCACTAGTTACTCTAGTGATGTATTAATAGAACACAGTTAGGGGTTATTTGTTCCCTTAGCCATAGAATGTTTTCTCACTTTATATTTCATGTAAAACATTTTAAATTTTAAAGATACTGATTTCTTACTCTACACAAGATTTGCACATCTATGAATATTCAACAATTACTGTCAAAAAGTCTAATTGCAAAGTTTCAAGTAATGTTCATGTTTAAAAAGCATAATATATAAAAATACCAAGTTTTCCTTCAAAAATTAACTTTTAAACCTATTACCATTATATTCAATAAATCATGAAAATTCCAAAGTAATATTTCCTAGAAAAATTATGTTACAAATCACCTTAATGAGTAATTTAAAGCAAATTATTGAAAAACATACTTAGCAAGAATAATAAATATAAAATGGTTTTCTCCTCACAAGGGAGTTGAATATTGTCCTCAGACAAACAAACCTTATTGAATGAAACTGTATATTAACACCTCTTTATAGTTTGTGAGGTGTAATTTAGGGAATGACTTGGCGGTAATTATTTTCCTTCTTATAGATAGCAAATGCAAAGTTTTTGAAAAATGTCATTAAATCAAATCGGAGCCATATTTGAAACTAAATGTAATACAGAATCATCAACATACTTCTAGAATAAAGGGCATTTCATTGTACCTGAGATGGTTAAAATAATGCCATGAAATAGCAATTAGGCAGACACTCCTCTCTCAGCAGCTGATGGATAAGGAAAGCGGAACCAAGGCAGCAGGGGCTTCATTATATCTTCTTCAAACAGGAGCTGAAGCCTGACCTCAACTAATATGGCATGGCAGAGAAACTAACCAACAATTGATCCAGCAATTTCCCCAGACCACTGGGAAAATTCTAGAGTATGAGACCTTGTTTGACCTTGTTCCTAAATAGTAATAAGAGAAGTTATAGACAAATATAGGATGGGAGGCATAATAAATGTTCATTTTAAAAAAGAAGATAGAATTTGCAAATTGTTGATATATCCATATACCAATTAATTTGAAAAAAATAAATTAAAGCAACAATGAAAGTCAAGACTCAAAGCAAGATAAAGATCTAATGTGTATAATGTGTGTATGTGTGTTATGGTATAGATTTGGAATGTCCCCCAAAAGCTCATGGGTTAGGCATGCAGTAAGGTTCAGAGGTGGAGCTTTTCCACAATGATTGGATCATGAGGGCTCTGACCTACCAGTGGTAGGTGGATGGACAGCTGGGAGGTAGAACCTAGTTGGAGGAAGTAGGTCACTCTGGGCATCCCCTTTTAGAGTTTATCTTCTCTTTGGTCCCTGCATCTTTCTTTTTCTGCTTCCAGCTGCTATAACATAAGCAGATTTTCTTTGCCTTGACCTTCTGTCCAATGGTGCTGGCTGACCATGGACGGAGTTTGCTGAAACTATGGGACAAAATGAATTTTTCCTCCTCTAAATTGTTCTTGTCAGGTATTTTGGTCACAACAACAAAAAGCTGACTAACAATGTGTAAACACCAGTAATCTAAATTGAGGGTAAGATCTGACACAATATATCACTTTATTGTCTGTTCTAAAAACAAGGACATGAGGCATCTCCAATTGCAAGTCAATTCCCTGAGACACCCTAACATTAAGCTGTGTGGATTTTTCAGGTGTGCAGATTTTCTGGCTTCCATGCCACACACATGTAGATGCTGTGAACCCTTCTTAATCTGTCTAAAGTTCAGCCTCCCAATATCCCCTTTGCAGCTTAGAGGTCTCACCAACTCCACGAGTTTGGCCTGTTAGCCCTGTTATTGGGATCTGCCTTGCTAGATGTTCCTTGTAACCATTCGCTTCTGATTTTCCTGATTCTAATTCCCCTCCTGAGCCTAGGGGAATCTCCTTATCCTGACAGCGAACTTCTCTAAGCCATTTTCCCTTTCTCCCATATCTACATGACATCTTCCACAACCATTCAACATGGTGGAGCATTAGTCTAAGACTGGAAAAAGTACCTGACCTCAGATAGCCTGTACATTTTTCACAGTCCAAATCTCTTAGGTAGTGACCAAAGGTATATATGCAGGGAGAAGAAAATAAAGGAGGCAAACAAGTTTTCTAAAAATAATATTTTACCCTTAATATTAAGAAAACTCTGTATCAAATAAATAAGTTATTTTAATGAAGATATAACATATCAGTACCAAACATTGCAAAGTCAACGTGGAAACTATGGGAAAAAATTTAGATATTAGTTTGATATTGGATGCATTAATGCAACTTTTCTCCTGCTGTTAATCTCATAGACTAACGAAACACAGATTATATCTATGGATATAAAATCATAAAGTTTTTTTGTTATACTAGGAACAAATAGAAAAAAATAAACTTTAGTGTAAATTTAAACAGACTTGAGATATAAAATAATAGATCTATTTAAGGAAATTTTTTTCTATTTATCTTATGTAGACCAAAATATAATTAGGAGCAATCTTTCTTAATTGGTAATTCTTTTCAGGTAGAGTGGAAAAGGAAGGTGTGTATGAATAGTGAATTACTGCATGAGACCTCTGTTCCCTCCTTTTCTTCAACTGAAAACCACAATGACAAAGAAAAAGGGAGAAAAAAGATCATATATTTTCTGTGTTTCTAGTATTATTCCAAAACACTTCACAGTTTTGACATAATTCTACATGTGATGCGTGATAAGCAATCACCCCCAAGCAAGCATTAAAAAGGACTCATGATCTCAAGATGCTGTGATAACTATCAACCAGGAAACCAGAAATGACAAGTAATTTCCCTTGCTTTAGTAATGTGAACAGTTTGCAATTCACACTGGGAAATGCATTATTCCATGTTTTAAATGATATGAAGTGTGTACACAGCCGTTGCTTTGGGAAGTAATTTATGACTAAAAGAGAAAATGAGTAGTGCTTTGGTGTCACCCTAAGGAAAAAACAGTGACAACCTCAACAATATAATTCTGCCAATTTAATCAAAATAAAATGATACGGAATCAAGGAGGAGTGGCAAAACAAAAACAGATTTGGAAAGCCTATAATCTGATTATTCACAGGAACAAATAAAGGTAGCTTTCTCAAACAGAATGAGACAAGGTCGGAAGAAAGTATAAGTTAAACTGTACCATGCACAACCTGCAAGAATGTAAAACAGCTGGACTTCCTTGTACTGGACCATACATGCAAGTCATGGAGTATACCAACTCCCATTCAACACTGATCTTTAGATCAAAATGTTCTGTTAATAGCTTGGCTATATGATATGCACATTTTTTTCACATGGTATTAAATAATTTAAGTGACTACAGAAGTTTGCTTTTCCAGATCCTTGTTTTTATTCCTATATCCAGGAAGGTCTTTCAATAAGCCATTTCCATGAAAAGAGCCCTGATCATGATCACAAAGAAAACCACTATCCTCTAGTCTAGCAGAACTGAAATTATGATGTCACTATAAAAAGAGAGCTATTCCACACCTTATTTTCCCATATTATCTCAGTGTTTTAAATGCACAGAAAGATATTGCCTATATTGTTACATGAACAAAATTCAATTTGTTTTTCCCACTGGTTTTTTCAAATATGTTGAAAAGCTAGTATAGATGTTTCAAATAAACAAGGTGATACTATGACTTATTAGCCCTTTTGTGAAATATTATTTGCAGTATTACATAATTTGAGGCTCAGAAACATGTTGAATGTAAGAAGTAAGTCTGAAAATTACCCTACATCAGGTCTTTTATTTTGTTATGTTTTATGTAAATGTATTTGATAAAAAGCATTGCTCATACTGATCTAGGAATAAGAGTGGACACAATTTAAGAGATACAAAAAATGAGATTTAAAAAAAGAGAATGAAAAGAATTGAATGTCACCATATAAACCATAGCTCATAGGAATATAAACAGTAAGAGTAAGAACTATTCCCAAATGAAGATAAATTGACATTCACACATTCATGCTGTTGCTATCTCTAGATTATTAGCATTAACTTATTCCTGAAAATCATATCATTTAGCAAAAAAACATCAGATGAAAAAGAGTTCCATTAATTTTAATGGGAAAAATTATCATGTGTTTTATTTAAAAAATCATCAATGTTCAAATACTGATTAAAATATACATTGAATAATGGAAACAAGCTATAAATAAGAATTTGAAGAAAATAAGTTGTTTTTATATCAAATAGATTAAAATGTCATTCATTCTTTTCACTTTGTATACCTTACTTTTTATGCATTTTCAACACTTTTTAGGAGTGTATAATTATCTTCCATTATGCTTAAGAATAAAAATAAGCACAGAAAAACACCTACAGGCCAAAATAGAAAGTAAATATGGAGAAAGCTTATTTATCCAAAGAAAATAGTATCTGTTCTCATGAGTCTAACAAGTCTTCCAACACATTCATGGCAAAGAACATTCTTGGGTTGATACATAGTGTGAAATTAAAATTTGTTCAGAATGACATTTTCTGACTCCAAATTGTACTATTGAGAAGATTGGTGATTTTGTCCTTGCATAAAACTATGTTTGAAAAATCACTTCTTAAAAAAAATTGTTTAATATGTATTGTAAGTAAAGT
>CM053403.1:113868579-113879301 GCA_028644305.1 Xerus rutilus
GAAAGTAGGTTAAGCCACAGCATAGTATGTTCCTACTGATTCTTCATTCTGAGTGTCCATAATCATTTAAAGGAAGCCATAATCTAATAATCTATAATCTAAGTAGCTTGGGAGGCTGAGGCAGGAGGATCTTTCTTTCTTTCAAAGCCCTCTCAGCAAAATAGTGAGGCCCTAAGCAACTTAGAAAGACCCTATCTCATCTGGGCGCAGTGGCACAAGCCTGTAATCCCAGCACTTAGGGAGGCTGAGACAGGAGAATCGCGAGTTCAAAGCCAACTTCAGCAACAGCGAGGCGCTAAGCAACTCAGTGAGACTCTGTCTCTACATAAAACACAAAATAGGGCTGGGGATGTGGCCCAGTGGTCGAGTGCCCCTGGGTTCAATCTCCAGTACCAAAAAAAAAGAAGAAAAAAAAAGAAAGACTCTATTTCTAAATAAAATATTTTTAAAAAAGGGTTAGGGATGTGGCTTAGTAGTTAAGTGCCCCTGGGTTCAATCCCTGGTACCTAAAAGTAAAAATAGAAGACGATGAGGAAACTACTTTATCCACTCTGAAATAAATAGAACATCAAAAATCTCAAAGTAGATCCCTCTATTTAGAAAAACAGCAGTTTTTCAAATCATCAAATAAAACGTATGCAATGATATTTCACTATGTTTATCCAGATATGAATAGTACCCTCTTACTATTATCCTTTTACTATTTAAAATTATCCATTTTTATTATCCATTTACTATATAGTATATTATCCTTATTTTCCATATACTGTATATTATATTACTATATAGTGCACAGGATAAAAAAGGTCCACGTACAGCAGATAGAAGGAAGAGCTACTATAAGAAAGAAGGGTGCACAATGTCTATTTAGATGCTCAAAGTTAGTGTAGATAGCAGTAGACTATTTTGATCATCCTGGAAATGTATATATTTTATTTTCAGCCTCCTTTTCAATAACCCATTTCAATTACACATGTTATATATTTTCAGAGATAATAGAGCTTAAAATGTTTAATTCTTCTTAGCATGCTTACTCATCAAAAGGAATTTTAATTATAAATTCTTCATCATTCCAAGTAAAATGATACACTAATCTGTTTTATGTGTATTTGCTAGGAAGACTTTTGGGAGAAAACCAAAATCTATTTCATGGTAATTACCTGATCTTTTTTTAAAAATTCAATCATATTTAAAACAAAACCAAAATGTATCATTTATAGTTAGTCCACAAATATGTAAGTATCATAGGCTCAAACTCTATTTGACAAGCAAAAACAAGGGTAACCACATCCCCAAAATAATAAAAGCCACTTAATTTAAAAAATGCTTGAATCTTAGTGGCAGGGCCAAATTTAGGGAGTTATGTTAGGAACCAGTTATGCTGGTTATTTTTCATCTCTCATCCATTTTGTGCCCTCCTCCTATTTATTACTCTGCCCCATGCTTCCCTTGAGAAGCTGCCCCTCAAACATCTCTTGCACTTTGACTTCAGTCATCCCAGGCAATGGGTGTCACCAGTAAGGAATTGGAAAATGAAGTAAGAGAGAGAGTATGCTAATTCTTCACCCACTCCATCCTTCTTTGGTGTTCGGAAACAGACTTTGGTAATACTGGGTAATGTTGATCCTCCTTCTCCAACTCTAGTCTTATAAGGCTTTCCAATTGTTGCTAATCTTTGTTTCAAAATCCCTGGTTGGTTCCCTTTAAGAAGTCCTTTTATAAAGCTATCATCAAAATTCTAGCTAAACATGCCGCCTGTTTCCCACCTAGCCACTGTGTAGCATGTGAAGACAAAGACTGGAGAGTCAAAGGGCAGCTGGGCCTAAAATCCCTTTCATTTACAAGACTTCCTTCATTCCCAAGATGCCTTTCAGGTCCTGATGCAAAAGTCTCCCTGCTCTGTATAAGGTGGAGACTGATTCTCAGATTTAGGAAAAATATGGTCATGATGGGATTCCAATTAAGGATTAAGTTAACCTCGCACATTTTCTGAAACAAAGTTTGTATGTGAAAAACCAGTTAAGAGAAAGAGAAGAGACTACAGGGTTTGAAGTCTGCCTTCTGCTGGTTGCTCCTCAACATCTCCACTGCAAGATGAATAGCAATGAATTATACAAAAAAGCCAGATGAAACTGTGAGGTTTCATTTGAAATATATGAGAATTACATGGCATGTCTGTTTTTAACATAAAATAATTTCATGAGAATAATTAAGTAAACTGCTACTTCAAAAAATTTGTCATATTCATCAAAAAGTGTTAAGTACTTGTTAAGTGTTAAGTACTAGTTAAGAGACTATCACCAGATCACATTCATGTTCCTCATTGTTTAAAATGCTCATTTTATGTTATCTTTTCACTTAGCTTATAGGGACTCTATTATCTATATTTTATGTATATTTAGCTATATTTATATATCTATATGGATCTATCTGTATGTGTATATCTGTATCTATAGCTATATTTCTATCTGTATTATCCAGTCATCTATGTCTTCTTTCAAAGGATAACAAATGTCAGGCAGAGGCTGAGACCCTGGAAAACATATTCGGGATCCCTGCTGATGGACGATGATGCAAGCCACAGTTAGGATAGTAGACATGTTTTATTCAGAGGTGGCAGCAGCCTCTAGCCAGCCCCCAGCTCCAGCTTCAGTCCCAACCAGTTCCATTTAGTCCCCTGAGTTCTTTCCATAGGCTTTTTTTTTTTTTTAATATAAAGGCCAGAAATCAGTGGATGTATGCTCACAAGCAAATGTTCATGACTTTGGGTACACACAGTGCATCAGAATGTTTATGATTTTGACTACACACTAAAAACATAGCCTACTGGAAGCCTCAGTGAGGGAGCCTAACTATAGCTATTTTGGGCCTGCCCTACAGCAAGTGAGAAAGAGTAGAAGAGAGCCAAAATAAGGTAAGTGGAGTAGAAACAGGCAGAGAAGGAACTGAAGACTATGTTGCTTCTATTGCTTAGGATATTCTAAAGATTCCCTTCCGTATTGTAAAATTTTTCCTTTGTCTCTGCCTATGCTGTTGTGCTTTGAAACTACTTACATGAGGCTATCAACATGCAAGCTAATTAAAGTTAGATAAAATAAAGAATTCAGTTCATTACATTAGCCCCATTTCATGAGCTAGTGGCTCTCATGCTGTACAGCACAGAATTGATCCCTCTTGGTTATTGCAGCAAGTGCCATTGGACTGCACTGCTTGAGACATTCTGATGACCACATCAAAGTATAATGGCATGCAAATAGATTATGGATACTCAAGAGTTGTTTGGTGATAGAAAAAAATAATCTAAATCCTTAAGATCTGCAACCTGAAGACTGACTATAATAACTTCATATGTAAAATGCATGCTTTAGGAACAAATTAAAACATTATTTTTGTTAGCTTTTATTTCAGTAAAATATCCAAAATATTATAGACTTAAGCAGCATAGAAGTTAATTTCTCTTATATGTAGTCATCCCAAAATAGTCTCCAAAGCCTGCTATAGTGGCTACAATTGGGGATCAAAAATCTTCCTATTTGTTGCTCTTTCAGCCTTAAACCAGGCTTCTAGTCATAATCTAAGATGGATGTTCTGGCAAATAGAAGGAATAAGATAGAGAAGGCATGCTACATAGTCACATCTATCATATCAGCTAAAATCCTATCTTTCAGAACAAAATGGTTTGAGTAATTCTAGGAGGACAACTGGGGGATTTATTCCTTAATTGATGTCATACACCCAGCTAAACACTTTTATTACAACAGAGGAAGAGAAATATTAGAGAACTCATTTGCTTTATCCATATTGATGCATTTTATACTCAAATTTTCCTTTTAATTAATTATTATTTTTCCTTCCATTAGCTAGTATTGAGATCACTGACCTCACTCTGGGTTTTGGTAAACTTACAGAATTAGAAGAACTATGATGAGCTAGCAGATGTTTCTTCTGTGTGTATTGCTGCTTCTTTCCTAAGTTTAAGAAGCTTCTTACAGAAATATAATGGATCATGGTACAAGAGGCAAGTTAAGATAACTGAACAAATCACACATGATATTTGAAAAAAATTTAAATAGAAAAATTTCCAAATCAATGTTAAACATGTTTTCTTAAGAACATAAGGCCCTTTCCAGTTTGCTATTAAAATTTACTGAAGTTCAAAGACGAGTCATTTGTCAAATCACCTATAGTGAATAAGGATTTGTCAACTGAGTATGAAAATGGTGACTTTTATTAATTTTGCAATTAAAATATCTACCAAGAAAATAGAAATTTGATCCGTGGCTTGTGCCAGAAAATCTGAAAATATATAGTGGTTTTTTTCAATAGTTGAATAGAAATATAATGTACCACAGAATAGTGTACATCATTATTCCTCTAATATATTTTTCTATTTACTAATGGATTATTCCATAGACAATATTCAGTTGCATTTTAAATTTTTCAATGTTCTCACCTTCTCCATTTTCTAATTGCTCATCTCCATTTTCTAGTTGTCAGTTATTTGGTTTCCAGTCATATGAAACATCTCACAGAGCAAATAATAATTATTTTCTGAAGTGTTTCAAAATGCTAATAAAGAGATCATTTTCAAGCTATTTGAAAGATAAATTTTACATGGAATTCCTTTCCTTTCAAGTTTCAGGTTTAAGCTTTGACTAAATGTTTGTTTATTTCATTATTCAAGAAACATTTGCTTAGTTAATAGCTTGAGTTAGATATCCTGTCCAGAGAAATAAGGACTCATCATTTAGCTTTTGCTATTCATTATACATAGGTCCTGTTCAAGTTCACAGTACTCCTAACCAAGCAGTCAAAAGTATGTTTTGAGAATCTTAAATGCCCTAGAATTGTTAAATTAATTGAATGCAAGTTTTGTCCTGGAATCACAGCAAAATGGCTGGAGGGCATGGGAGAAAATAATGTAGTTCAGGTTAAACACAAGAAAAGAGTAACCAAACATTGTTAATTACAAACTTTAGGCTCTATAGGCTTGTTAAGAGACAGCAAGGTTATTATTGCTGCTTATTGCTGAAATTCAACTTCATTTAATGTTTTTATTCTCCAAATAAAGGAAAGGTGGAACTTTCCATTTGTAGGTGAGCACACTTCTTTCCAAGTATAGATCATCAGCATAGGTGACAAATTACCCTTGAAGCTAGGAAATAACTTTATGCTAATTCAATTATTACATTTTATCATCAAACATATCAAGTCTTAAAATGTGTTTATTTTTATATGCATGATGTTTTCTTTAATACATTTTATTTCATTATTCTTTCTAATTATTATAAAACTTACCTAAAGTAAATTCCAGTTTCTACCTTGGGCAAATATCTGTTGCACAGGTATTATTCAAAACACATTTCTTGAAGCCCCTTAGTATTCATTTCTCCCTTTTTCTATATGGTACAATTTCACCTATATTTGAGTTTCTACATGATTAGAGGTGAATCCTTATAAACTAAACCCTTCTAAAGTAAACCATACAAGTCTGCTTATAAACTAAACCCTTCTAAAGTAAACCATACAAGACTGCTATACAAGTCTGCTATACCTGTGACTTTTAATACTAAATAATGAAACTTATAGGAAAGTTTGAGGCAAAGAGTGCTTATGGGTAACTTTCTCCTTCATAAGAAAAAAAAAAAAACATAAGAAAGGAAATCTCTTTTCAACCAGTGCATACATAAAACCTGGAGAGAGCAATTGTGTCTTTCCTGGGACGAACTGGAGACCTCAATATGAGAACACAGGATAACTGGAAATCTGAGAGCTTGATCTCATTGTTGAGCCCCTGAATGAGCCAACCTTGGAGTAGCTTTGACCCTGGATTCCCTATTATATAACATAACCATTTTTATAGTTTAATGTCAGTTAAATGAAGCCTTTTCTTTTACTTACAACTGATGTCATCCTGACTAATATACAATACTATGTACAATGATTTCCAGGAAGCTGCAAACATCATACAACAAAAGTTCTAAATTTATGCAAAAAAGAAAACATAAGATTGTTTATTTAGCTCTGCTAACTGATTCTTGAATTAAGCACAAGTATTCTTTATTACTCATGTAAGTAAATGAATCCTCTTATGTTCAGTGTACAATATTTCTTCTCAGCTCTTTCCTCCTATTTCAAAAGTATATTCTAAATCAACTCTTTGTTTGTGATTAAGGCAATACTTCTAATATTAAAAGTGTCATATTATATGAATAAAGAAACCTATGCATTTATTTTGAGAATTTTGTTTATTTCTCAGCAATGTGAATATGTGTGTAAGATAATGCACATTTTATAAGAGAAAAGAAATTAACAGTATTGTAAAAACAGAATAATCTCAGAATAAACAATTATAATACAAAATTAAATTTGGTATGACTTTAGAATATGTCATTTTTAGTAACGTTTTATCTTTCATTGCAGGAGTTAATACCTTGTAAACAATATCTACTGCAATGCTTCATAGACTCAAAATCATCTAAAGAACTTTTAATATCATAGTAATTTTAAACATATTCTTCCTTCTTACTATTTTCTCCCACAAAACTAATAACCAAAAATTTATTGATTGAAAGAACAAAAATGTTTCTTCTAAATACCAGAATAAATATAGACACAAAGTTTTAGAAGAGCATGCATTTTTGGTGGGTTTAATTGGTTATGCACTCTATGAGAAGGAAGAAGATGACATTTTAATTTAAATAATATCTCCAAGTATAAAATTTAACTACAAGAAAGCCATAGAACTTAATTTATTTATTATATAAAACAACAGCAAATTTACCAAGTGTTCACGAATATGAGTAAGAGAAGGAAAAATGTTTGTATGAGCATGTGTTCGTGTATGTGTGTATATAATGGGCACAAGTATGTTTAATATATATTAATTGCATTCCTTTATAATTTTATATAGCTTTATATAATTTTATTTGTGAAAATATGTATTTACATATACTAGTGTGAGCATATTAAATTTTATCCATGTCTACATAGCATAGATTAGTTCTGGAATGTCCCCTAAAGGTCCATGGGTTAAGGTTTAGTCTCAAACTTTGCAGTACTGGAAGATGGTGGAAACTTTTAGAGGTGTAGTCTAGTAAAAGGTCATAAGTCACTGAAGGCATGACTTGAAAAGGATAGTGAGAATCCAGCCCTTTTCTCTCTTTCTTTTGCTCCCCCATCATCATGAATTGAAGGCTTTGGTGTACCATATGCTCCCCACCATGATGTGCTGTTTCATCACAGGCTCCAAAGCAACAGAGTCAACTAGTCATGAAACCTCTGAAATTGAGGACCAAATGAACCTCTCCTCTTTTCAAGTTGATTTATCTAAACTATTTTTTAGAGTAATGAAAAACTGACCAACATATTACATATTTTCCATTTAATGGTGTGCAAAAATTGTCTTTAGAAAATATGACTGAATACTTTTCCAAACATCATAGTTTATTAATCTGAGTATTATATGAAGTAACGTATTACATGAAATAGAACTTCCACAAGTTGAGTAAAATAAAGAAAAAAGGACCCAAAGAAAATGAGTTTAATACATAAATTACAAGTCCTCTTTTCTAGCCCTATGAGTTTTTAAAGTCTTTTAAAAATTATATTAGCTCTTAGAACATTTGATACTTTAGGAATCAGTCTGTGTATATGTGTGTATATTAAACATATATACATATATATAATAACATATATATACAAATATATGTGTATTCTTTAATATATTTCAAAATGTCCTTCTTGGTGTATCTATAGATCTGAATTTGCTGAATGTAAACATAGAATTGTCAAATGCAAGTGTAAGAAATTAATTCCAGTAGGAGATTTTTTTTCTTTGCCTTTCTACTTGGTAGTCATGAAATGTGTTAGGATTGTTTTGTGTTGTTTTCACTCATTGGCTTGACTCATTTAGCATTTTCTGCAAATAATAGCACTAAATAATATAAACATTTTCCAAGTAAAAGTCCTGTTGTGCTTGTTTTAAGAAACAGATAAGAATCATTTGTACTTAGCAGAATTTATTTGCATATAAACAATTAATGTGCTAAAGTTTTTCAATCTGCCATTTTCACATGAAGAATAATAAATATACACTCTGTGATGTTATTTGCATTATTACTTGTTTCCCTTTAAGACATACATTGTTATGTTATATCAGGAAGAATTAATTTGAAAGGTAAAAGAGGGAGAGAGAGAGGGAGGAAAGAAGGAAGAAAAGCCAGAAAACAATTTGGTAATACCTGCCGATGGTGGGCTCTGGGATATTTTGATCAACTGACAATGAAAATAAAATGGAGTGGGATGTGTGAATAGATAGGTGAGGCTTTTACTGGGGCTTCCATTTAGGAAGAGAGACACAGCTCTGACAGGAACATGTCAGGCTGTCTCCCTGAATAAAAGAAGGGAGCTCCTTTTATTGGTTATTGCAGGGATGGAAATGTTGATTGGCTTTAGGTGTACTCACCTCCAGCATTTTGCTCTGTGCTAAAGTTACTATGGTTGTTCAAGAGAACATATCAGGCAGGGCACCCCGGCCTCAAGGATGCAAAGCTGACACTGGTTGAGGGTGGCACAACCAGTCTTCTGGGCTCTGTTGTCAGGCCATGAGCCAAGGCCCAGAAGGGCATTTTCCCTTTGTCCCTAGACTAGGCCCTATCTCATACCTGTATTTATTGTTACACTTTGACATTCATTTTCCATTCACTTGAATGTTGATTAGACATCAAGAAAATAGCTATGCTCTCAGAAATGAAAGAAATTACAAAACTGTTAAGTGTAACTCATAATAGGCTATATAAAAATTAAAATATAAAAATTATTTGATTGAAAGAGGTTCAATAAATTGGCCATAGTTCCATTAAAATGTTTTTGCTTTAATATAAACTAATCTGCATTTCCTTCAGTTTAGCAGTGAGAATTTATAGAGAAGATGCTCTATATTTCTTTTTAAGAGGTAACAAATTTGGATGGTTAATTTATTAAGGAGTAAAGAGAATTACAAGCAAAGAATTGGATCCCAGTCTACCAAATGACATTTATTTATTGGATTAACAAAGGTTTATTATATAAAAGCAAATATATGTTTCATCAGATAACTCATGACCTAAAGAGGGAATGTTCTCTTGAAAAACCTCCTTCAAATTGTCATTCTGTTTTTGTAAGGAAAGTTTTCCACCCCAAAACTTGCCTGGCACTTAAATCACAATAGGTAAAGCAACCATCTAGGCATTCATTAAGGACTCTGTGTGCAGTGTCTTTTCAAAATACTTTTTGAGGATCTTGATACATTTTCCCAATTGCCTGTCATCTTCAGAACGCTCCTACTTCCTCTCCTCCTTGCCTTTACATTTACTTCCTGCATTCCACAGTCCAAAAGCCTTGCCTTGGCATTTAGGACCCTGGAAAACTGCCTACCTATGTGCCTATCCTTATTTCCTGCCTCTCTACCCACAAACAACCTATTTAACAGTTCACCTGACCTTCTCACCCAACTCTGCACATGCCAGAGTCTTTTACCAATTCATGACCCCAATGCCTGCTCTACCTGAAATTCTCTCTACACTCTATCTCTACTCCCACCATTACATTGCCAGGGGTAAAATCCTTGTTCATTTATTTTTTTTGAATTCCTTTGCTAGAATTTGTTTTGGTTGATATCAGCATGGACTCATATTCATAGAACAGTCTAGGTATATTAATTAATAGCAAATCAGTAAAAATGGGAGAAAAGGACAATTCCTTTCATTCATTTCTTCATTCATTAACCACCTATCATGCACAACTCATGATCAGGCTCAGAAAAGATGGGTGTGAGCAAGATGAAGCCCCAGCCCAGAACTGGCAGTCTAATAGGAGAAGTGGAGAAACATGCCAAAGATTAGAAACCAGACACTCCCCTGTTACAATATGGCTCTTTTGAAAGAATGGTCCAGCTTGTCTCAAAAGTTAGAATCCTTTTCAATGATGACGCAAAAATATAGGTCAACATTTTTCAGATACTTTTCAGACAGTCTCAAAGCCATCAAAGTTCTTGTGTAAACTCTTATTTAAAATTGCATGCACGTGTGTGTGTTTGTGTTTTGGTTTGTCGGCAATCAAGAACTCTTCTTTTGGAACCAGACAACTATCAACAAGAATTGGCAATTTTATAGAGTCATCTTCAGTAACAATAAGATGAGAAATAGTGTTTATAAAACCCATTTGTAGCAGCTAAATTACTACTACTTCTTTTAATTCTATTGCAGTTGGAAAAGTTGTATAATTATTTGTTTCAAGTTTTAAGTGATTTGAAAATAATTTTTGCCCTCAAGGGCAGACTATGAATTTAACAGTCTACTGATCTAATTTGATTTCTATTATTTTATTCTTTTATAATGTTCATTCGATTACAAAAAAATCAAGAATACAGTGTCACAAAAATGAAAATTCCCAGCCAGACATGGTGGTACACACCTATATTCCCAGTAGCTTGGGAGGCTGAGGGAAGAGAATAGCAAATTCAAAGCCAGCCTCAGCAATTTAGCAAAGCCCTAAGCAATTTAGCAAGACCCTGTCTATAAAAAGGATTAAGGACGTTGGTAGGCCCAAATCTTCATCATGTCGGATTAGGACCATACTTCCTTAACAAGACTCCTATAGCACAAGAAGTAAAATCAAGAATCAACAAATGGGATGGATTCAAACTAAAAAGCTTCTTCTCAGCAAAAGAAATAATCAATG
>CM053403.1:113879801-113998354 GCA_028644305.1 Xerus rutilus
CATCATAGCCCTAACTTTATGTATGACTGCATATATGTTGGGATTCTATGCAACTCACAACTAGAGAATTGATATGTTATCCTCTATCTATGCACAATGAATCATTTACACTGTTAACATGTAAGCCTAAATTAAAAAAAATAAAAAATAATAAAAAAAAAAGGATTAAGGATATGGCTCAGTGGTTAAGCACCCCTGGATTCAATTCCTAGTACAAAAAAATCCTAATTATACTTTAATATAACAATAATAATAATTTAGATCAAGTAAAAAACTTCACAATTATACAGTACTTAAAAGCAATCTGATTAAAAGACTTTGGGTTCATTTGTCCAGGATTATTATATCTATAAAATTCATCTAATGAATTACAAAGTTCTAAAATTAAAAGTATGCATTGTTTAAGACTGAAAAATCTAAATTTTCTCCTCATCTGTTCCATATTCAATTCATTTATTCTCCAAAAGAAAATATTTTGTATTCATTTCATATTTGCAAGTGTGCCTTGCCCAGGCAGGTAAACTTATCATAACAAATGATGTGGAAAATATGTTTGACCAAGTTGAATGTCACTGCTTAAGGGATTTAAACTAAACTATAAACTTGAGAATGTAAATCATATTTAACCTTGAAAACAACTTGAGTTAAGGTTTTAAAGTTTAAAACCCAAAACACCCTTAGTATTTTTAAACCAGGCAGGCTAGACCTCAAATTCTTCTTAGACAATGTATCTCTATTAATTCATCATTGTCTTCAAAGCATTTAATGCATCCCTCTATGAAATGAGGGGATGGGTGATTTAAGAAAAATCGACCATAAGGAATATAAAAATGGCTAAAATTTAGGAAATGCCTCACATGAGCTTTATCTATAGAAATAATACACAGGCACACAAAATATCCTGGAAATAAAGTAGCTCAAATATTGTGATATTTTGAGGAGTATAGTCTTTGTTTAATGATTTCAACAACAGTGAGACCTATACATTTAATTATCCAAAATGACTCTGAGATAATAAAGTTAAAACAACCCAGAATAAAAATATCCTTCCATCTCCCTATACAGGAGGCTTAAGAAGCTGGGTTGCTGGATTTGAAATTCAGCTTAAGTCATACAGTCCTGAGTGGACAAAACCGTGACTGAGTTCTCTCATATGAAAAAATTGCACAAAAGTAGAATCTACATCAAAGAATTGCAGTGAAGATTAAACAAGTTAAAATGTATAAACCCTTGGAACTCTCTAGAATACAGGATCTCCATGACTAGAGCCATTATTATATTTCAGTGTTTTTAAGATGAACTACCCTCTACACTGTTTTCTTCATACAGGTAAAATTTTGTTCCTCCATCCCTGTTCCCATACAGATAATTGCCCTGGTGACGTTTCTTTATTCCTTTTAATAGTCTTAATCCCTGAAGATGATGTAGATACAGCCTTAGCTACTTTAGAACATTGTTTTGATGAGTAGTGGGAAAGAGATTTGAAGTATGAATGCTAATTTCTCTTAAAATGCACTTAAATTTAAAATCATCTTGCAAAATCCTGGAATATAACAGTTTATTTTGTTTTTTAGTAAATCAAATATGCTAGAAAAGTACTTTGAGAGAATTGCATCATTTCATTTAAATATCTTCTAATCCTTGTGACTAAGCATAGATTGAAAATATTCCATCTAAGGGGGGTAGCAGGAAAGTGGGGCTGTGGAGTGTTAGAGAAGGGAGGCATGATCATAGTTTGATATTTGCATCATGAAAATGTCAGTGAAACCCATTAATTTGTGTGATTAATTTGCATTAACACTTATGATCATAATTTTTTAAAAAAGAAAAATATCCTTTTATAACTTTGAAATTTGGATTTCCAAATCTTTGGTATTTGGAAGGGAAAGTGGTTAACTTCAAATCCAAAGTCTCCAAATCAATGCTTAATAGTTTATTGGCACCAATGCCAAATGCATCAACAGATTTTATATAGAACAATTCAGCCTCACAACCATGAAGTTCTATGAAGTTTTCTTATTTTGGACTTGCATAGCTTCTAAAATTATCATTTTCATTCAAGTCTTCTGCTCCCTTGCAGTTAACTTCAGAGAGAATTCTGGGCTGCTTTGAGAAAATTCTGCTGGTTTTTGTGTCCTTGTGGTTTCTCATTCCAAGAAAACAAAAATAGGCTGAACTGTTTTGTTTTGTTTTGTTTTTAAGGCTAGATATGTAGAGGAGAGGTGACTTTCAAAAAAACTGTCTGAAATAAGAATTCCTAGATAAAGAAATATATTTATACCAAATCGGTTTTTAAAATAACTACGTAGCTGACACATTTCTTATTTAATGAAGATGATTTAATGACTGCCACTAAAGTTTTGTAGATTAAAATGGGCAATACTGGGAGTGGCAGTGGAAAGAAGGAATATGGTTTTCTGCAACTGTAATTACACAGGTAAGTCCAACAGAAGCTCTCAATGGGAAAGGCTAATATCCCTCAGGCAAGTCTCCCTGATTCCAATAGTACTGTGTATTTTTAAAAAATTTCCCAGTGAGAATAGGTGTAGCATTCAGAGAAGACATTCAGTATAATTACAAGAAATAAAGGAGATTGTTTGAATTTATTGCTGAATGTAATTTTATGCCCAACCAATAATGCTGAAGCATTTAGAACCAAAACATGATTGATGATCCCTTCACAACGGTAACACACTGGCTTATTGATCAATTTGGATGGATTTGCTATTTATTTTAACATCTCCTGACTAATTTCTATGTGTTAAGTGCCATTTTAATCACTTTCCTTGTCTTTATACATTTAATCCTTGTAACAAAACCTCATATAGTGGATCCTACAGGAACATTACAAATGGAAAAACAGTAAGCAAAACAAATAAAACAAAACAAAACTGAGTCACGGTATGTCCAAATTACTTGTGTAATGCTCATAGCCAAGAGGTAGTCTGAACTTGGGTAATCTGCCCATGGTGCCCATGTTCTCATGCATTATTCTATTATTACTGTAATTGTTTAGAATTTTCCACAATCCCACTCACACTGAAATATTAGTAAATAGTACTGAATGTTGACAAGTCTATAGTAGAGTACTTGTACATAAAAATATGAATCTCTGATGGTAGAAACATTTGGCCATATTAAATTTTGCTAAAGTAGAGAACAAGCCAAAGCCCACTTAGTTTTGGCATTTGTAACCAGAGACCCCATATTAACACAAAATATAAGCAATTACCTTCAAATTGCTACTTCTCAAACATATTCCTGTGTATGATCATATTATAGCAGTTAAAAAGCTATGCCAAAATCCTCAATGGCCTTCTTCCACTCTTATAACTAGACCATACAATTTGTCAGGATAGAGACTGCTCTACTTGTGAGATTTGAAGAAGCCATTTTCATTTTACCTACAATAAAATCAGGGCTGTTAACATCTAATATTTTCTGAGTTGACCCTTCTGAAAAACATCTTTCTTAAGTAAAATAGAATTTTAAACAAACATAGAGTTATATATGCTTAAATAATCATAATTTTTATATAGTTTTAGTACTTTTATCACTCAACTTTGGTCTGAGATATTCCATATGCCCTATGTCTACATATACACATGCAAACACGCACACATACACATACACACACACACACACAGACTGCATACCCTTTGGTGTAATTACCCAGAATGAGGAGTTTGGTCTTGCTAGTAGAACATTCTGTAAGTAGTCCCTACTAAGTTTACTCATGGTGGGCATCAGAGCTCCATTTTAAAGGTCGGATAAGTTGTAACTTCAAATGAGTAGTAGTGGTTTTACAACTTGTGAGGTAGGCACAATAATGGACCTCACCCCTTCACCAAACAATTGCATACTAATCCCAGGAACCTGTGAATACATCACCTTAACTGGCAAATTACTTTGCAGACATCATTAAACTAATAGCAGTGAGATGGGAGATTATTTATAGTTATCCAAGTGTACCCAGTGTAATCCTAAGAGTCTTTATAAAAGGGATGCAAGAAAATTGGTCAAACGAGAAAGTTGTAAAGATAGAAACAGAGCTATATGTGCATGGAGAGAGGGAGAGAGAGAGCGCTACATACTGGCTTTGAAAATGAAAGAGGGCCATGAGCCAAGGGATATAGGTTCCTTTTAAAAACTGTAAAAGGACAGGAAACAGATTGTTCCCTATAGACATCATAAGGAAAGTATAATCCTGAAGATAACTCCATTTTAGCCAAAGGAAACCATTTTTAGACTTCTGATTTCTCAAACTTTAAGACCGGTTAATAAGTAACGCAATTACTTTGCACTGTTTTAAGCAGTAAGTTTGTATGAATTTTTTTCAGTAGCAATAGGAAACAAATACACTTTAAAAGTGTCTACAGCCTGGGATATAGTTTTAAAAAACACAAAAAGAAAATAAACGTCAAAAACAACTGATCATTTACTTTAGCATAAAATTCTCATCGTAAGCATCCAAGTCCATCTAATAAACCATATCACAGAATGAGGTCCATGGATCAAGATTCAGTTTTTCTTAACAACGAAACGTTAAAAAACACACTCTGAAAAATGGAATGCAGTCTTGCTATGAATGGGATCTTGACTCCACTTTTTCTGTTCTCCTCCTACTCATTTTTGGGGTGCCCTGCAATTTCTGTATCCAGTGTATCCTTCACTAAGAGACTGGTGTCCTCCTGCCAGAACCCTTATAAATCTTTGAAGATTATGAACAGGATCTGTGCACATGATCACTCATACAGAATATCTGGCAATTGATTTCTCTGAATGCTTGCTCACCTTCCCACTGCAGAAGGCTTGCTGCTGGCTCTGTCTGAGGATGTAGGCAGGACTTTTATCTGTGGTCTTGGCCCTCAGTACACTCAGTCTAGGTCATCTCTGAGCTCTCTCTAACAGAAATCCTTCCGTTTCCTGCAACCTTGTTGCCTGCTATTATCCTTTTTAACAAAGGGTTATATTTTTATACCTTTGGTGACAAGAACCCATGCCTGATTAGTGCTCAAATTCCACCAATGTGCCAACCCAACTGAAATTCTTCTGTAAGATAAGTGCTATCTTTCTGCAGGATTACCTTGAAATATTACTATTTAGTAAGTACAAATGCAATGTTGAACCTTATGGCTACAGCCTATTTTTTACTCCCCAATTTTTCCCCCCACATTTTAATGTAAATTTATAAAAGTCATTTAAATTGTATGTTTACAGTACATGAGACTTAATGCAAGCTGATAGCTTGTATTAAGATAGATATTCTTTTATAAATACATGGTGGATTTTATTCTTTTAAGTTTAAATTTATTTTTTAATTGCCAGAACCCTCCAAAATACCACATTATAAAATCAAATGCCTCTGTTTTAAATTCAAATGTCTGATTCTCTACAATGTGAAATTTTTTTTCAGATCAAATCAAGGTTTAAAAACCTCTTATTGTATTCAGTTAGCTAGAGGTATCTCAAGTGGCTTCCAAATATTTAAAGAAGAAAGTAGTTTTTAATTGGGTTAAATATTATTACTAACATGAAATAATTTTAAATAATCAGAATATAAATATATGTCATGCAGCACTATTGAGAGTGGATGAGGGAAATAGAAATGTATAAAAATACCCCAGTGGACATGTAGAAGAATCAAAAGTTTAATAAGTTTTGAATCACCATATGAGGGTAAACTACACGAAATGCTATCATCTGGCAAAAGAACAAGAGATGTGATAATCTAGGGTCACTCATTTTACCCCAATATTTTACAAGGATTTTATTGTATTTAAAATAAGACTTGACAATTTTTCAGTCAATTATTACTACATAACAAGCCATCCCAAAATTTAGTGACTACAAATAACTAAAATGTCTTATTCCTTCTGATTCTGGGGCATGCCAGGTGGCTTACCTGCTATGTTGCCTGGGCTAACCTGTTACTGCATCAGCTGCTAGGTCACATGGTTGGAAGTCCCACAGCTGGCTGGGGTTGCTGGTTGGCAGCTGGAGTCCTACATCCCTTAACAAGACAAGGTGGACTTTTCCTAGGGTGATCTGAGATCAGTGTCCCCAGACAGCAAAGGGAGAAGCTGCAGTGTCTCCAAGTCAAGATGCAGAATTGACACAATGTCATTTTAACCACATTCCATTGGTCAAAACAAGTTGGACATCCAACCCAGAGTCAAGAGTTGGCGGAAATGACTTTCCCTCTTTGTGAAAGAGCTGCAAAATATCATAGCTACACTCTCCAATTCACACACGGGGCACTTTAAGTCTTGTGAAGTGTCATTATTTTATAATACCCTTTACTCTTTTGAGCAAATAATAAAAGATAAAGCTTAAATTAAGCATTTGAGTTCATGCCTACAACAGAGAATCTTTTTTTTCCTGATTTTCATAATAGATATGACTAATTTTAAAGAAAAAGAGAATGATATAATGTCTTCACATAAAAACAAGTTTCATTTCAGAATGTGGCAGGGAAAATATTTAAAATTCACATTATTTTAAAACACAAGTTGAAAGCATAATTTCCTTAAAATAAGAGGGTGGCACGGAAGGTATTAGTATCTTTCCAGATAGAAATCTGAGTTGCAAATAATAGGAACTGAAGGAGAAAAGGAATTTATTGGAAGGATTAGTGAGCTCAAGGAATCCACTGAAAATGCTGGTGCAACAACCTTGCAAAATAGGCATGAACCAAGAAATAAGAGGCAGCTAAGATGACATCAGAGCTGTTCATTTATTTATTTATTTATTTATTTTTTGGTACTGGGGATTGAACTCAGGGGCACTCGACCACTGAGCCACATCCCCAGCCCTATTTTGTGTTTTTTGTAGAGACAGGGTCTCACTGAGTTGCTTAGCGCCTCACCATTGCTGAAGCTGGCTTTGAACTCGCGATTCTCCTGTCTCAGCCTCCCTAAGTGCTGGGATTACAAGCGTGAGCCACCGCGCCCGGCTAGAGCTGTTCATTTATGACATAGTGTTTCCCACACTGCTAGATTCAGAGGCCTTGGCCTAGAATGGAAAGGGTAGCCAAAGATAAACTAGCTCACAGTATCATTTAATTAAAGCATGATATTATTGATAAATTTGATTATTCATCAATTATCAGTTATTTCACCTTGTCTTTTACATAGGTGATTAAAAATATATACATATACACTAATACATATATACATATATATGTATCTATATTACCACATATAAATACAGGTTAAATATCTCTTTTCTAAAATGCTTGGGACTAGAAGTATTTCAGATTACAGATTTTTTTCATATTTTGAAGTTTGTGCATATATGTAATGTTATATCTTGGGGGTGGGAGCCAAATATAAACATGAAATTTATTTATAAAGATATATATACACATATATATATATGCACATACATATATGCCTTACACACATGCCTTAAGGGTAATATAATGTTAATAAATTTGCTCATGAAACAAAGTTTCTATACAGTAAACCAACAGTAAATGTCACTTGTATTATGTTAGTGTTCAAAAAATTGCAGATTTTGGAGATTTTCAATTTTAAAGTTTTCAGATTAAGGATGTTCAGCCTGTAATGATATGTGTGCGTGCATGTGTGTTTGTATGTATGTGTAGAAAAGAAAGTGACTATATTCAGTTTTTATTCTAAAAACGATTTAATTCTGTTGAATAGGCTAATTATAAATACAAAACTATGCAAGTTTAGCTGAAATTTTTAAACTAATTGTGTTTTTTTACACAAAACTAAAACTTTTTTTACTGTACTAAGTAGGGAGAGTGGTTATGTATTTCTCACTAAACTCATGTCAAGAAGTAAAGGGCAAACTTCAAATTAGGAATTTCACATAATTCTTCTATATAATAAATGTACATATTAAAATTTCACAGGACATTAAGGTGTCCCTCTTTTCTAAACTATCATATAGTCCTCATTCTAATGAGAACCTACTGAAAATGCAAGTTAGGAAATAAAAATTTTTAAATGTATTTCATCCATCTGGGCTAACTCTTGCCTATATAATCTTTTGAAAATAATTTACTATATTTTAAAATTAAAAAGAATTCAAATAATGCATAACATTATCAAGAAAGTACAACTCCTCAGATGCTACTGAATGTATGCCATAAAAGGAATCATTTTCATACACCCCTTGGAAACAACAGTTAACAACCAACACCACATTAATGGCCACCATTTACTACAAAGTTACTACGTGTTGGTCTCTTTGGCAATTAGGCATAGCTAAACACACAGCTCTGAGAAAGAAAGAAGCAAAAAACTCAGAGACTATATGACTCCTCTATTTTACCTTATATGGTGCTTTCTTTCTTTCTTTCTTTTTTTTGGTACCGGGGATTGAACTCACATCCACAGCCCTATTTTGTGTTTTAGGTAGAAACAAGGTCTCACTGAGTTGCTTAGTGCCTCACCCATGCTGAGGCTGCCTTTGATCTCCCTGGGATTACAGGCGTTAGCCACCGCGCCTGACTCCTATGGTGCTTTCTTATCAAGAAAATCAACCTAAAATTAGATTTGAGTATCAATGAAAAGTACAAGTTTTCAGGCTAAAAAAAATATTGACACTATGGGCAATTTATATTTAGTATAATTTTTAGTACATCAGGTAACTTCAATTTTCTTTTGTAAATTCTAACATATGAATGCTAACCCAATGGTTTGTTTAAAAGATACCTCATGACCTTCCTTTACCCAAACTAGGTACCAAAGTTTCATAAGTTTTTAGAAACTTTAATTTTTGTACAGAAATTAGACCAATAACCAAGATTCTAGGATTTTGACAAAACTTGGGATGGCATTTCATATTCATAAATTCCTTCATTCATTTCTCACTTATTCATAAATATAACAAATGTTTTTAAGTGATTGCCATTTGTAACCACAATATTAGTCTTTTTTAAAGATGTGTATTATGTCAGTGACAGCAGAAAACAGCAAAAACCTGGAGCTCATTTTTACTCTAGATCAGTTCCCTCAACCATTAAAGTAATTTAAACCCCATTAAATACAAAATTTATTTCTATCTAATGTTTAATTTTTTAATCTTTTAAATTTGTGTAATAAAGTTGAGCAACGCCATTACTTATGAGATTGGAATGATCCATGTGTTCTCAAAATCATTGTCACTCTGCAATACTCCAGAGTCATAACTAATTATGATTTTCAGCCAGGAGGAAAAGCATGAAGGAAGTTATGGCTTCCATTTAGGATTAGAACGTGAATTAATAGATCATCTTTATAAACAAGAAATAAACCAGCTGATAAGTCTTCTACAGGCAAGAGCATGAAAATCCATAACTTGCTAATACCTGTCAATAATATTGAAGTAGAAATCAGTAATTACCATATAAATAATCTCACAGGGAAATGAAGGATCTACTTTATACTTTATTATTTAAGAAAAATAATCCTTAATTAAAAAATAAATGATGTTTATAAAATCTTTGTTGTGTAGTATAAAAAACCGCGGGGGAGGGATTGTGATTGTTGTTTTTAATTAGGTAAAATAGGACAAGCACTTTTGTTTTGGTTTGGTTTGGGGTTTGGGTTTTTTTTTTTTTTTTTTTTTGCAGTGTTAGAGATTGAACCCAGGGTCTCATTCATGCTAGGCAAACCCTCCACCACTGAGCTACACTCCCAGTCCAGTAAGCCTTTCTAAAATGCATTTCTTTCTCTTTCTCCAACCAACATGATGGGAATATGGTACCAATTATAATGTAAATAAAAAGCAGAATGTTTAGACAAGAATGACAGCACTTTCCAGATTATGTGACATGTTTGCCATGGTCTATCCTGTCTTCTTTATTTGGGAAAATTCTTTAATCAAAAGGACCAATCCCATAGAAATATGTGTCATTTCATCCAGGATGAACCATCTGTGTATGTGCTTGGAGGGTCTGCTCAAATTCCTATGCTGAATCTTCAAATCCAAAGTCAGTTCTGAAGGAGCAAATGCCGATTTACATCTGTGGCTTCAGACTCGTTAAAACTCCAGAATTTAAATAAATTAGCACTTTTTACTGGGTCTAAAAGTCTGAAAAATTCAGCAAGAACTTCATTAGAATTCCACCAGGGCTTCTTCAGCCCTCAGATTTCCATCTTGCTCCTGGCAATCATAGATACCTCCTAAAAGTTATCAGAATATGATCTAGCTGCTCTGTTGCGAACATATTAAAAGAAAAGGGCTGAGTTCCATTAATTCTAATAGCAGATATCTAGAGCTTCCTGGAAGAGGGTCAGAGAACAACATGGGTGGCCCAGTGTTATGATGTGTGGAGAATAACTAAAAACTAGCTTTCTATGGTTGTATCTTTAGACTCATTTCCGGTATACTGCCATATGTGGTCGCTCACCTCAGGTCCTTTCCATCACATTAGTGCGAGACAGACTTGGTGGTTGGAAAGCAAAACACAACATGTCAGATATGAAAGTTCTTCTGACAATATTTCTAAATTGTAGGAACTATCCATCTTTTAGAGAGAGAAATTGAATAGGATGAGGCACAAACCCATGTCTCTCTGATCCCTAAATCCCTCTCAACTGTTAACATTCTACTTCCATTCCATTTCATCTCAAAAATATTATTTGCCTATTGTAGGAAGAGTAGTTAAAACTCAAACTTAATTGCACATTTTGGAAGTTTCTAAACATTTATTTCCCTTCACATCTCTGTGGTCAACAACAAACTTTCTACTGTCTCCCACCCACAAAGTGTTCCCAACAAGATTCATTTTAGAAGACTGGAACTGAGGATCCCCCAGACACCTGCTGGTGATTCAAGTTTTCTTCATATTTAATCATCTATAATTACATTTGATCACCAATAATCCTATAAGGCAGAGGAAACAGTACCATCATTTCACTTCAGAGATGAATAGGTATTCTTGGAGAAATTCTAACTTGCTGAAAGACACACAATTTGTCAATGTGAGTTCAAGGCCAATTCTGAATCTCCCTAAGTGTTGGAACCGCATAGTCACCTGAGTTCATTGTCTTGGACCCTGTATCTAGGCTTCCTGACAAGTACATTCCAGGGTTTGTAAAATTGCTATGTTCCCTCCCTCAGCTCACAGGGAAAATCTTGATCAACCACTGCAATTATAAACTGAAAAGAAACTCTTATATTACAATCCATAAAACATGGACATTCTTTTCTTCTGGTAACATATTTCAAAATCAGGATACAGATGAGAGGGAACATTTTTTGCAGCAGAAACATTGTCTCTCCTAACATCTTTCTTACTACTTAGGTAAGATTACATATACAAAATATCAAGCCACTTGAGTCAAGAATATTTAAAATGTTCTTTTTATTTTCATGTGTTGTGCTTCTAAAAGGTTAATTCATTAATATAGTTTCAGTTTGCATTCTTTATGCATGATTAAAATAATTAAGAACATGTTCTCCTCTTGTTCCCCAGACTCAAACATTCCTGATGCTACTGGTGTCCATGTAAATAGCAGAAAGATGGCATTACCATGCTAAAAGCCATATAATCAGCTGGGGAACAATTTTACAGCCCAAGATCCTGGGATAAAATCTCAAAGAAAAAGAGGATTTTAAATGTAATATTTTATAACTGTTAACATTTGCCTGAATAACAGCATCCTTGACAGGAATCTTTCTGAAGTACCATCTATAGCTGGGCATTTTACATAGATTCCTGAATTGTAGGAACTATTAATGTCATTTGCACATAAAATGAAAAATAACCTGAGAAGAGACACAGAACTAATAGAAAGCTGGGCTATGATACAAATGTGTGTCTGTCCGACCCTAAAGTCTCACTTACCTGTTGCATTCTGGCTTAGTTCCCTTTGTAAAAACTGGTATTGCATGCTAGTCTTTGAAATAATATTGGATTATTGTAATAACAACAGATTACATCAGAATATAAATGTATATTCTGAAAGTTCTTAAACATTCTTTTGCCTTTTATCTCTATTGTGACTGGCTATAAAAACAATCCATGGTGATAGAACTTTCATTTGGCCTCTTAATTATACCAGTGTCAAGCTTGAAAGTATAAACAAACCCCTTGATGGAACTTAAGTTTCATGGTGTACATTTTTACCAAGCTTAGCTCAAATAAAATACACAGGATTGATGTAAAACAGGAGCTTAACTTTGTACATTTAACTACATAGCAAGAAGTACATTGATTCTTCATGCAAATGCTGCAGGCTACTTAAGCCTAAATTGGTTTTGCTTTAGGAGACTAAAGTAATTTATTAAATAGAGAAATGTGATATTCACATATATCACACAGTTATTATAGAAAGTGATGAAAACAGAGTGCAAATTAAAGGGAGAATAAATGAAGTGCCAAAATCATGTAAGGCTACCATCAGGAAAGTCATTTAAAAAAATATGTAATTTAGCTGAAATATCACATGTAATATAGCCAGTACTTCAGGATCCATAATTTCCTTTTCCATCAAAGGAAATAAATAAGAAATCACAATGATTTTAAAATAAATGAAATAGCTACAACTTTATAGCGTATTTACCACCATATAAACAGGATACAAACATTTATTTATTCTACTTTATGTGTTATATAGATTTTGCCTCAAAACTGAAGTTTACTTCATTTAATAAAATGTTTAGATTACATTAACATAATGCACAATGAAAATATTTTATTTTTTTATTGCTTTATTTTTGAATTTATCATACATGAATAAATGAATTTTTTTATGGCCAGAATTGCCAGTCTTTTAAATCACAACCAGCCATGGTAGCTGTCTACATTCATGTTTAAACAGCTCTGCTTCTAATCATTCTCTCTTTCTTCAGTTTTTTTAAACATTGTTGAAGATGGGCTAGAGATGTAGCTCAGTGATAGAGTTCCTACCTCACATACATAAGGCTATGGGGAAAAAAAAGGCTGAAGAGAACTTTCTATACCAAGGGTAATAAAACGCCAATTGATCACATTAAAATTATTTTATAATAATTATGTAGAGTTGGAGCCACCAGATAGAGCTCACAGTCCATGAATTCAAAAAAACCAAATACTGTTTTCTCCAGGAGAAAATTCAAATAACATGCATAAGAGTTTTTTCCTTAACAGTTGTTTATATAAGGAAATGCATGACTAAAAAATTGTTTAGATAGGAATAGAAAAACAACATGAATTAAATCTGTTATCCGTAATTGTATTATTTTTAAATTTTATTACCACAATAAAACATGTATGTTTTAGCCCAAGTGTATGGTATACTTTGTTCCTAAAAATGACTCAAAATGTTAAGTCTTCTGCCATACTGGAAAATGTGTTCATCAAGGGCAGGTTTCTTGTGATGTCTTTCTCATCCAATTGAGATTTGTCCTTACTTTAGAATGCTCATGGAACTTTATTAGAATGAAACATGATGCAATAGAAAACTTAAGTACTGCCATCTCTTAAAATCCTTCAATATTCTTCTAGCATAGTGACGCTTCCTAAACACCCCTCACAGTGTAGGCCATCTCTCCATTTTCTCCTAACTACTTCCCACACATATAACATTTACAAAAATGTCAACCAATTAATCAGTTTCATCAGAGTGGCACTGTTTGTAGACAGGATCATGTTGGATTTAGCTTCACATCTCAAAAAATTCCATTTCTCTCTCTTATGCACACTCACAAGGTAATATTGGATGAATGAATGTGGTCCTTGTATTTAAGATGTTTCATACAAATTAAGTGATAAAAAATAAGCACATCTGCACTAACATTTAAAGTACATTTCATGAAAATACATTTCTAAATAGAGTCTAAGGTAACAATGAGACAGGTTTTCATGCCAGTCCATGACTCCCTGCAAAAGGAATTGTTCAGAATAAAGTCTATCAAAGTTTATGGAAGCAAAGACTCCTTTACAGGGTGGTCAAGGAAGTCTTCACAGAAAGTGTGAGAACTGAGCTCCATCATATGGACTGAGTTGGTTGTGAGCATTATGAGGAGGTTTCTGGGAAAGGTGCCAGCATAAGCATCAGCATTTCTTGAAAGTGGTGATTGATCCAATTACCCTAGAGAAGAGGGTCCTGTTGAAACTGAAAATAAGTAGGATCTAGGGAGACTGCTTTTACATTGGGGAAAATCTCTAATGAGTGACTAAAGAGTTTTTTCCAATATAGGAGTTAGCCAAATTTTTATTTATAATGGCATACAGTGGTATTTTAGAAACATAAATTTGCCTTGAGTGTGCAGAAGGAATAAGGATTAAGTGGAAGATGGGATGTAGGATATCAACTAAAAGGATATTGGACAAATGTTATCTTAGAAAGAAACGAAGTAAAATAGTTTGCAGAAAAAAATAAAAGAAAAAGGTTAAATGTAAATGATATTGTCAAAAAACAGCTTGTAAAAACTGCAAGACTGAAGGAATATGGGGCATGAGAAGGGAGACAGGATAAAAAAAATTGATAGCTTTCAAACCTGTTGAGGTTTGGATATGAGGCACCCCAAAAAACTCACATGTTAACAAATGGAGAAATATTCAGAGATGAAATTAGGCTATGAAAGCTATAACCAAATCAGTGGATGAATCCATTTGATGGTTTGCTAATTTGAATAAATTACTGGGTGATAACTATAGTCATGTGGGGCTGGGTTAGAGGAAGTAGGTCTCTGGGGGCATGTGTTTGAGATTATATTTTGTCTCTGGCTCCTCCTCAATTATTCTCTCTTTGTTTCCAAGCTGCCATGAACTCAGCAGCTTTTTTTCTGCCATACCATGCAGCCATGATATTTTGCCTCACTTCAGGCCCAGAGCAACTGAACCTCTAAAACCATGACCCCAAAACAAACTTTTCCTCCTTTAAGTTATTCTTGTGAGATATTTTAGTCATAGCAACAAAAAGCTGACTAACTAAGTCTTTGTAAAATTTAATAGCTAGACTTGATATTGATATGGTATCCATGTGTAAGACAGGAGAGTGGCAAAGGACTGGGAAAAGAAGCAGGAGAATGAACAGAAGGGCAAGAAAAGTTGGATTACAGAAATCAGAGGATAGAAAAGTCTGTAGGCATGGGGGTAAAGAGGCATAGAACTCAGTGGTACCCAAAGGACAATATATTTAGGACACTAACATCACTGTACTTAATGCTCAGGAGGCCTGGAAATCTAGAGCAGTCAGGTTATAGACATCATCACAAGGACTTTGGGAAAGAAATGTTGGCAAAGAAGTGGAACAAGAGGTTTTTCACTCTCATTTGATTAGAAAGTTCAGAAGTGAGCCTGGCATGCTGGAGCATGCCCATGATTCCAGCTACTCTGGAGGCTGCAGCTTAGCAGTAGAGCACTTGCCTAGCATGTTTGAGGACCTGTGTTCCTTCCCCAGTACCACCAAAAAAAAAAAAATAGTAAGATTTAGAGGAAGATCTTAAGACAGAAAAAAACCAAATGTTTTTACAAAGAGATGGAAGAAACTGAGGAAGAGCCTAAACATTTTCAGATAAATTTACAAGGAAGTCTGATACAGAAAACCCACTGGCTCCTAGAGAAAAGTGAATATTCGATAGTTTCACAATTTTAGTACAAGTTTCTTGAAACTCTACACTTATTAAGGGCTATACACTGATGAAAGCCTTACATTTCTTTTGGTTGCCTTATCAGCTTTAGATTTCTCTAAAATCTTACAGACATTTAACTTAAAGTCCTTACTCTCTATAAAACAGGTTTATATGTCTCCTAATATTATTTACTTCTGTTGTTTACAGAAGAATAATAAAACTGCCAAGCCACATTGGAAAATAGATATAGTGAGAAATAATTCATTTCCAAAACAAAAAGAGTACCCTGAAGAATATATAAGAAGTCAAAGAGAGTGATCCACATACTTTGCAGAAAAGGTATGTAAGAGAGGGACTTCAGATTCAGATGGGTGATGCCATTGATCATTTCCCATACAGATATGGCAAATTACAGCAAAAAATCAATTATTACCAGTGACAGATATGGTTTAAGTCACAGTGTTTAACTAACTCATCCAAATAATTTGCTTATAACATGCTATGAAGTTTCTCACATTTAATGACTAACATTCCCATTTTGTGAATAGAATACTTTCTAGAAATAAGTTTACAATTTTGTTGTTAGAAACACACAACATATTTTCCAAGTTTATTTTTTCCTCCCAAAGATAACATAGTAAATAGTGATTTTTTTCCCAGAGGAACCAACAAAAGCCAAATTGTTCCATAGTGTATCTGAAATACATTGCATTTTTAATGATAGGAACATCATTGAAAGTTCTCAAAAATTCCATAAGGTAGGGATTATTAGCATCTTACATTAGCAATGTGTCAACTAAGGCACTAGAGACCAAGTAAATTGCACTAGGTCCCACATAGTTTTAATACTATATACTATTATGTGGGGTCTTGAACAAGTTATTTGACAACTAATGTCTCAGTTGACTATTGAGAATATACATACTAATAATCTCTACCTTATGTTAAAAATATGTAATCATGCACCACTCATTGGTGGTGGTATATTCTGAGAAATGTGTCTGTAGGTTATTTCATCACTGTGCAAACATCACAAAGTGTACTTACACAAACCTTGAAGCTAGGCTATATGGTATATACCATGACAGAGACCATGCATTATTGACCAAACATAATTATGTGGTTCATGATTGTGCATGCATGTGTGTTTACATATATGTGTGTGTATTCATATATACATATATGTAAGAGACATAAAATATTAAAAAATTATTCTTAATGCTATCTAAGGATACCTTTTTCAGTAAATTATTGCCTTTTTATTTTTTAAAACAATTTTCTCAGCGTGGTGTAGTAGACTAAAAGGCATCTTCAAATTGGAGTTTGAAAAAATTACTTGAAGTTCTGACCTTCAGACTCACTCCTGACTTTGATACATCACAAGTATCTTTAATTTATCCTGAAAATAAATGATTTGGACTAAATGACTTCTAAAGCACATTTTAGAATAAAAATTATATGGTTCTCTGTTCGGTTTGTGTTGCATTATTTTATGTACTTATTTAGATTTTCAACGAATATAAAGCCCTTGTAAAGCTTCTAAACTTCTTTCACTTTCATATAGAATACAGTTAGAAGAGAATGCTTTTCTGATGAATCTCTGAGACTACTTGAAAGAACTGTTAAAAATTAAGGTCTCTGGTATCAGAGATCCATGTTCAATCTTCACTTTTTATTCCCATAATCTTTTCTTTAATTTAGTTTTATGGCCAATCACAGGGACAGCAAAGGTAAAGGTCAAAATAATAATAAAAGTGATGACTTTAAGCATGTTTTAAAATACCTATCCCAAGTATAAGAAAGAAAGAGAGAAAGAGGGACAGAGAGGGGAGAGAGAGGAAAGTACTGTTTGGCACTTTTCTGGGCTAAGCATCTCGCATAAGTTAAGTCATAATTCCACAGGTAAGGAGATGGAAGTTAAAAAATACATTTAAAGCCAGGTGCGGTGGCACAAGCCTGTAATCCCAGCACTTAGGGAGGCTGAGACAGGAGAATCGCGAGTTCAAAGCCAGCCTCAGCAACTGCGAGGCTCTAGGCAACTCAGTGAGACCCTGTCTCTACATAAAACACAAAATAGGGCTGAGGATGTGGCTCAGTGGTCGAGTGCCCCTGAGTTCAATCTCCAGTACCAAAAAAAAAAAAAAAATACATTTAAGTATTAAGCAATTTAATGCTCAAGGTCACATAGATATCCACAGATGCAAATTCACATGCTCCAAGTTTTTCTTTTCCTTGGCTACCACCAGGGACAGACACTCTGGGTTGCCTAAACAATTCCATTTTCGTTCTTCTTACTATGGTTTGGCTATATCTCTCCCTACTGCAGAAAGGAAATATGTGATATTATTAGCTAACCATGATGGCTTCTCTAACATGGCCATACCATGAGTATCATTATGAACATACGATGTAATTTTGACAATGAAAGTTTAGGAGACGTCAACTATGAAATTTCTGGGAGGATTTCACTTCTTCCTAAAAAAAATTTTTATTTTTTTTCCAATAGGTGTTGAGTTTCAAAAATACACTTGTTACCTAATACTTATGATCCTAAGGGGATACACCTGAGCAAAAGCACAACAGGGAAAGAATTTTTATTCAGGCAAATAAAAAGAATTTGTATCCTACCATCGTCGACCTGCTAAATTAACTCTACAACTGAGTTACTATTTATGTATGACAGTAAATACTCACATTCCTACCATCACCTTCAGGTGGGATTTACTGTCGTTTTCAGCCAAAAGCATCATCACTGACACTCACTTCACTGCATGGTATGAAGTCATTCCTGAATCTCCTATCCCATAAGAATTCTCTGTGATTCTCCTTCTCTAATCCAACTTGCCACAATATTGCTCCTTCCCAATTCTTCCACTATGTCCTTTATAACTCTCCTCCATAGCAAACTTCCTTATGGTCATGAAGTATTCATCAATCTTACCCTCTGCCTCTTCACCTTAGTTGCAAACTCACTCTTGGCTCCCTTCAGAGGAATTACTCCCCATAAAGCCAGCTTTCTATTCACTTTTGTCACTGTTTTCTAGACACCAAGTCCTTCCACTCTCCTGAAAGGCTTAATACCCATAAAAAGAATGAAAATTCCAATAGTTTCTCATCAATTTGAACTCATCTCTGTGTACTCTACCACCAGTCATCAGAGGTCCACTGCCACATGGACACTCAGGTGGAATTCCTCTAGCTCTTAAAATCTTGACTTAAGCCTCCAACTCTCTGAAAATAGTCTCATATTCCTCTATGTCTCACTGTGTTACTCCCGTGAAAACTTTCTTTACATTTTCCTCAACTAGTTTGGAATCTAAGATCTATCATTTTAATATCTCAATACCTTTGTGCCCTCAGTTTTCTGTTGCCTCTGCCTAGACATCTTGAATCAATACAACTGGCTCTGATCAAAGCTCAAAAAATATGTTATCTGTCTGCGGTTTTGAATGCATAGAATTTCTTTAAGAAAATTTGGTTACTTGGAGATAAGAGAACAAAACTATTTTACTATTTAATGCAATAGGTTTATCAATTTCTTGAAGGTTTTAACTGATGGACCTAATTAGATGAGAAAACTGATGATTTCAGATAGATTTACTCAAGGAACTAAAGAACCACATAGAGCTGGGAATGAAGAAAATATACAATAGAATAAAATAACTTCACCCTCATTTAAAAAACAGACAGTCGTAAGCTTCCCTCTTTGGGAAAACTGATACAGTGATGGCACATCTCTTGGAAGAAAAACCCATGACAACTTGAGTTAGATATTTTCTTCTCCATGTTTGTGCTCAACATAATAAAAATTAGAATTCTCATTAATGAAAACTGGTCAAACTAACAATTTAACTAAATGCAAATAGCATTTAATACCTGTTTTTCAACCACTGAAGGGTAATATAAAGAGGGAGATTGGAAAATAGGTCTAATTAGACAAGCATAATTGTATACTAAATGTATTTTACATAATTATGTTTTAATTAGAAATAAACTCATATAAAGTTTAAGGAATATTAATGCTTACTAGTTCTTAAGGTTGTAACCATATAATTACAAGGGTAACTCAACCCCTGTAAGGTATTTGTTAGGAGCCTTCTAGGGCTCTCTGATCACGTAGCCAGCTGTCAAGATGGTGCCGCTGCAGAAAGACAAGAAGCCTAAGAGAACCACCTGGAAGTTTAATTTGGACCTTACACATCCTGTAGAAAATGGAATTTTTGATTCTGGAAATTTTGAACACTTTCTGAGGGAGAAGGTTAAGGTCAATGGGAAAACTGGAAAACTCAGAAATATTGTTCACATTGAACATTTCAAGAATAAAATCACAATTGTTTCTGAGAAACAGTTCTCTAAAAGGTATTTGAAATATCTTACCAAGAAATACTTGATAAGAATAATCTTCGTGATTGGCTTCATGTGGTTGCATCTGACAAGGAGACTTACAAATTTGGTTATTTCCAGATTAGTCAAGATGAAGGTGGATCAGAGTCTGAGGACTAACTGGTCTCCCTTTTTAAGGCTTTACTTTTTAATAAAACAAATGAAGTGTAAATGAAAAAGAAGCATCTAAAGATGGACTGTCAGTGAATAAAAAAATTGTTTTCAAAAAAAAGAGCCTTCTAGGAATTTCAATTTTTTAAAAAATATTGTATTACACAGAAGTAAAATATATATGAAAGGTTTATTTTCCTTCAAGAAATTATATGGAAAGATACTTTACCCACATTTATTTTATAAAACTCAGGATTTACATATAACATGAAGATTTGAAAAGAGTACAACAAAAATATTTGTACTGGTGAAAAAAATGAAGATTTTAGTATAGACTTTTTAGTATCAATAATAATTATATTTAATATGATATAAATGCATCTCTAGTACCTTTTAATTTGCTATAATATCAGTCTACATAGAGAAAAATACAAATCCTAATTACTCCTAGATTTCCTAAATGACATATTCCTGTACAGATTTGTAAATTTTATGAAATATAGAAAATGTTCTACACTTGAAAATAAATAATTTTCAGAGGATTACTGTAAGAAAACAGTGAGAAGATATTTACCTTCTCATTCTACAAGAAGAAATAATATTCTATGCCTTGAAAAGATGGTAAACATTATAATTATTAGAACACTCTTTACTAAAATGAGTAAAATGTTTTCTAATATTCCCTTGAGCAAAAAAATATCAAAGGAAAAAAAGAACTATTCTAAGCAGTGCAGTTCTGAATAGTTAACAACATAAAATTGTACTGCTTTAAGAATCCAAATAGTTTAAGATTTGCCTGTTAACACTATTTTGTTTTAAAATGTGCCTCTGCTTAACTCCACTGAGTAACAGATGCTTTACATATTCACTTTAGCCTCTCATGACTTTTATTTCAAGATAATAAAATGATGATCAGCCACCTAGAAGATCATCTATTTTTACATAACCAAAGTTAAGCATCAAGAGTGTCCTTAAAATATCCATTATAACATGAATAACCTATATTATAAAATTACTTACTTCTTTTTATTTACCAAAATTACAAAATATCATCACTATAAAGAAAAAGCAAATTTGATCTTTTCATTTTTGCATAAAATGACATAAAATAATAATCTGAAAAGCATACATTTTGCCATACATATTTATTATTTAAATCATTTAAAACAGTGGTTTACTTTACAGGAAAATCTAAAATCCCAACACTGCTTCTTTTATTTAATGCTTTGAATGTTCCTCACTGAGATTTATCTGACTATTAAAATTTTAACTCATCCAACTTTAATGTGTTGGTGTATAAATCACTTATATAATATCTAGTATATTAGCTAATCAAAAGCCTTGAACACTTTCTAATTGAAATCCAAAGCCTCTGAACACTTTCTAATTGCTTCACAGGTTTTGTTGGAATATTTTGTCATGCTAGACATGCACATCTTCCTGTGAAATCACAGGAAGGCTCCTTGAATAGTGGGGAGCTCCCATTATAATTTATCTTCCTAAGGGCATCTCTTATAGAGATCATATTTGGGAAATCTCAGACACATATTTTGAGCTTTTGGACTTCACTTCCCCTTTCCAATATAATTATCTATCCAGGCTGCTGAAGGAGTAATTTTAGGGATATAAACTGGCAACTGGTCTTTAGAGATCCTACTAAGAGTAAATAAAAAGAGCAAATCCAATAAGAAACAAAGAGCAGGTGATCTCTCAATTAGAAAGAGAAGTATCTGATAATGAGACTATGATGAAAACTAGTGAAGGATACAACATATAAAACACAATGCTGAGGTTGATTTTCTTCCCACATGCTCATCTGCATGCTTCTTTAATTAAATGAGCATGTTAGTTTGCATCTTTTAACATTTAATCTTGAAACAACTCTCTCTTTTCATCTTTAAGTAATGACAATGTAGATTGCTGAATATGTAGAGTAGTGTAAGAAATTAGTTCATAAGTCTCTTCGTTAACAGAGGTGGATTGTAGCATCTTATGGAATTAAAGTAAACACATCAGAGTTACAGTGAAGATTATCCTTGTTCTTCAAGATATTAAATCTTTGTATGTGTATAATACTTTTGACTTTGCAAAAGTAATTCTAGGTAGACTGATTGTATTTTTTTTCCTACAATGCATTTGGTATTCCCCAAGAAGAAACTTATTTAAAATATTAGAAAAATTCTACTATTTGAATATAATCCAAAGAATCAAAATCTAGCTGATTATTTTTATAGTTGCAGTTATTTTTTAAATATTTTTCAGTTATACATGGACACAGTGTCTTTATTTTGTTTATTTATTTTTATGTGGTGCTGAGGATCGAACCCAGTGCCCCACACGTGCAAGGCGAGCGCTCCGCCACTGAGCTACAGCCTCAGCCCAAGTTGCAGTTATTTTTTGCAAGCATTGCTTTACATGATTCAGTGTAAGTTCTGATATCAGATTTCTCCCTTGAGTACATCACATGCACACCACATCTACCTATCTAGCAATGGCTACAGGTGTATGGCTACAGTTAGCTCATTTTGATCAGGGCAAATGGATGTGAGACTCTTAGGTAGGTTGCCATTGGTCTTTTATAGAACAACAGAAGCAGAAAATGTTCTGCATCAGAACAATGTTCAGAACATCAGAACATCTCATGTATGGCTCCATCTATTTTGAAATCCTTCACTATAAAAATCTGCCCAGAGCCACTAATTTCATTTGTTGAGTAAAAAATTGAAAGCAAAGGACTTTTATGTTTCAAGAAAATGTATTATACTAGGTTTTGCCCAAAGTTTTTCTAAAGCAGGCTGGACAAAACAAATGTCCTCTAACAATTCTCCATAAATACACAGAATTTCCAGAAAGTTATGAAAAGGATTACATGCATATCATTATTTTAATCAACTCACTCTCCTAGAACATATCTTGTCACTTTACATTTGTGGAATTATATCTTCTAAATGTCAGATAGTCTAAAGAATCACAGCATAAAATATGGTCCTCATCGTTGCAACGGCAGTAGAAACAAAGTTGCTAACAGAATGATAGAATTGGAAGACACTAAAATCCATCTCTTCTTTAAGTATTTCCTTTGGGATCCAAATACAATAAAGTTGAAGAAAGAGTTATAGCAATGGTTCCCTGTGTGCTTTAGGTCAAGATAAGAGAGAAGATCAAAGGGTAAAGAATTTTGCCATCAAGTTGAATACACCATCTTTTGGGAGGATTGGTAAGTTCTATTTTTTAAGGCATTGTGTCCTGATTTTATATTTAAAATCTTAACAAAATTGGAAGAATCAAAAAAGTGAATAGTATAACAACTAACACTAACCCCAAAAAATACAGGCAAGTGAACTAATCAGAATTTCTTTTTTGGAAATGTCAGTGGTAACCTCACTTTGAGTTCCATAACCAGAAGGTTGAACTTAGCAGTGACAAATTACACCAACTCCATCAGGGCTGTAACCAAAATTCTCTTGTCCTATCCCCATGCTGAAAAATGGGGAAAGAAACATTTCCATTAATGCATTTTTGTTTTCCTGATTTGCAGATATTAAGTTTTCCACAGAGAATTTTGAAATACCAGCATAAACAAACTATTTTATCTCATGCATTTCAAGCAAATTCTCCTGTATAAAGTCTTTAAGCAAAGCAAAGTGGTAGCAATTAGTTTTAAACAAAGGCTCTTTGTATGGAAGAGATCTACATGTCAGAACAAATAAACAGCATCATTTTAATTTAACTTTATTAAATATACCTGCAACACATTCCATGTAAAACATAGCCCATTTGTTATGTAATATAAATGTCTTTTAATAAAATTTTGCTTTTTCACTCTATTAGATTTTTCTTTCCCTGTGGGTTGAGAGGGAACTTATTTTTAGAATATAACTTTTTTTAAGTTTCTTATGAAAGACTTTATATTTTAAAATATCTAAAGGAATCAACATTTCTGAAAGCATGTGTACAAAATGATAGTTTTTTAATAGAAGGCTGTGTAATTCACTCTATTAGATTTTTCTTTCCCTGTGGGTTGAGAGGGAACTTATTTTTAGAATATAACTTTTTAAAGTTTCTTATGAAAGAATTTACATTTTAAAACATCTAAAGGAATCAACATTTCTGAAAGCATGTGTACAAAATGATAGTTTTTTAATAGAAGGCTGTGTAATTCACTCTATTAGATTTTTCTTTCCCTGTGGGTTGAGAGGAAACTTATTTTTAGAATATAACTTTTTTAAGTTTCTTATGAAAGAATTTACATTTTAAAATATCTAAAGGAATCAACATTTCTGAAAGCATGTGTACAAAATGATAGTTTTTTAATAGAAGGCTGTGTAAGTTAAACAGATTATGTGCCCTATTAGAAATAAATAAAATATAGAATCTGAGACTAGTTGAGCAAAAAAGTAGTTAAACTTGGTGAGATGTGAAATTAGGTTTTAATGCATGCAAAACACATTCCAATGCATATTTTTAGGTGTAGGCTGATTGACTTTTCTCGGTGTTTAAAATTAAAAGCTGCCTTTAGGCAGTTAAGAACCTTTGGAAAGCATTTGATATTACTAAACTCAGGCACTTCCATTTAGCTCTACCATACTGCCATGCAAAGACAGCAATAAAGTCTCATCCCAGCACAGGTTTTGATGCTGCCACTAGCTAATACTGACACCATACAGCTGATTCGCCAGCTTCTCAGGGTGAACCTGCCACCTCACCCAGATGAATACATTTGTTTTGTATTTTTTTCTTTTATTTTTATATCATTCATGTTTTTCTCATTCTTACCAGCCTTCATGAGTATCCCATCAGCAATAATAATGAAATAACAGTGGATCCATGTGTGGATGTCTCTGTGTCAAACATTGGTAACTATACTCATATGACTGTCTCATTGTATTCCCACAGTCTATATGCAATAGGTACAATTATTAATCCCATTTACCATTTGAGGAAACTGACATTTGGTAATGTGAAATATCTTGCCCAAGGTAACATAGCTCACAAGTGGAACTGGAAATGAATACATGTCTACATAGCTCCAAAACTAAGCAAAGAAAGAGTGTGCTATAATTGGCTTTTCAAAGATTGTTAGATTGCATTAGTTTTCTCCTTCAATGTGTAGGTTGCCACTCATTTTACTCCAAGTTCTCCATGATTAGGCAAGTAAAGACCTTTTGAACACAAATTAAACTCTGTTCAATAACTATATATTAAGTACTTTAATGCAAGATGCCTGGTTTGGTGGGTGGCTATCATAGTGATTATTATGTTATTCATTATTTAAATTCATTTATTTTCAGAATTTAATATTCTATGAATTTTACTCTTTCAGGGGTTATATGTGTGCGTTACTGCCACAATACTATTTTCCTTAATTTCTCTTGTGTTTCTTCAGAATTGTTTTGATAACACATAGACATGAAAGTGTGTCTAACATAAACTAATAATCTTGATTTTTCTAAGCTTAGTTACAATCTTGATTTTTCTAAGCTTAGTTAAAATATGCTGCTGATTCAATATTATCTATAAACTCTGATATAGTGGGTACAAAATTTCAACTGCAGTTTCTACTTTCATATGCTTTTATTTATTCCTGTTATGTCTTGTTATTTACCGGTCAAGAATGAGAAATGCCAAATCCAATAAAATGGTCATCTGAGAGAAACATGTTTTTCCTTTTATGACTTCAGACTGTGATGGAAATTCTATCTCAAGATAGTAACAGTAACTCTATTCATAACAAATTAACTTTATTATGCAATAGTATAAGTGATATCAGAATCCTAAGTAGATGACTTATTTACCTAAATGTTGAATATTACCCATCTCATCTAAATGAATACTGAATGAAAATAGGAAGTTTAAGAATAGATCTGTTCTGGGTATACAGGTCATTCACAGCTCATATTCACATATGTCTCATAATGAATTTGAAGTGTGGTAAGCGGAGTAGTAAGATTAGTATAGGAAAACAATATTCATTTGAGGATAATTAATTCAACATATACAAATTGAGTGCCTACTATGTAGAAAGCACCTTTTTAGGTGCCAGGGATTTTAAAATATTAAGTGTAAAAATAGTTTGATGATCATTGTAAAAAAATATAGAAGCAAAAGATATTTATTCATTAAGCATACTTCCAACAAATGACATACTTAAAAATATCTTTGAAATGCATAGATCTGCAATATCATTATAACTAACAGGTAAGGATCTTAAAGTAATTTCAAGAGCAAATAGAAAATATCAGTTCCTATGAACATACTGAATAATTGAAATAATAGGCAAAAATCATATCCCTCCATATATCTAAACAATATACTAAAATTAGAAATTTTTGAATAATTAACATATGTGCAAGTCATATTTAAAAGTCAATTTTGTAACTGTTTGGATAAACTGATGTTTGCATACATAGATTCCTAATCCAAACTTCTTGTTATCTAGTCATATTCCAATAAGTATAAGAATCATATCTATAATAGCAAGTGTATTTTCTTAATATCAATTGACCTACAATAGTGGCTAACTGAAGCTACTAAGAGAGAATGTAGAGACATCAAAGCTCCAGGCCATGGAAATGGATCCTTGCTCTACCCCAACTCTAATTACCTGGACAATTCTCTTTATAATCAGAGAAGTTGAACCTTAAGCATCTAGTGCCTATACCATGTTGACTCAAGTAGAGTAGAAGCTCTAAGAAAATTGTATAAACAACAGTATATTGCAATCATTACATTTGGTCCAAGAAGTCTGTCAGTGTGTGTATGTATGTGTGTGTCCACGCACACATGTCCCAAGTTGCTTTTCTGGTCAAAAGTCATGATTGTCTTTATGAATTCCAAAATTTTTATTTGTCAAGCATATACACAAATTGTGCATGTGCACGTGCATGCACGCGCATGTATGTGTGTGTGTATGACTAAATTAGAAAAAGAAAACATAATTTAGGACAGAGAAGCAAAGATAACAACAATTTAAAATAATAAAGGAGAGAATGTAAAATTGCTAATTGCTACTGTTCCCTTTTAGTTGTAACTAACCAGGACTTCAGAAGAGCATAGTTTGAGAACCATTCTCTTAATCTAAAGGAATGATTTAAATGATGGAAATTTGAGACAACTGCGAAATTTTTTTCCCCAGGGGGTAAGGGATTTACAGAATCTTAAATCATACTGCATGGGTTGCTTCACAAAAGTTAAAGCATACCTTATAATGCCTAAAAATCTGCTAGCCTGTGGCTAATCTAAAATTGAGTTGAACTAGGATTACTGTCACTAATTCCTGGAACCAAACATCAAACATTTGGAATCTGGAAAGAAATTTCTCCCAAGGCTAAGCACTACAGAAAACAGAAAACTCCAAATCAACTACGTAGCGGAAAGCTTGCCATAAGAACACCCCGGCTACATAAATACAGTTTCTAAAATATTTTGGGGCATATCACTTCAAAAGAAATCCAAAGGGGAATTCTCCCACCTGATCCAAAGATGAGTTCTTATGTCATCATCACATAGTGATAAACTTCTTATAAAAAGCCTAGAAATACAGAGTTAATCATTAGTTACAAGAACTAGCTATCATTTGCTCATTATTTAATTGGCGTTTTTATTTTGTGTTGGACCAAGTAATAGGGAAAAAAAAAAAAAAGCAGACCGGAACACATAGCATTCTTTCCCCCAATATGAAATCCTGGTCTACCACCAAATATTGCTAAAACATCAACAAGAATGTGATAAATATCTAAGATATATTCAGTTTAGCAGATAACATTAGATATGTAAAACATATAAAGCAAAATCCACAGTCCTCACTTTTTATCGTGTAGTTACATTTTCCACACTTCAGACAGCATAGAGTCAATGCAGAATATAAATAAGATAAAGAAGGACCTAGTGAAGTTGTAATATAATCAACAAGGCTACAGTTGCTGGACCAAAGCTTCTTTATAAAGATAATATGGCAGTCCTCAGACAAACTCTAACTGTAATGCAGTCTAATTTTCTTCTTTCACAAAGATTCAAGAAAAGCATAAAATACCAAGCTATGCAAATTGTTTTAAAATTCACACACAGACATATCATAGTAAACCTGAAGAACATTAAAGGCAAAACAAGGAATTCATAGTAGCTGAAGAAAAAAATAAATATTTTTTTTCCTTAAAATGACATTTGGGTTAAGATCTGACATCTTGTTGACAATATTAGAGTAAAAAAGACAGTGAAATACCTTTTATATTCTACGAAAAAAAATGCTTCATATCTGAAAATGTAGACCCAGAAAAAATTCCAAAATGAAAATAAAATAAGGACTTTCAGACTACAAAGTAAAGTAAGTTTGTCACCACCACAGATACTTTAGACAGCAGAAAAGCGATTCCTGGGATAAACAGAAATCATGAATGAAAACAGCAGAAATAAATCCAAATGCATTAGAAATTACATTAAATATAAATAAGTTAAATGCAGTAAATGAAAGGCAAAACATTATCTAAATGGATTTCTACAATCTATCTACATGCTGTTTACAAGAAATACATCTAAATTTTTCCCCCCACTGAAGATTGAACCCAGAGACACTTTACACTGAGTTACATATCCAGTACTTTTTAATTTTTTTTAAATTTTTATAACAAGGTCTCACTAAGTTCTGTAGAACCTAAGTTACTGAGGCTGGCTTTGAACTTGTGATCCTTCTTCCTCAGTCAACTGAGTCACTGGGATTACAGGCATGAACCACTGCATCTGGCTACATCTAAAATTTAACTGGACAAAGAAATTGAAAAAGAAAAGATGAAAAAGTATATATCAAAAGCACTAAAATAAAGTTGGGTAATATTATACTGGTATCTGAGAAAACTGATGTAGCTGTATTAAAATCGGACAAAATAAATTGAAAGACAAATTATTATTAGAGAAAAAGAGAGTCAATATAAAATAATAAAGTCTCAATTCACCAGGAAAATATAACAATGCCAAATTCGCATATATCTGACAAAACAGTCTTAAGAACATAGGCAGAAATTGAGAAATATGAAGAAATACATAAATTCCCTGTCAAGAAATTGTAACATATTTCTTTCATAATTTACAGGAGAAACAGCATGAAGAATAAACAGTACAATTGGCATATGAAGGTCTGGAATTTCATGGACAAAAAAGAAACTGAATGTGTAATCTCCTTAGCCCGGTCTAGAGGCCAAGGATAGTGAAAAGGGAAACTGAGAAGTGAAGTTAAGTAATAAAAAGCACCAGGCACAAAAAAGAAGCCAGTAATCAATTTTGCAGCAGTATCTAATAAACCAACTGACCACAACAAAGTGTTTTCTGCTATCCTGGAAATAATCAGGAAGCATACATGTATCCCGGTAATTCAAATCTAGTTTCACAGCCAGTGATTGAAAAAGCATGAAGAATAAACCTAATAAAATTTACATATGTAAGCTTTAATCTCCAAAAAGTGAAAAAAACACACACTCTTTTCAAGGAAACTCAGAACATACACAAGTACAGACTCTATACTGGCCCTAAACAATGTTCAGCAGAGTTCAGAGGACGAGTAATATATAGACCATTTTGTCTACTGCAATGCAATTTGGTTAAATGTGTATGCTAGAGCTAAACCTACACAGCATGTAGGAACACAAAGAAGGAAACAACCATCTCTTCCTGGGTCTAGCTACAGATCAGTGAGTAGAAATTTTCCTGGCAAAGAAGTGGAGATGTACTAGGTCAAGAACATATGCATTATGACAAGAAAAGAGAGGAGCTGGGATAAGCAAGAAGTGAGTAACTCAGTGGAGTTTATGGTAGAATATGGGTGTCCCTGTGCATGGGCATGTTGGGAGGAAGGCAGGAGAGAGATCGTAGAAGGCCTGGAAATGAACACCCTCTATATTAGGTTTTATTATGATGAAGAGTATGGATTATGAAATAAGCAACCAGAATCAACAAGGAAATTTAATCAGATAAAGGACAATTATTATTATTTTATTCTTAAAGAAATATCTGAAAATGTGAAATTGTGGATTGCTTGGATGCCAGCTGCTTGGAGATTGGCTAGACAGAGAGAGGATAGCCAACAGGTGGTAAGAAATCAAGGACAGGTGTCCCATTCCTAGGAGCATTCTCATCTTCATTGCTGACACCAGACATCTTCAGTCAGAACTTACAACCCCATCTCTAATTTGTGCGTATCTACATTACCTTACTCCTGTTGAGCCCATATTATACCCTCTGTAAAAACAACTAAAACACTATAATTTCTACTAAAGTACTTAAGATAACAATGTCAAATAATTACAAAGCCATCTCACCAAGAGATTGACGGTCTGTAAGTCCAAGTTTAACATAACCTGGCCTACCTGCATTGAGATTCCCACAAGTCCACATCCTTTCTTGCTTAGCTGGCTTACTGTGTTAGCTGAGGGTCTTCAGACCACCTCAAAGAGAGAGCTCTCAAATTCCCAGAGGCAGATAATATTTTCGACTATAAGAAATCTTATCAAACTGTCAAAAATACAGAAAATCAGCTAAGAAAATTGTTAAGCATAATTTATGGCTCTGGGAGAGTGTAATGCAAAGATTTCATCAATGCATAAAATCAAAATTGATCATTATTATCTCTAAATAATCTGTGGTTGATTTTCTTCAACCTGAACATGTTTGTCATAGTTAATCAATGGCTACTGTCAGGTTTAGCTGCCAAAGGCCCTTTTATCCTTCCTTTTTGAGATTACCCTCAGGCAATTCTAGAAACTTCTAAATCCCTCTCCATCTAACAACACGCCCAGCCTTAGTGTCCCAGTTTCTAGTCTTTCCCAACTTACTTTGAGATGACTTACTGGAAATTTATAAAAAGAATATATAAATCTCTGCAGTGATTCTGACCCAATCCCTAACCTACAGCCATATCACATTCAATATAACATAGCCAGTATCACTGCAATAAATACCTACATACTTCTTAAGATGGTAATGTGATTTAGGATTTTAACAAAATATGTGGAAGGGAAGACACAGACTTCTAAGGTGTGATGGACCTACTAAACAACTGGATGAAAGGAATGAAAGGGGATGAGTAGGAAAATCTCATGGGAGCTTCAGCTTATGCTGAGGGAATGGTGAAATATTAAATGAGAGAGGGAGCTACAGGAGGCTCAGATTTGCCAGGAAGCAAAGCATGCACTCAGAGTTGTTAGACTGAAATCACTGTGAAACACAGAGTTTTCTGAGAGATTGCTGGACATAGCGGAAGAGGCCAGGTGGCTCAAGTGAGAAGAGGGAGGTGGACAGCATCAATTTGTCAGTGAAAGTAGAAGCTCTATGTGTAGATAAGATCATTTAGGAAGCATGGCAAAGAGGAATTAGAGACACATCATGAACAAAATTCCAAGCAACATAAACAAAAACTGTCAAAAGATTCTGAAAAGTAAAAGATCAAATAAGTAAGAATTCCTATAATGCATACGCGTTGGAAATAATTCGAATTGAATTCCAACTAATAATTCAGTAGTAGTGTTTATGCCAAAGAGCAACAAGGTTAATACCTAATGATACCACAGTGAATTGTAGGGCTTTTAATGTCAAAGTTGGATACTGGATTATTTAAACCAAAGAGAAAGACAGACTATGGAAATTAAATGTTCTTTTGGGGTGGAAGCATGATGTTTATATGTGTGTATTTATGTTTCCTTATAATCATTCCTTCTCTTTCAATTCAACTATAAACTACTGTTGCCATCCCCACATTTTCACTGATGTTTCATGTTATCTTTATTCGTTTGCACTCTGAAACTATTTATCAATAACACAATAGGTAGAAAAAAAGTATAGTTCAGTCTTCTGGATTTTTAATTATGTTATATGTGCTGGAAAACACCAAAATACAATTCCACAACTGTGAATGAGCAAACAAGATTAATGGTGTATCTCTTTAAACATAAGAAAACTAAGAAGCCAGGCCTGGTAGCACATGCCTGTAATCCTAGCACTTTGGGAGGCTGAGACAGGAGAATTGCCAGTTCAAAGCCAGCCTCAGTGACGGCGAGGGGCTAAGCAACTCAGTGAGACTCTGTTTCTACATAAAATACAAACTAGAGCTGGAGATGTGGCTCAGTGGTTGAGTACCCCTGAGTTCAATCCCCAGTACCAAAAAAAGAAGAAGAAAACTAAGGGAAGACAAAAAAATTACACACTAATCACGTTCACAGGTGAATTTTACAATTACAGAAGTCTATGAATATTAAGTTAAAATATAGCATTCCTGCTTACTTATTTGAGATAGTATATTATATATAAAACTAAAATGTTACTATGCTTTGAAGCATATTTTTTCAATACTTTCTGAAATTCCCTTCAGGTCTGTATAAATATGAAATACATTTTTACAAAAAAAGTTACTATTTATAAAGATTTAACATTCTAAAGTCAGATGTGTTTTTTATTTAATATGGATTCTAAGCTATTATTTTAGGAAATGAATGATATATGTAACAACGTTATATATTATATGTTATATATCATATGTTATGTCGCAATTAAAATTACATACTATATACAATATATTGTATTTTATAAATACCAGTCTGCTGATACATATTATAACACATGAGTATTTATAAAATGAGGGCAGGTTTGTATTGTAATTGGACTCAAGCAGATGAAAGATCTTCCATTGTACTTGCCACAATCCAAGAATATATTTAACTTAATCCAGCTTTGTATTTCATATTCTATAATTACTAAATACTCACAATTCCTCCCAGAAATGAGGTAATAATGAAGAGTTTTATTGACACAACACCATGTAGGGAACTGCTTACTCTTTGAACTATGACTCAGGCATAAACTTTAAGAAACTTGATGAGATGAAATAAAATCTAAAAGTCTAAGTGCCTCTGCTGCCTAAAGCAATCAACTGATCAAAACATTGATTTTTACAAACTATATCTGAAAACATTAAACAAAATGCTGGTTAAGATGAGCTCTTTTATTTTAACATTTTCTAAACTAATGTCTCCACACAGACAAAAGCAATAGGCATTGGAAGTTCAGAAATTTATTAGCACAGGTGATAATTCTTCACAAATGCCATATTTGAGAATAGTAAAAAAGTAACAATGACTTAACCAGAATGTCTTAGCACAAGTTCCCAATAATATGTGTTAAGTTTTGTTCTTTGACTCTGAGTGTAATGGCAAATAGGTTCAAAAGTTACACAGCTATGACATGCAGTGGAAGTCATTCATACAGCATAACTGGACACATACAGTATTATAATTTAAACTTTGTAGCCCCTTACAAAGTACAGAAAATGCACAGAGAGTTAAATATTCTCATAAGGGATGCAAAACAATGTGTCTTGTTCACTAAAACATTTTGAAAATATATGAGTCTCTGCAAAAGATTCTAACAATTTTAAGCATGTCCATTTGTGACTAATAATTCTTTATAAAAGTACTTAAGAATAGAAAAGAAGTATCATGAAGCCTGATATTGGCTGTAAATATGCCTCTGCAGTAAAGATAAAGGGAGAACTAAGGTAAAGAAGAAACACTGTCAGTTTTATGATGAAAAATTTCACACTAAAAAAATCAGCCAGTTGCATAGAAGTAAACTAATTCCTTTACTAAGACTAGAGAGAATTTCTCTCGCATCTTGTACTGAAGAAAAGGTGGAAACCTAAAATAAAATTTAATACATCTTGAGGTAAGCAATTTATTTCCTTATTAGTTTTCCTTCTGTTTTGGATTTTAAAAACTCTCAAATATCTGAGTAGATAAATACTCTGGCATCACAATGATAACAGCATTTTCCCATTCATGACATTGATTTATTATATCATGTTTCACAAAAATGCTCTCAATCATGGCAGCTGAATTGGCTGTTTCCACCCAAGAAAGAATCAAAAAGCCCTTTTTATCTCAGGTAGATAATGTTTCTATAGCCCTTCTAAAGAAAGATGGGAGTTTAAAAACAAATGTAGAAATAAGATAGATAATGATAACATGTGGGCTAGTAACAGAAGCATTACATTCCTCTGACAAAGACAAATATAGTAGGCACTTGGTGCTCAAAGATTTAAGGTTTGTATTTTTAATTATTCTAGAACAACACAGAACGTTCATTGCTAATAGCCATCAATAATTCTGCTGAGATCATGACCCAGCAGGTACTTGTGCAAGGCTCTGACTGTAAGGGAGTGTATTCCACCACCCAGGATCCAAGGCTCAAAAGAGCTGTGCTGTGTTCTCTTATATCACTTAAGCAGTCACTCTAGAGCAAAGAGAGAAACCAAGTTGCTTTGAGAAAAATGATCCCCAGAAGAATGCATAAATCTAGGACTGATGATAAAGGGAAAAGATCAAAGGAAATAATGATTCTTGACAAGAAAATGTGTGTTACCAGCTAAATCACATCTAGTTAGAACCATAAATACCGAGACTTGCAAAGGTTTTGAGAAGCATCCTTAAAAAAAGATGTTATTAGTGAGCCCCCTTTTGAATGTAAAATAAATGTTCTTCTCAAATACTGTTTTATTACATATATGTATGTCTTCGTTTATAATTCCTGACATTTTTTCCCTAACAATTTTTTTTGGGGGGAGGAAAGACAAAAAGTACATGAAGATATAAAACCAAAATTATTTTGAAGTAAATTATTTAATTTTGTTTAATTTCAAAGAATGCCATTAATACCTTTAGTTTCATTATGGATTAAATTATCTAGTGTTGATGTCTGGGTTTCTAGTATACCATAAGTCTAAGCACTTGATAATTTTAGTGTCATAGTTTTTTTTAATTTCAAGAAAAGAAACTCAATGTACACCAAGCAAAAATGTCAAGTCCATACAAAAAAGTTAATTCAATTTATAGCCCTAACAAAATCAGTGATCTGAAGAGCAAAATAATGAGGAAGACTAGTGGAATTAGATAAATTGCATATGTTTTAATTTTAAAAGATTGGTTTAAGGTTATGAAACTATTATCCAGGGGCCTCATTTCACTATTTATCATTTTCTGTTGGGTTTTATGAACAAATATCAAACGACAGTGATTTAGCCCAAAGATTAGGAAGGAGTATAATTGCTTTTTAAAAAGCAATGTGAACAATTATTCTGTAACAAGAGTAAATACTATGAGCACAGCTAAAATTCTGTCCTTCTTTAAAACAAGAATATTGGAGAAATTCAGTGAGAAACCTCTATCATGAGTTCTTTCAGAACTTCCTGAATTTTGGCTATATATATATATATATATATATATATATATCTCCAAATATATATCCTATCCCCATGAGATATATATCTCATGGGGATAGGATTTGGAATTTGAAAACATAGATGTGAGTCCTATTCTTTTTATATTAACCTTGTATTCTGGACACTTCACTATTTTTCAGAGTCTACATTTTGGCATCCATAAAATGAAAATACAATATTGATCAGATAAACCTATTCTGATGTTCAAACAAAGAAATAGTTGGGGAATAAAAAGAGCCATGTTAACTTTATCTGAGAAGGATTTTCTTTGAGAAGTACACAAAAATGTCACTCTCAGAAAAAGACTGGGATCCATGGACATGCAGAACTGGAAATTCATTTGAGATCCACTGGTCATGAGTTATTTACCTTGTGTTCCTTAGTCTTGTAGTTTTTGGCAGTGTCCCAGGGCCACTGACTAAAGAAGTAGACTTCATAGTGTTCTCAAACTCTCTTTCCTTTCATTGGTTAAATAATGAGCTTGTTTAGAAGATATTGTCTAAACAAATTTTTCAGTTATACCTGAAAATCATTACAACAAAACCCTTTAATAAAACCTAATTCCTGCCCTCTCCACCCTACACCACATGAGAAACCCAAAACAAAGGTGGTTTGAGGAACCTGTCTGAGATGCCACTACTGGTAAAGGGCAGAATCAGGGTGTGAACAGTATCTTCCAAGTACTTTTCTAACCAGATCAACACTCTTTCCACCACACAAATGAATCTCCTTAAAGGTCACAAGCTGTCAGATTAGGAACAAGAGCTTTAGTACTTCTGTGTACCTCTGGATTCTAACTGCTTCTGAGCTCTATTCTGGTGTGGGATGACTGTATTAATATCTAAGGCTGAAGACAGCCCTTGCCTCAGGGATAGGCATTGCCATGGCAATGATAGTCTTTGTGGCTGAATGCTGAAGTCTCTTATGTTTAAAGGTCTTCATGTCAATTTGGCATAGAAACCCTCTAGATATCCTATTAAATACCAACAAAACAGTATAAATATTCTAATATTTGACCAGGGATAATAATATTTTTCAGAGTCAACCTACAAAAAAAAATACTGTTTATAAACATAAAAGAAAAAAAAACTCTCAAGGTACTTAGTACATTTTTTTAAATTTTTAGAATATAAGGCTCTATAATTTTCTTGAAATGAGAGTAATCCTTAAGTTTGCTCATTTCTGTGGTTGGCCTAGAAGACTCTAGTCCATTTCATTGGGAGATAAGATCACTTGATCCTTCTAAACATTTTCCAAGTAAAGAAAAAGAGTAAAACAAAAAATGTAGTACTAGTATAGTAAAATGTACACTAATATAAAATGAGGTAGCTTATTTTTAGTAACAGAGTTTTAGATGCTGAGAATTTTGTTACAGTTCTCAATAATTAAGCTTTAAAGTTTTGTTTTGACATGTAAATATTTGAACAGTTACTAATTTAAATGCATATACACAAAAACTCATTGAACTTTGAATACAAGTAACTGACCATATCCTTAGTATCCTAAAGTTGTAAGCTCTGCCAAATTTTATTTTAGCTGAAATTCCAATATAGTATGAGAAACAACTCACTAAATATTATATAAAAGGAATGCCCCAAAAGACACATGCTGATTTATTGACTTACAGCATTAAGCCATCTTGTGAAGCTATGAATTTGAGTCCATAAATCTTGAAATATTCTTTTTACTGCAACTTCAAAAGTTGATGTATTTTCAATTGGTAAAATCCAAAGATCAGCAAAAGCTGTGATAGCCAGTAGGGTGGTTGGGAAATATGCCTAGTAATGACAGCAGACCACTGAAGATTTTGCAACTAGTCATTTGTATGTCCTTCTTCAAATGTATTTTTCCTAATTCTCTTTCTGCACATATCAAGTATTTTTTTTCATTCTTCCTAACTGTATAGACAAAATTTCACTAGTATCACTTGAAGTTTATTTCACTTCAATTAACACCACTTCTGAATTTAAAAATATCTAGGTTACCATGTACCATATATTTCAAAATAACTAAAAGATTAAGTTTCAAGTGTCTTGCCACAAAAAAAGTGAGGTAATGTATATATTAATTAGTTTGATTTAATCATTCCACATTGTACATATATTAAAATGTCATGTTTTACCCCATAAATGTATACAATTAAATTTTACACATTTAAAATAATATCAACTTTAAAAATTGAGGTTAATTATTACTGGATCTTTATGGCTAATTTTTGTTATCAGGAGATCTGGAACTGAATCTGGATGGACAAAGTTATAATTCCATAAGCTATTAAAGAAGTCAAATAATTCAATATTCACAAATAAGTCTCTTTATCTAAACCAACAAATGAATATATAAGACAAGTTGCTAAAAATACAGCATGTGTTGTAGAGTACTATTTTTCACTATGGAATGACTAACATAAAAATATACCACCTACTTACACTCATCACAAAGCCTCCCACACTGCAGCAAGCTCGACTTTCCTGGGCTGAGTGTCTTATTGATGGGGGAAAAAAAAAGGAAAAAAGAAAAAAAACATTTTTAGAATTCTTCTAGGTGCCAATTCTGTTTGAATTGTAGATAAATGTACTATGAGGCTAGTTTAAGACCTCAGCATTTTTGAACCAACAATTTGTTTAAATACGTATGCATGTTTTTGCTGGATTATCATTTCCTGCCTGTACAATAGTTTCCTAATGACCTGATTGTATTATTCTGGGAGGGTTTTGCCTCACCTGTTTAGGGCAAGTTTCAAGTTCATAGCAGTTAAAATTTTGTTCAAATTGAAAGGATAACATTAAGCAACAGTGATTGGACTTCACTAAATGAACTCGAACAATTAAAATCATCCTAATTGAAAAGTTTCTTTATGCATCTCAGGATTAACTATGTAGTTTATAGGTTTTGCACCTTACAAAATAATAATTCAGAAAATATTCCAGAAGCACATTGTTCATTTTCTTCATTCAAGTCTTACAAGTAGAAATTTTCCCATTTTAACTTCTAAGCAGTTATCTCATTAAAGGAAAAATCCTGACAAATACGTAAAAGCTGAAATCAAATATGACTACAAAAGCTGTACTGTATTCTTGATGTGCTTTACATTTTTGATTTCCAAGCAAATTACAATTATCCACAAATATATTCTTAACATAGAAAACCATAATTTTCTAATTGCCAAATTTGTACAGGTGAAGTAGAATCCATATGCTAAAAGTTGAGTCAAAGAATCAACAAAGTCCTATACTTAATCACAACCATTTATCCAGCCTCAATGTCTTAAAAATAAACCTTACAAAGAGCAAATATAAAAGCACAACTCTAAAAATTCGTAGTAGTCTCTGTTCCAGCACATAAGATCATTTTTTAGACAAACTACAAAGCTAAAGTTAATATTTAAATATTAACTACTAAAATGCACAGTCATACGTAACTCCAGGATAGAAGATGCTTTTTCTAATATCAATATTCATTACTGCCCACTTTTCCTAAGTAGCAACCCAAATTTTGGTTGTTTGATGTTATTTCTTCTTTAAAACAAACACTAAGGCAAAAAAAATCCAGAGTAGAGTTTATACATTCATTGGAGAAAGAAACAGAGATCAAAGGAAAAGAACAGACCAAAATTCTCTGGTTGAGAACTCTCTCCCTTTTCACCACTGATCTGTTTCATCAGGGGCTTGTGTGCAGAATAGAAGATGAAACATGCTTGCCTTCATTAGCAAGTTTTACACACATAGCTATACTTTAGTTTTCCACCAATAAATCCCTTAATATGCATATTATATTTATGATAATGATGGCAGTGATTTAACACTTACTTACTGAAGCTTGTCTTTAGTTTAAAAGTTACAAAAGGCAACATTATTTACTGCACAGCACATCAAAATCTAATACCCCCACACCTGGCACAGTAAAAAATATATATTCATGCTCAGATCTCATAAACAAAAGAAGAGTTTATCCCAAATAAAAATAATTAGTAACATGTACCTTTCTTAGAACCTGAGATAAACAACTCTCTGTAACAACTCTCTGTTACCAAATCCCTATAAACATTGTTTTGTTTTCATGTATTTAAAGCATCACAAAAACTAAAGTTTGATGTGAATATGCATTAATAGAAGCATCATTGGACAACTAGAAGAAAAGTCAAAACAGCCAAATAATGCCAAAATGAGTATCTTCAGCTTTCTTCTTCTCTCTCTCCATCCATCACCCTGGGCAGTTCTCTAGTAAGAAGCCACCAGAGAATAACCGGAAATGAAATTGTCTAGGAAACACAAGCCAATGCATTCTGCTCTAAGAAGAAATCCAGACAAGTTAGTACACATGCAGTACAGATACCACAAATCATATATATTTCAGAATGTAAGCATTCCAAAACTTAATAGTCCAGGTGTGTATTCAAAACTGATGACACAAATTTATTTCCCAAACTAGACGACCTCAAACATTTTCTAATAAGGCTTGCTTACATTTTCTTCCCTGACAGTTTTGACTCTTAAAAGTAGTTTGCTCTGACATAATTTGTGAACAACTTCAATTGACCTTTTTGTCTAGTATTCCTTCATTTCTTCAGAGTCATTGCCAACACACTCCCTCCGTGCCCCCAAACTTCTAATTCTCTACACTTTGTTGCCCATCCACAAAGTTGAGCGCACTTTGGCTGTGAAAACCTTGAATCAATGTGTAGTAGTATCAGGGTTAAGCTGGGATCTTCTTCTAACACAGAATTTTCCACAGTGGGTTTCTCTTTTTGCTCATTCAAACAGTTTAGTGGTTACATGGGTTCAGAGGGGGATATGCTTGTAGGGAACTAAGGGAATATCAGGAAAACTGATCACCTCAACTCACTTTTCCCTTCTGTTTTTCATAGGAAAATGTTTTCCTCTGTGCCACCCTGTAGTTACCAAACAACAACAACAAAATCTAGATATTCCACCTCTGCATAAATATACATCACATTGTTCATGGTCTCTTTTGCATATGAAATAAACCTAACCCTTCTCCCAAGAGACTAGGATGCTGGTGAAAGAGAACCAAGGGATCTTTTCAAACACAAAGGTAATGTGTCCTGTCTTAGCATAGTACAAGGATAACAGGAGAATTCTAGTCCAGGTCAAGGTCTACTGACCGTGACCTTGGCGAAATCTCAGAAACTTGTTTGCCAACTTTAACTGGAACATCAAATCTGCCTCCTTGGGACAGTCTCCAATGGCAGTGATGTCTAATACCTTCCTACCATTCTCCCTCTACCATGGCTCCACCTGTCTGTCTCTCTTTCCTCCTTTAATACAGTTTGAAAAGCCAGTCGAAGTGGGCTCTTGGACCAGATACGCTTGGTGGCCATGGCAGGAGACTAGGGGCAGAGAGAGGTTTTGGCGCTCTATGGGGAATTTTCCCCAGCGTTGAGCTCAGTTTACTGGATCAACCCATTTCCTTGACATTTCAGGGCAAACTTCTACTAATCAAGTTTCTCCAGTGAGAGGGGACATCTACAGTGTCTTGACCTGAACAGAATTCATCTGAATCTCTAGTAAAAATACCCTATGAACCAAAAGAGTAGTGTACAAAACGCTTAGAGATAAAGAATGATGGAGAATTAGAGGGGAAAATGTTCCTAGCATCGCTCCTTTTGTGCTTTTTCGTTTACAGTGAGCGGGACATTTAAATTATTTTGTGGTTTGTTGATTTTTAAGTTTATTTTTCTTTCTTTCTTTTTTTTATATTCTAAAGGCCCTGCAGGCAGCGATGCCCACCAGCAGAGGGGCGGATTGGCAGCCTGGGTGCTCTGGCCGGGCAACCCCGCACTGTGGAGAGGAGGGCCCGGGAGGGAGAGGGCGCGGCGAAGACGCTGGGCGGAGCAGCAGGCGGTGGGTGAGGGTCCCGGCGCCCCGAGGCCCAGAGGGTGGGGGAGGGGCGCCCGGAGGATCCCGATGCCGCCCCGCCCCCGGACCCGCACCCTCCTCCCGCTCCCCTGCCCCTGTTCCTCAGACCCATTCGCGCGCGGGGGTACCGGGATGAGGCACGTCGGCGGCTGGCATCGCCCGCCAACCGGGAACCGAGCTCTCTAGTCCTTTTACTTGCGGTGTCCCCCGGCGGATCACCAGTTCGCGCCCCGGGCAGTAACAACCCTGGGGGAAACCGTGTCAGGTCTTGGGAGGAAAGGGTCGTGCGGAGTGCTAGAATAAAACCCAGCGGTCGCCGCAGACGCCTCTAAAACACCAAGCTCCGAGCGGAAATAGGTTGTCCCTGTGTCGGGCGGGGCTGAAGCGGGTTCGGAGCGGGGGACAAGAGGAAAAGTGGCCGCGCATCTCGGACAACTTTGCTGGGAAACCGGGCGACAGCGGACAGAGGTGGTGCTGCCGTGGCCGCTTCCCAGAGCTAGCTTAACCAGCACTCGGCGCCGGGTCTGGTACCCCAAATGCTGCTGTGAACTGAGGAAGAGGAGGAGGAGGACCCGGTGGCTGTTGACAGGAGGAGCAGAAAAGGAAGGGAGCCCAGCCCGAGAGCGCAAGGGAAAGCCGCCCTCCATGTCCTCGGCCCTAGGAGGGGCGCCCGCGCCCGGGGACGCTTCACCCCAAATGCCCACTCGCTGTCCCACAGGACCACCAACTATTCCAGCGGCGTTAGCAGAGGCAGCGAAGAGAAAAAGACCTGAGAGCAAGAGAGTGTGAGAAGAGAAGGAGAGACGCCCGCCCGGAGGATCACGTACCTTGAGCTCCTCAATGTCCAGGTTTGTTGATCTGTCCATGGAGCGAAACTAAAGGAAGTGGAGAGGAAACGGGCAAGTTGTACCAAATAACAATCTAGTCTTTTAGTTTCCAACTTAAACTCAGCTTTATCCTCCTCCAAGCCCTGGGAGCTTCTCTCAGTCTCATTCTCCGTGGTCACGCCGCCTCCACCGGTTAAAAATAATAAAAATAAATAAATAAGAATGGTAATTCACTTTGTTTTTACTTCCTCAAAGATTTAATGACAGGTGATCGTTGATCGTTACCGCGGTGGAACACAGCTCAGTCGACTCAAGCACGGGGAGAAAAATCCACTCTATTTAAGATTATTTCTTCTTCTGCAATAAGCTTAGAAACCAGCGAATTGCTGCATCCCAAGAAAAAAAGCTGCTTCCCTGGACAGCATCATGCGGCAAATTTCAAGCAAATGTGTTCAAACTGAAGAGAAGAGTATATGATAAAAGCCTTCCTCCGCCAGGCTTACTCTGGTAGCTAATTTAGCACACTGTGAGTCCCAGACATTAGCAATGATCAATTTCCCTGGCAAGATAACCGAATCCCCGAAGTCCTGCATAGACTTAAAAAATGTCTTGCAGCTAAGAGGTATTCTCTCAGTGGGGAAAAGAAGATAATAAAGTCTGAAGGGAACGTTCTCCTTTGAAGGTTATGCTAAAAGAGTTGAGAGAATAGGAGGTGGATCCTACAGAGAGAAGAGGGAGAGAGGAAGAGAGAGGGAGAGAGCAATTTTCCTCCTGCTTTGCTGTTTTACTGGCCTTCACCACCAGGTGACTGACTTCACTTCTCTCTTCCCACAGCCAGCACTAAGGGGATTTCTCTCATCTGTCAAAAAGCAACATTTCCTCTCCAGACAAATACTGTCGCTGGGTCTTAAAGACTGCCCTCTGTCCGGAATGCGCTAGGTGACAGGCATTTTAATTCACTGCAAATGCTGCCTCATCTAGCTCCTGTGGTTCTGGGAGGAACATGCTTGTATCATTCTCATGTATTCAATTGGATCTCTGCTGGTTTTGGTTTCCGGGTTAAAAAAAAAAAAAGAACTTAAAAAGACTTAAATATAGTGACAAATAGGAATATTAAAATAAATTTCTTTCAGTGATGTGATGCTTCTTATGATAATGCAACCTTTTATTAGAATTTTTTTTTCTTAAATACTTTGACAGGTCAGTGGGTTTAACTCATGGGTTGTAAATTTGGGGAAAAGACTCATTTTCTTCATCAAAATGTCTCAGTGTAAACTCTTGACTTTTGAAGGCATATGAGGTATTAAGACTTTTTGTTGTTGTTGTTCAGAAAAAAGGAGCTGTGTAAATGCTTTTGTTTTTAAAAAGACCCGCCTCCCCCCTTCTTTTTTTCCTTAGAATTTAGATGTGCAAAATCTAGTCTCCTGGACTTCCCTCTCTAACTTCTTTTTCGACCTCCCTGGCTGAGCTCCAGCACCTTGTCTGTGGGATGGGACCACTTGTCATTTCTTCTGCCATGGGCTCTTTAACACAAGCTCTTGCCCCTCAATTGGGGCAGCTTTCTCCTCCTTTCACCCTGTATATTTGACACTGTCATGCTTTAGACTAAAATCATCTCTTCAGACAAGATTTTCATCAGGTGAGTCCCTCAGATATACTTCTTGCCAGAGTAGTTTCTTCAGTGTATCATTATTTAATATATGCATTTATTATCTGTCTGGTTTTTTATGTGACTCCCTCAGTAGAGTATAGCTCTTGAGGGCATTTTACATACCTTCTTAATCATCAGTATTTCCAGAGAGCCTAGCAAATAACAAGCACATCAGTGTGTGTGGTACAGGCAAACGTGTGGAAAGAAGACTTACAGCTAGTATTCTCATGTTTAAATCCCAGTAATCCCTCCTCTCCTTCCCCCACCAGCATATATATTCTAATTTTCCTGTCTTTTCTTCAGCTAAGGTTTTGGGGCTCAGCTTTATCACAAGCACACTGAGTTCTTTCGTTGAAGGCTGTTTCTACCCCATATGCTTATCAAAGCTATCTTTCTTTCAAACTTTGATTCTGCCGACAGTATTCAAGGTTTACAGCAAGTAGCCAATAGTCCGTAGTTAGTGAGGCTGAGCATCTAATTCTCAAAATAAATCTACATGTTCATTTTACATAATTATTTTATATAACATGATAAAAATAGTAACATTGCAGGTTGAGAGTAGATGAACTTATATAAAAAAAATCTAAAAAAGAGCTACTTTTCTAGAAAGTACGGTGACTCCATAGGAATAAATATGATTACATAATATCTTTTAAAAATCAAGCCTTTCCACATGTAGTAATTTTATATATTCCCTATCAACTTGTCATTGCCAAACTTTATAAAAATGTTAAAACAAGAAATTTATTTTGAATATATTAGCAAAATGATACTATTTCTCACATAGCTTTCAGATTTGCAATTGTGAAAATTATCTGTAAAATGTAAACATTAGTGTTTAAGTATTATTCAGAAACTGAAGACTCCATAAAGTTTCTTAGAATGGCATAAAATTACAATCAGAAGAAAAAGTGATGTACTTAACTATAAAACTGATTAAACTTACCATATTTTTAAAAGATATATTCAGTCATATGTGTGTGTATATGTGTGTATAAATAATTTTAATTCTTCTTTATTTAATTTGAAAGTAGAAATTATATTCAAGAGAAACAAATGGTGATTTCCAAATCCATTTCATATTTGGGTCTAATTCAATGTCTATAAAACGAGAGAGTTTCAAGTCTTTTACTATTTCATGAATTCCTATGCAAATTCATCAGCCTAAATAGTCCTAAATTCAAAAATATTCAAAAACTATTTAATAGTCCTAAATACAAAAATGCAATTTGCTAAAACATATTTATTTATATTACCTTTCAAGGCAATCAGGTTCATTTCATCTGACATAAAACTAGATGAAACAGCTGTCGGAAAAACCGAATAATTTTAAGTACACTTGAAATAGGTCAATGGAAGGATATAGAAGTAAACTGAGGAAAGGAATATTTTCTAGATGTCCTGAATCACAACTTCAAAACTAAGAAATTACTGTGGAGATGAAATCATGGTGGACATGGCAGAGCATGTGAAAGGGACAAGATTCAGTTAACAAACAGGTACAATTCACAGTAAACTGCACAGAGCAATTACAACCTCCAGCCAAGGGAAAGTCAGTATGGAAACACCTGCAGGTCATGAGATGTTACATTTCAGGATCATTCATCCAGAGATACATTCATCAATGTCACCTCTACTATACAGTGTTAAAGCAAATGTACACCTGTCATTATGAGCTTTTTCATTTTAACTAATTTATAAAAGTAGAAAAAGAAAATCAATATTCTTTTTTCCAGTAGACAATTTAATTCTTATTCATCTATGGTTTAAAAGCACTTAGAGTTTTAAATTTTTTAGACCTTTATCCTCCTCTTTTCAAATCTCTTGCCAAATTTGCAATTTTATGCTTTTATTTGGAATTTCATAGTGTATTACATATAAAGATTATATTTTATTTCAGTGTTTTGAAATTACTAAAAGGAATGTACCATGATTCATTAAAATAGAGCATTAAATAACTTATATAGTTGTCCCCAATTTAGGTGTGCTGATTAGCATTTGTGTTGATATGTTCAAAACACTCAGCATAGAAAGGAATTATTTCCCCAAAATGTTGTTTTTCATTCCACAAAATTACATATGAGAAAATACTAAAATATAAAATATTGGGTTTTTTAAATGTTTAACTTAAGACATGTAACTGTTAATATGTGAATAGATGGAGGAAAATAAATTAGCTATTAACATTTTGATGTTGTTGAAAAAATATTCTTTGACTTTTCCCCAAAGTGATTACCTCTATTCTAGCAAAGATGCATATTTTAGTAGAAAACAATGTCAAAATTAAGTTAATTTTTGTTAACCTTTGCTATATATCATATTCCTACTCCAAATTTTTCTCCAAGGAAAAATAGTGCCAGTGTCTCAGACAACAAGAAGCAAAGTAAAAGGAAAGAAAGGAAAAATAAAATAAATAAAAGTGGAAGAATAAATAGGTATATGTATTACTGTACATATGATGCGACTCTACATTGTGTACAACCAGAGGAATGGAAAATTGTGCTCCATTTGTGCACAATGAATTGAAGTGCATTCTGTTATCATGTATAACTAATTAGAATAAATTTAAAAAATAAAAAGAAGAAAACAAGAATAAAAGAAGAGGACAGAGCTATGCTTCCTTCTAAACAAAAAGAGGCCAAAATATATAATTGAAGTTGCCAAAAATGTGAAACTAGGAAGATTTCTTTCTTTTTAGATTTAATGGAGAAAAAAAATATTGGCAAATGTATATTTTAGTTAAAAGTTATATTCAACATTTAGCCACATACTATTTTTTTGGGGGGGTGGGATACTGGGGATTGAACTCAGGGGTACTTGACCACTGAGCCACATCCCCAGCCTTACTTTTTATTTTATTTAGAGACAGAGTCTCACTGAGTTGCTTAGCACCTCACCATTGCTGAGGCTGGCTTTGAACTCAGATTCTCCTGTTTCAGTTTCCCAAAATTCTGGGATTACAGGCGTGCGCCACATCCTATTTTAAAAGTACCTCAGTCATAAGAGTACCTGTACTTTGGTTAATATAGATTATAGTAATCTATAAAAGGTAAGGAATATTTTGAAGAATTTAAAGAGAGTGGTGATTAATACTAACAGTCTTAGAAGTATCTCAAAAAAACATTTATTGGAGCGCAGAGTCATGAACATTGGTAATTATCACTTGAAGTTTTAAAAACAAAACACCTCAAAATGCCAAACTTCTCATGGAATATACGAAATAGAAGCATAACAAACCTACACACATACACACACCCCATTGGCACGATCAAATACAAATTAAAGATAGTAACAAATGCATAGCAGTTAAACTTGTAACAGTAATGATTAAGAGAAGGAAGTTAGCACACATTAAAGACCAACATATCACAATTATAAAAGCACAAAGAAATGGAAAAGAAGTGTTGTCACACATTTTTAATCCAAAGCCACAGGATCTTCACTTTCCTATCAAAAATAATTACCAGTTGATCTAAAAGTTCTAAATGTTCAGAAATAATGATCCTCCAAAACTATAATTACACAATAAATAAAATATAACTGCAATTTTTACTTATATATGAACAATCTTTGTATTAGTAATCTTACTAATATTATTAAGAAAAAAATTGCTTCATTGACTATATGTTGATTCATTTCTACTATTATCAGCTCAGTTATTTAACAAAATTAATTTCTATAAGCTGGTTTACTATATCAATTCTTTAAGCTAAACATTTGGAGGAAAGTGACTTTTCTGGAAATATTTTTCTTTTTCAGCAGAAGAACCTAAGACTGTTAGGTCATTCCCCTACACATAAAAAAGTGATAAACCAACATAATACCAACAACAGTGAAACCTTTATAAACTGTCAGTCTTTCAATAGGCTATATTGGCATCACTTACAAGAAATAGATCAATAAGATGGACATGGCCTCATATTAAAAAACAAAAAACAAAAAACAAAAAAGGGAAAGGAACAAAACTAATTGATTTAAAAAAAAAAAAAAAGTCTATAGCCAGGAAGAACTGATAATGGCATTGTCCTTGGTGGAGCACATTTATAACAGAAAAAAACATCTAAGGAATTTAGAAGAAATATGTAATTTGATTAAATTCTAAAATAGAAGTCTTTCAGTTAACTTCTAACTTCTAGTTTGCAAATTTTCTTACTCTGAGAATGACCATGAATGATGCCACAAAATAGAACATTATTGTTTCCCTTTTCTGTTCACTGGCATGTAATTGTTGTTTGAAATTCATTTTTAGGTAATTAGTTAAAGTGAAATTTCTTTTCTTTTTACTCCCATGTCTACAGTAACTAAAGATTAAATAAATGAAATAGTATTTAATAAACTAATCACAACAAATTTTAAGTAATAGCTTAAATATAAAATTGAATTTTAATGAATAAGCTGTAACTAAATAATGACAATGAAATCTTGATTGAGTCCTTTTTAATTCGACCTTTTTTGGCATAGAGTAGGGTCTGAAGAATTTCCAAACTTCAATTTCGCTAGTATCTGTTGACAATCAGTTTCCTATTATCTTCAACATGCAATATTGCCATGATCTTAAACAGCTTTGACAAATTTAACAGACAAATTTTGGTTTCTTGGTCCTTGTTAGTCTTCTTTTATATAAAGTTTTTTGACATGCTCCAAGAATATAAATGAAAACTTAAATAAGTGTAATACTATGTTATTTAAACTATCACTGACCTAGGTAGAAGAAGGCAAAGTGGAGATGTACGAAGCTGTGGGTTAGTTGGAATTATCTATCTTGGAAGACAAACCACAGTTACACCCACTGGTCACACACTGCTTAATCAGCCATCGCCTCATCAAAGCACATGCAGCATGATACCACCTGGACTCATGTCATATTGTGCCCATTGTGGCTTTTGACGGACCAAGATAGGAAACATCTATTCAATTTTTTCAAGCCTAATTTGCAGAAAAATGTTGTTACATAAACTGACAGACTCTTGATATTGAACTGAGAGTGCATTCCACACAAACTACAGCCTGACTAATGCGAAAGGTCAGAATGACAAGCAGGTCTCAAGAGGCCAGGGATGTCTGTCTTTGTTCTCATTAAAACTAAAATTTTACATGCTTTGGCAAAAATAAAAAATAAAAAATAAATAACAATTCTAGGCAGAAAGGTGTGCCTTCCCAGTATGGGGTCCTATAGCTTCTTTCCTTATCAGCTCCAACTTCCTATGTTTTGCGATTTGGCTTGTTTTCTTGGTGTTCCTCAAAATGTATCTGTAAGAAATAGCCTGTAAACCCTTCCCCTTTTCAAAGGTGTTGTTGAAAATGGATGTTTGAAAGGGTGGAATTTCCTACCAACATAATTGGATATGTAACTATCTCTGATCTAGAGAATAGTGATTTAATTTATCTGTGATTATGTATATTTGTTTTGATTGGCAAAGCACATATGGATAAAGTACATGTTTTTTAGAGGTCTGAACATCAGAATGAAACGTGTATAGATTTTTCCTTGATAATCCATTTTGGAAGCAGTCTTAGTTTATAGTAAATTACAGCTTATGTTATAAATTCCTTCATAATCCTTTGCTATTGTATTGCTCTTTTTCATATAGTAATACTATAAACCATTTTCTACCTATATTTTTTCTGATATGGAAGTAATATATGAATTTTCTATGTTTTCATTAAAAACTAATTTTAACAAATTACATTTTTCAAATGTACTTTATAAATGTTTCTGCATGAATTACCTATAAGACTAGAGAACTGTTCTTTTTAGCTTCTGTCAGTTCAATGTTAGCTCTGAATTACAAAACAACTGTCTACCCATTATTATGAACCAATCAACCTTAACTGTTGTGTCATCAGAACTTCCCTCAAAGTAAAATTTCCATAGTTCTATAGTTACCAAAAGTTTTTAAAGGTACTTAGTTTTTTTCTTTCTTTTCTTTTCTTTTTCTTTTTCTTTTTTTTTTTGGTACTGGAGATTGAACTCAGGGGTACTCGACCACTGAACCACGTCCCCAGCCCTATTTAGTGTCTCTCGGTGGCTGAGGCTGGCTTTGAACTTGGAATTCTCCTGTCTCAGCCTCCCAAACTTCTGGAATTACAGGCGTATGCCACCATGCCTGACTAAAGTTACTTAATTTTTATTAGAGAAAGAAGAAATGACTTTTTGAGTCAACTTACTTACACCTCCTTTAGAAATGCAAAAGGTAAAATTTTGGACTCCGTGATATTAAGAATATTAGGACCACTAATTGAAAATAGTCTTTAAAATGACTATGTAATTTGTTGATCATTAATTTTATTGAAAGTCAGTATGCTTGAAATCACATTTTTAGAAAACAGTGAGACCCTGAGCATTTAAAATATAATCAATAGCAGACAACAGAATGGAAAATTCAAAGACATGTTCTAGACCATCATGAAGGATGCTCCTAATGTCAGAATCCAGTTCTAATTTTATAGTCAGGGCTTGACAGAAATCTCTATTTCTGTCTTGGATTTCAGGTACAGAAAATGGTGTTTTTAGTATTTTTACTCCCTTAAAACATTTAATGTGGGTGTGGTTGAAAGAGAAGTAAACTGAAAATCAAAAGAAATGGATTCTAGGGTTGGCTCCTCTGCTCATTTATTTGTAACCTTCTGAGTATTTCATTTCTTAAGGTTTCAAGTCTCTTAAAATAATGAGATTCTATCAGAATGGCTAGAACTCTTCATATCATCCTCTACAAAAGAGGATAAGAAAAATGAAAAGAGCATTACCATAAAGCTTCTTATATTACTACTGTATTTTCCTTTAAAGGTCTAAGGTCTGTGGTCAACTTCTCTTTCCTCATGGGTATTCAATAAACAGTAACACACGAACTATTACGAGTTGCTGTCTTTACTGATGGGATTGTGAGTGGTTTTTATTTTCCAAATTTCCTACATTCTAGCAGACACCAGAAAGAAGAAGACACAGTTCAAATTGGTAGAAAATACTTCATAGCTAACAAAGAATTATTGACTATATATGTGTGTGTGTGTGTATATATATATATATACATATATATATATATTTGTGTGTGTATACATATAGAGAGAAAGAGAATCACAAAGCACTCAAGAATGAGTAAAAGACTTGAACAACACTTCATGGAAAAAGCTAACTAAAGAGAATAAATGTATGTCCATTCTTATTATTATGTGTGAAAATTCAAATTAAATAAAAAATTAGGTAATATTTCATACCCTGTATTGACAAAAATATTTAAAATCTACCAGTAGAAAGTTTTGGGAGAATATGGAACCACTAGAATGCTTTTATAGTGTTCTCTTAGTTCAAGAAGTAAGTTGGTTTAACAATACTAGGAAAATTAGCATTTTCTAGTAAATTCTAATATATACATACTCTATGACCCAGACATATAAGCATATTTCTGTGTCAGTCAACATAAAATAAAAAAAAGCTAAGACAACACTGAAATCTTGATGTCTTACCACAAGTTTCACTTTTTGTTCTCATCATGTTTTTTTTTTTTTTTTTTTATATCTTTATTTTATTTTTTTTATGTGGTGCTGAGGATTGAACCCAGTGCCTCCTGCATGCTAGGCGAGCACGCTACCACTGCGCCATAACTCCAGCCCCCCGTCATGTTTTGATGTGAATCATTGTGACGAGAGTTGTGCTCCACACAATTACTAAATCTAGTACCTCTTCTGAATTATATAAGTTTGGGGTGGGTACTGGGAATTGAACCCAGGAGCTTTTGACCACTGAGTCACATTCTCATCATTTTTTTTTTTTTAAATTCTGAGACAGGATTTCTCTAAGTTGCTTAGACGCTCGCTAAATTGCTGAGGCTGGCCTCAAATTTGCAATCCTCTTTTCCCCCTCCTAAGTCATGGGGATTACAGGCATGTGCCACTGTGCCCAGCTTTTTGAATTCTATAGTCTTAAGTCTTGAAGTTACTCCCAACAAGTCTAGAGAATAAAGAAGGAGCAGTATGTTTCTATCAACCTAAACTCATTCAAGTGGATTGATATCACTGTAGAGAATGCTGAAGTTTTGCAGAGCAAAAAGAAAAGAGAACATAGATACTGATGAGACCTAACAATCTCAGTCACATTTATTCTGTGGTCACCAATACCTTTTTGCTCCTCTATGACTACACACAGAATATATCATCCTCAAGTAAAAACAACCCACCTAAACACTTTATACAAATCAATACTAGGATACCAGGTTTAAACAGTCTTTTCTAGATGTGGCTTCTCATCATCCAGTCACATGTGAATTTTAAAAAAATCAATTTTTTCTTCCAAATTCCCATATATAAACATACAACTGTGACAAGATAACCTTAAGAACCATGAAACCATGCCCATTAAAAGGAAAACGACAGACAACATATATTCACTGACCCACAGCTATGATGGGGAACCTTAAACAGATATTATGTAAACACCTTATGCTAGGATTGGAGTGTTCCCCAATTGACCCGGATGTTACTGGGAAGAATTCCCTGGTGCAAAGCTATCTTGCTTTCACATTTTAGAGGTTTATCCTGTGTTCATCATTCTCTTTGGTCACATCTAAAATAGTGTGAGAGAGTTGTATCTTCTTGGGTGCTAGAATACTGTCTGCTAAAGTTAATTTGAGAGTTGTATTAGTTTGTTAGGCTGTCATAATAAGACATTATAAACTGGGTGGTTTATACAATAGAAGTTTATTTGCTCATAGTTCTGGAGGCTAGAATTTCAACATCAAGGTGTCAGCCCATTTGGCTTCTTCTGAAGTCTCTTTCTCTGGTTTGCAGATGGCTGCCTTCTCATTGCATCTTCTCATGACTTTTTTTCTCTTGTACACATCCCTGATGTTTTTTGATCTGTTATGGTTTGGATATGAGGTGTCTCCCAAAATTTCCTGTGTTAATGGGTGATAACAGGGATATTCAGAGGTGCAATGATTAGGAAAGCTATGATCTAATCAGTCCATGGACTGACAGAGTGGTAATGGGAGGCAGGTAGACTATGACTTGAGGAAGTGGGTCACTGGAGGTGTGAAGGGTTCATCTCCCCTGCTGCCCATCCCCCTTTTCCTCTGTTTCGGGGTCCCCATGAGGTGAGCAGCTATCCTCTGTGCAACCCTTCCACCACGGTATTCTGATTAACACTGGGCCCTCAACAATATAGTCAGTTGACTATAGACTGAACTTCCGAAACTGTGAGTCAAAATAATCTTTTCCTCCTCTAAGTTGTCTTGTTAGGTATTTTGATCACAGCAACAAAAGATGGCTAACAGGATTTCCAAATTTCCACTTCTCTTAACAGCTCTAGTCAGATTGTATTAGAGCCCACCTAATGGCCTCATTTTTTTTTTTTTTTGGCACCACGGACTGAACTCAGGGGCACTCGACCACTGAGCCACATTTCCAGCCCTATTTTGTGTTTTTTATGTAGAGACAGGGTCTCACTGAGTTGCTTAGCACCTCGCCATTGCTGAGGCTGGCTTCGAACTCGCGATTCTCCTGTCTCAGCCTCCCAAAGTGCTAGGATTACAAGCGTGAGCCACCATGCCTGGCTATGGCCTCATTTTAATATAATCACATCTTTAAATGAACCATCTCCAACTATAGTCACATTATAAGGTAATACAGTTTAGATTTTCAAACAAATGTTGGGAGATCACAATTCAGCACATAACAGGAGTCCAAAAGTTGTTTTGTAGTGGGAATATTCAAGTTAATATATTGTATTTGGCCAAGAAAATCTTGTAAAATATTGGTAGGCTTATGATCTATTTATTTTGTTTAATTTCATAGTCAGTGAACACACCCAAATTTCTTTCCTAGAATTCTCAGATACGCTTTTTTTCTTTGCTTATTCCTCTATGTCCTCTTATAAAACTGAATACTCACATGATGATATAGCAATAGTAGGCTTGGAAAGAAGATAACTCTTAATCTGAACTTTGCTACAAATCTGACATTATAAATAAGATTTTTCTTACTGATATTTTGCCTGAAAATTTTCTTTAAAATTAAGTTTCTTCATTAAGAATACAAATATAAATTATTTGCTGGAGAGGATGTGGGGGAAAAAGAACACTTATACACAGCTAGTGAGTTTGTAAATTAGTACAACCATTATGGAAATCAGTTTAGTGGTTCCTTAAAAGACTACGAATGGAACTACCATATGATCTAGCTATACTACCTTTGGTATTTATCCTAAAGATTGAAGTTAGCATAGTATAGTGATAAATGAATACCCATGTTTATAGCACCATAATTCACAATAGATAAATTATAGAACCAGTCTAAGTATCTATCAGCAAATGAATAAGATTTTAAAATGTGGTATATATACATAATGAAGTTTAATTTAGCTATATAGGAGAATGAAATATGTCATTTTTCAGGAAAATGAATGGAATTTGAGAATATTACATTAAGCAAAATAAGCCAGATTTAGAAAGTCAGAGATTGTATGTTTTGTTATATGTGGAAACTGGAGAGAAAAAGAGAGAGAGAGAAAAAAGGAGGATTCATGAAATTAGAAAGGAGCCCAGTAGAATAGAGGAGGGGGAGAGAGAAGTGGGGTGGGAAAGGGGAGGTTTTGGGGAATGAAATTGACAAAATTATATTGTTTTATGTATGCATGTATAAATCCATAAAAATGAATCCCACTATTACATATAATTATAATGCACCAATAAATATTGTTTAAAAAAATTATGTCTCGTTTTACGGGTTCTAAAAGAAGTTGACATTTCCACCCATTTGGTGCCTCAATTATCTAGACTGGTTCTAGTTCATTCCCTTGTTCTTTTCCTCACATCTCTTTCCTAAAATACCTTGTCCAAGGCAGGTAGCACACACACACTATGAATATTCCCTTTGCCGATGATGTTCCTCTTAAGCTGAAAGTTCAGTAGATGTATGATTTGCCATCTTGAGTTTCCAATGGCAAGACTCTTAAGAGATTTTGCTGTGCTACAAAGGGGCTCTCCAACATTTAAATCCCTGATTTGATCTCTTGTCATGGTTGACTATTTTGCCAAAGTCACGTGTTAGGTATTTATGTTTGGGAGAAAAGGAAAAGGGAGAAGTGTGAGAAGATTCCTGAGAATAATCTGGGAAATGGCATACATCACTTCTGCTCACAGTATACGAATAAGAAGGTGCTCACACATAGCTCCATCAATTGCCCAGGAGCCTGGAAAATACAGTATTGGTGTATTGCTAAAGCATGGACATGGGTAAGCATGGGAATTCTCTAAGACCAAAACCGAGAGAATCTTTTGACTATTTGTTTGTTGCAGCAAAAACAAATCAGAACAACTCAAATGTGAGTTAATATTCAGATGGATACATACACATACAAGAGTCCGGTAACATAATCTTAAATATAAGAACCTGTAAAACTAAATAAAGTATTATTTATACTGATGATATTATTTAATTATACAATCATATGTTGTAAAAGTATCGAGAAATTCAAGTGTTGGGAAGATTGATGCAGCTGGCACATGCATTTCACCCCTATGCTCATGATGCCATTATCGTTGCACATCCCACGGTGCATTCATTCATAAACATTCATCCAGCACCTCTTACATCTCATGCCCTGAGCACTTGGCCTTAGACAAAAGGCCTGTGATGTTTTGCAAAGTAAAAGCCTCTGAAAGGAACATTTCCTAATAGTTAAACAACCCACTAGTCCAGAAATAGAATGGTCAAGATAATCAAAACAAATTGTTCCAGACATTCATTTTCAGACCACTGCAAATATGGTGGAGTGTTCACTCAAAAGCATACAAAGAACTGTTAAGCCTTGGACTTTTTTTTTCATCTCATGGAATCATAGCATATTTATAAACTCAGACGAGACCATAGACACAACAGAGGTAAATCTTCATATTATAGGAAAAAAAAACTACAGATGCACACACAAATAGAATTGTTTAAAGTACACAGTGCCAGAACTAAGACTAGAACTTCTCTAAATATACAGTAAGGAATATTAAAAGGGGAAGCTATTTCAAAAAGTACCAATGCTTTTATGTGATAGCAACAAAAATAAGAAAAATAAATTATAGAACTAATAATAGTTTATTATATATTACATAATCATTCATAAATTTTCCACATATAAAAATTATATTCTCTATAAATAAATATAATAGTTTTTATATCTTTCCCCCTCTAATGTTTAGCTCTACAGCTTTTGATTGAACATTCCTTATTTACTTCCTATTTAAATCATTTTCTTGCATCGAACACAAACTGAATATTATTCAATTTTACTATCACTAATAGATGTGTGTGTGGGTATGTATGTGTGCGGTGCGGAGGAATGAATTCAGGCCCTTGGGGATGTTAGGCAAGCACTCTACCACTTAGCTATACCCCTAGCCCTTGACAGATTTTCTATTTGATTTCTAAGGCAGTAATGGCAATATTTTTTTCTGTTACAAAATATTACAAAAACACCCTCTTTTCAGTTATACTGAAATTAAAATATCCCTATTCTAAGTTCCTGTGAAGCATTTTATATATAGTCATCTCTCCACTAAGATTTTAAAGTTTTTAGCAGGTTCCCATTTATTTGTCTAGCAAAACACCTTGCACAGAATAAAAAATATCAGAATTACTTCTGGACTAAATGAATTTTACAGATGTACAAACTATTACACACATTCACATGTATACACACAGGAATAATGACTGTTGACGAGTGTTTAAGATTTATTAATTTATCTTTGGCCTTGGGAATGTAATGTAATCAGACTTACCTTCTTTTGATAACAGATATGAAGAAACACAGGTATTTACTAAATTATTCAAAATTTTTGTCATTGCTACCACAATGTGCTATGTGGTGTAGAATTCATTTCACAAATTTGTGGAGTTCACAGTGAAGCAATCTGATAGCCATGAATGACTTCATTTTGTATTATGGCTCCATCTTGTATTTATGGATATTTTTCTAAAGACAGATCTTGTGAGGAAACAGGGTATAGGGAAATTCAAAACAACACATGTTGCACACAGCCAATTAATATCTCAGTTTTGCAAAGAGAACTTTTCCAAGAAAATTATGACACTATTCAGAAAGGGAAGTTAGACATTAACAGGAGAAAAACATCTTGTTTTGTTTTTTGTTTTTGGTACTGGAGATTGAACTCAGGGGCTTATAATTAAAATTTCTGCTTGCTGGCACGTAGGGCTCTTTGATGATCCCAGTAAAAGAATGAGTCCAGTGGCTCGTGAGCTCAGCTCACTCATGGTTTAAACTACTCCCTGATTTAGTTTTCCTTTATTTCATTGCACCAGCACAAATTTCTCATAATAATTTAAAAGCAAACATCACAGCCTCGTCCAGTCACACTGAATTATAGGACGTTAGCATGGGAAGGGAAGAGTAATTTCAGAATTGCCTATTTCCCATACTGTGCACTAACACAGGAAAGAGGAATGAGGAAAATTACCCTAGGAATATCAGACTCCTGATAGCATTGTGGGTTTATCATGAGAACAGCTCAGAAAAGATAAGGCAAAAATCCAGAAAGAAAATACTGCATACTGAGTAGAAAAGTATTTCTAGATCTCAGATTCCCAATTATTAATTCTGTACTTTGGGCAAGTTATTTAAACATTTTTGTGGAGCAATTTATTAATCTGTAAATTGAAGGCTTCATGGAAATTAAATTAGTTAATACATTTAAAGTGCTTAGAATAATAGCAGGCATATGGTAAGTACTAGATAAATGTCAGCCACTATTTTTATTACCATCATATTATAATTATTGGTCCAGGCCCAGAAGTCAGAGGTGAACTGGATATCTGAGTACCAAGTGGAACTGCAGCTTGTGATCAGCAGAGGACAGGATACACATGTGGAAGGGATGGTCATTAGGTAAGATATTAGTAAGGAAGGTTCTAACTTCACTGTGCACTTTTGTGCTTGTGATTTGACACCTTCTCCTTGGATTGGGAACAGTGCCATAAGTGTACAACAATTTGAGGATACATTTCAAATAGACTTACATTTTCTTGCTGTCTCCTTCATAAGGGTTTCTAATACACAAACATTCATTTTTTAACAGTTTTTTAAAAATATTTTTTTAGTTGTAGACGGACACAGTGTCTTTGTTTTATTGCTTTGTATGTGGTGCTAAGGATCGAACCCGGGGCCTCACTCATGCGAGGCAAGTGCTCTACCGCTGAGCTACAATCTCAGCCCCCACAAACATTCATTTTTGTGTGTGTATGTGACCTCTCTGTTGGTCACACTGATCTCTTTGCAATATTTGAATAATTTTCTTTTATGGAATGACTGAGGAAGATGGACTTTGCTTATCAGAGATCAAATGCTTTTGAAAAGAATTATTATTATTTTCTTCTTAAAATTTTTAATAATAATGAGACTATTCTTTAAAAGAATAATTTAAATGGCCCTGTTTATAATACACATACAACTCATTAAATGGAAAAACCAGAGGAGGATATTTACCATGCCATGGTTATGACATTAGGTAATTCTTAATTATTAAACTTAAAAATTTGTAATCAATAGTAATATCCCAAAAGGCTAATTTTTAAATTAAAGTGAAATTAAGAATTATTTTATTTTCTTTATTAACTGCATTGTTACCAATTATTCTTGCATAAGTAACCAGCTTTGTTACATAATGCTAGCAATAAATGACCTGTATCAGATCATTTTTTAGGGAAAAGTTTAAAAAAGATATTCCAGATTACAATTTTATCATATTACTTTTAGAAAATTAGAATGAGAAGCATACTTAAGAACTGCTAAATCTTAAATTTGTTTAATGTAAACATAATAAGATTATAATTATATTAGGAAGAAATGAAACCTACAAATATCATAGTTATGGTTATTGTCTTCCTCCAGCAAAATTTAACAATCTTTTAAAAAATAGCTTAAGTGTAATTATATATTCAATTAAAATAACAAAATTTTCAATATCCTATAGCATTATAACATTTGCTATAATCAGTCTAATTTGTACAGCTTCATGTATAGTCGGTTTTTAATATAATTTGCTCCCATTTAAACAGGCTAATCAAATTTTCTTATTCAAAGATAAAAATTCAAAGAAGACAATTTCTCTAACAGAATGTTGTACCCACAAGGGACTTTCCTTGTCACTGTCCATGGAAGTTTGCTGTACAAAAATGCAATGAGAATCATGACATTTACCGTCACATCCCTCATACAAGGTGAAAGTCATGTTAGCAGTAAAAGCAGAGTTAACATGGACAACATACCAGCTATGAAAATGTGGCTATTGACACTCTTCTAAGTTTCAATTTTATGATTCTCAAAGCAGAAAATAAAGGTATTAACTGTTTTATGGGCTTAGGTTTTTGAAATTGAAATGAGATCATTCAGATAAAACTATTGATAAAGTAAGATAAGTAGGGTAAGCATATTATAAGATATCTTACTACTGTTCTTATTGTTTTTATCATTTTAGTAGTAGCAGTAATAGTAATCTAGATAAAAAGGAAAGTAAATGGAATTTGTTATAATAACATTAATAATATTATTATTATATAAATATTATGCTTATTATTTATATGATTTACATGTCATACTATATAATATGTGTAAAGCTAGGAGACTAAAAGGTGGTAAATAAAACCACTGGGCAAGGCTTTATTGGTTATCCGCCTCTGGGCGAATTCCCCCAGTCCCACAGAGTGGGAGGGGACAGTTGGGCACTTATTCCGCAGTCCAGAAAATTTAAAGGGCCCGGTCAGGAAGGAGAAGGCTTAAGGCAGGAAGAGGAGGTATCTGGAGTCCTGTGTTCCCCTGGAGTTGGTCAGGGGATCCTGCTGAGGTCAGAGTCCTTCCAGGATGAGTAAAGAGAAGTCCGCTGATTGGTAGGAGGCGCCATTACTGCTTACATGTCGGTGTCTCGTTGGTTGGTCCTTTGCACATGCGGGTTGCTTGATGCTTCGTTCCCCGGGGTGGCACTTGCCATATTGTATGGTCTGCATTTGCCTTGGAAGAAGAGACATGATATCTTGAGCTGACCTAACAATATGCTTTGTGTATATTATTTTGTATTTTATTCTATTGTAGGATTATATGCATTATATAATATAGATTAATTATATTTATTATATGACATGTAAATACAACAATATAAGTTAATGTTAGTGATAATGTAAGCTACTATAATAATAACTAGTTAAGAACTAAGGAGTAGGAGAGGAAAAAAGGAGGATTTACGGCCTATACATAACAATCCCTTATTTTCTGGGCCATCCCACTTGGGAACTAATACCAGTCATGACACAATATTTCTCTGCCTCTGCTTTGTCAATACTCAAAAATTCTTTACCTCAGTTTCTCCTTTAATGCTTCTGGGAATGTCCTGGACCTGTCTCACTGCTCCACACTAATGAGTTCCCAGATAATAACGTGATGTCTGTCATATCCCCTCTGTGTATCCCAGAGTGTCTTTTTTGCCAGTATCAGGAGCCAGGCCTCCAGTGTCCTCCAAAAGATCACAACGGAGCCTCCCTCAAGGTCCCTCCACTGTGTGTGATCCTTGCCAATGTCAAGGCTGCTCCTGCCAATGCCTGCTAATGTCTGCACTGAATTGCAGTGCCCACAACTAAGATCACTGATGCACCCAGGACCCCCAGCCAAAGTCACAGAGGAGCAGAACTGTGCCAGGAACTGGTTCTTAGTTTGGCCTGGCTTCCAACAGATATTTGGATTCCCCACTTATTGAGGGACTCATGTGAGGCATTTTTCTGGACATTATTCTTTAAAAAATTTTTGCTATAGTATGATGCATGCTTTTTATGTGCTTCATAATTACCAATAGACGGGTGACTGTAACATGATATGTTTGATAATTTTAAAATTGCATGAAATGTGACAATCTTCTCTTTTCTCAAAGGCAATAATAATACAATGGTGTGTTGCTCTAAGGTAATTATAGAAGATGACAAGTTTAGAAATGATGATATTAAGAATAGATAAAGAGAATTCTTGAAGAAGTTAGAAAAGACATATACAAAAGCAGCTTTAATTTTATTAATTGATTTGTCTCTAAAAAAATTAGAAGTAATCTTCTTGCCTGAAGATATTATTTTAATAATTAAAATGCAAGTGAGAGTCAATATTAAAGAAAGACTCACATCATTAGCTTATAAATCTTTTAGTCTAATTCTTATATCATGGGCCTCAGTGGTACTTTTTAGTCCAATTTCAACATTAAACCCTCAACCATTGCTTCAGTAATAAAAGTTAATGAGTTTTACTAATGCATTCTTTGCTAACAGAAATGCTTGTGTTTCAGCACTCAGCTTCTTAACCCCATCTACTAGTTCATTTACTTCCATAACTATTGTGACTTCCTTTATTCTCCTGGCCATCAGCTGTCCCTCCTGCTGTCTAGGGTTAATGACTCCCTCTACCTCTATCTGGTTTCTTTTCCTTTTTCAAATGGAATTTTCTCATGCTCCTTTTTGTATTTTAAAGCTCTGTCTCTCTACTGGTTATGTAAAGATGTCAAATCTTCATTCCTGTGAACATAGAAAAAAATTTAAATCCTACTCTTATTCCATGTCCAACTTCCCTTCCCAGCCAAGCACTTGCAAATAATTGGCAAACTCACTTCTTCCATTTGCTCATTTGCCTTTCTCTGTTCAATCTCTTTCAGTCTAGCTTCTACTTTCCAAAGAAAAAAGCCAACAGCACTTAAATGACTCATGGATGCAGGGGCTTTGGGGGGTTTGCTTAACATCTCCTTTACTCTTAATTGAATCCTTTCTCTACCTTTGTGAGTTCACTTACTTTTGCCCTTTCCTTGAAAGTTGATTTACCTAAATCACCCCACAACTCCCCCTAAAATGCAAATCTAATGTGATTCTTTGATTTAAAGTTGCCTGACATTTCCTATAAGGTTTAATCTTTTTAACTTTATGTTCTACTTTATAAAACCACCTCACTGTTTCCTGTTGTAACCATATAGTTTTCAAAAACGCCAGAAATTTTGATGCCTCAGAGTTTGTGCATATGTGGTTTCCCCTGCCCAAGATTGTCTTCAGAGAAGACTAGTTCACTTCCTTTCACATAGTAGTAGCAACACATAATTAATATATTACTATTTCCTGTGAGTCAAGAGAGGACTCTCATATTTCATGCAATTTCAAAACCATGTTATCATGGTGTAGTCACCAGTCTACAATATATAAGATCTGCTGGGTTCCAGGGATGCAGCAAGGATGGCCATGTTCCTCACCTTTAATATGAGCCATCTCACAGCTGTAGCAAGGAACTTTTTGTATATGCTCTTTTATCTGACATCCTAGGCATCCCATTAAAACCCTTTGATGATTTTCCATTATATCCCACTTCTAAAACCTTTCACTAGGCTGTCATGAACCATATAACTTCTCCTTCCCATCCTGATTTTGCAGGGTTTCATCCCACAACTGTCTCTAATCCATGTCCAAAAAAATCCAGAAGTAAACTTTCTTCACTATGAAGCTCATCAATTGACAGTTCCTTTCAAAAACATATCCTTTCTGCAGCCTTCCCAAATTAAATAAGAACAAGATAATATTGCAATATAGAAATGCACACTAAACTATGACTGAATATTCTGAATGGCAATCAGTTATGTATGTATTACTCAAAATTCTTTTTCCCAAAGTTAGCGGCAACATTTTTCAAAGTTATTTTAAAATTAAGATATGTAAGGTCTAAATTATTGTTTTTAGATAACCTTTTATCTCATTTTATCTCCTTGTTATGTGTACATGTCTCTACAATCTCTGTTGCTATCTGCTGCTCCTGTCTTCAATTATTTTCTTTGACATTTGATTTTCCTTTTATAGTTCCAGACTCATGTTCTCACTCTCCTCTGTAGCTCTTTCTTTACCAGCATATTAAAATGTTGTTCTCAGGGTTCTTTCTTTGCTTACTTTGGTTCTCTTTAACTCTAAAAATTCCATCCAAAGCTTAAGACTTCAATTATCTTCTAATAGTGACGAACCCCACATTTATATCTGCAGTTTACATATTTTTATCCTGTTGTGGGTTTATAAACTCTTATTTCACATTCACCTCTGCACACACCACCAGTATCCTATATTCTGTACACATAAAAATGAATCTATATATTCATCTCCTAACTTTTAAAAATTTTTCTATATCCCTAGTCTCTATTGAGAAATATTTGGTCCATCATTGTATGCTTCTCTTTCATGTTCCAAAATCCAGTCAATTGGAAATATTTCTCCAGATACTATTCTTGAACCATTTCTGCTGCTATACCTCTACTCCAGATAGGCATAAACACACTGCAATTTACTCTCCTTTCAGTTAGTAGTATTTAATATCTCACTGGTTCATGTAAAAATAGTGCAAAATTTACAGCTTAGATCATCATTTTTCTTCACACATGACCTGGGATATAGTACAGGCACGGCATATAAACCTTGGTCATTCATTCATGATCAACAATGATCTAGCAAAGCACTTACTATGTTTTAGGCACCATTCTAGATGCTCTGCATGAATCAGAAAGCAAAACATGAAAAGATACCACCTCCCTGGAATTTATATTCTAGCAGAGAACACAGGCAAGAAATAATAAATAAATAAATAAAGACATTACTAATGTGTTAGAAAATAAGTGACACAGTGAAAAGAAAACAAAGATCAGATTAATGGGGATGAGGAAAACCAAGAGAGGTCAAGTTGGAAATGAAATAAGGTGTCAAGATAAAATTTAGCAAAATCATAAAGGAGGTGAGAAAATTACATGTGCATTTATTAGAATAAATGTGTTCAGACACAAGATGCAGTCAGTGCAAAGGTCATACAATAAGAATATGCATAATATGTTCTTGAAACAGTAAGTTGAAAGGAAATTTCAAGGAGGGTAGAGGGAAACAGGCAATCAGAGTAAACAGGCTTTTCAGGTCATTGTGGGGACTTAGGCTTTTGCTCTAGGTAAACTTATTAAGTAAAATGTGATAAAGCTCTCCTTAAGAAGGAAGTGAACTACAAATATTAAAATTATTCACTGATATAAGAGAGATAAATGATGGCTTCATAAACCATGGGCTAGCTCAGTGAGTCTAGTAAAACATCCTCATTTGAAAGTACTATTCGACATTTAATGTTGGATTTCTTTCACATGTCTTATAAATTTGAATTAAACAAATAATTCAACAAGCTTTTTGACTGCAGTGTTTTGACAGCTGACCACAGGTATGTTTCTGACACTGTAGCATACCACAGGTGTTCAATCCTCCGTGAGCAACAGGGATATTAAAATGTTCCCAATAGTCTAGAAAGGAAGACAAGCACCAAACACCAGGTAAACTCTGGAAGAATCACCTTGTCCACCAGAAAACACAATTTTAAAGCCCCTTCTTTATGTCAAATGAAAAGAGAAGTTAGTTTATGAAAATGAAGTAACAGTCCCTAATTTATTACTAAGCAAGTGTCCCTGTATTTTGGAAATGACCTTTGAAAGAGGTCCTGATGTTCCAACTCCATTACTATTTTTAGAGAATTTTATTATTGATAGAAAGCATCAACTGTGAGGGTGGAGGGGATATTGAGCCCTTTATAATTCTGTTAGTGACCCAGTACACTGGAAAAACACCTAATTGGGGGGAAAAATAGCTTCATCTACCCTCTTGCAAGGCTTCATATGACCTCTGTGCCTTAGCTGGGCATCCAAATCTGTAACTGCCAAGTAATAAAATATATTCACTGATTAAGAAGGGTTGCTATACTAGTTCAACTTTCTATAATGTGTCTAGACTAAAATTTAATCTGATTTCTCTCCCTGTATATCTCTAGATGTATTTTTGCCAATGTTAAAACACATTACAAAAATATATCTTTTCAAAGCATTCAAATATTATATATATATATATTGTATATAATATATATAAATATATTATATTGTTTTTTAAGTAAGTAAGCCCAAGTAAGTCTCTGGGCTACAGTCTGAGGACAGACTTCGTATTTTTGTTAGTTTTATGTCTATGCATCCCACCAGGATCTTAGGTTATAGAGTTAGGAAAGAATGTCTCTGGACTCTAGCAAGGGAGGAAGAGTAACCATTATGAAATATGCCCAATGATATCCACAATAAAAGCTTACTGTCCAGTGGAAAAGGCTTTGCTAAAAACCTTATTTCATCTGGAGGAAGAATATTTCCTTCAGTTCAGCCCCATTATCTTTCTAGTCCCAACTGAGGAAGAAAACTATATTATTGGACCAATAAAATAATTGTGGAAAGGTTACAGTCCAAGGAAACAGACCTACTGAGAAACTAATATTTCACCAATAGATATTCAATTCTTCTACTAGCCCACACCTTACCATCATTATTGGTAAAGGGTTTCAATGTGGTAACTAGATTATAACTGAAAGAACTATAAGATTCAGAACTTCTCTAATAAGGTTACTTATGGAAGCCCAAAGCCAAGATGAAAACAAAATCAATACAGAATTTTAAGCCTCTGCTAACTTGCAGTTAAAGCAAAATTGTATACAGCCTAACTCCTAGACAGATTAATATTAAGCCTCATAATAAATGCCTATTTGTCTTAATTCTCTGTATTCAAAGAAAAATGTCTAGTCAAACAAAATTATAGTGCATACCAAATTTTTAAAAAATGCTAAAGAGACAAAGCAATCATCAGATGGAGAAATAGCTGTGACACAAATATTGGATTTATAAGAGAAAATTTCAATAACTACCATTAGTTAAGGGCCATACTGAAAAAGTCATACATAATATAATATACTGGCATAGAGAAAGACATTCTAATAAAAAAATCAAAAGGAAATTCCAGAGCCAAGTGCAGTGATGCACACCTGTAATCCCAGCACTTTGGGAGGCTGAGTCAGGAGAATCTCAAGTTCAAAGCCAGCCTCAGCAGTAGCGAGGTGCTAAGTAACTCAGTGAGACCCTGTCTCTACATAAAACACAAAATAGGGCTGAGTTCAATCTCCAGTACCAAAAAATAATATGTGGCTCTGAGTTCAATCTCCAGTACCAGCGCCCCTGAGTTCAATCTCCAGTACCAAAAAATAAAAAAAAAAAAGAGAGAAATGTGAGAAAGCAGAAGCACAGTAACCAAAATAATGAATTCCTTTGATAAACTCATGTGTTGCTGGAAATATTAGAGAAAAGAATCATAAATCTGAAAATGAACCTATAGAAACTTCCAAACAGAAGTGTCCTAGAGAAAAAAAGATGGCAAAAACATAGATCACCCAAAAACTATTGGATAATTTCAAAAGTTTTAACAGAAAGAGAGGAAGGAAGAAGGAAGGAAGGAAAGGAAAAAGGAAGGGAAATATTTCAGGTCATGATGACCAAAAAATAAATGATAAATTAATGACAGAAGAAAATAGCATAAATTGTGGCATTCATAGAGCACTAATCAGGAATAAATACCCCCAAACTACTCTTAGATATATTATATTCAAACTACAGAAACCCAAAGTCATGAAAAAAATCTTAAAAGAAGTCAGGGAGACAAAACACTGAGGCTATTAAAAAAAAAAGATAAGAAAAATTACATTGGACTTTTTCTTGGAAACCATGTAAGTAACAAGAGAGTAGACTGAAATATTTAGTACTAAAAGAAAGAAGAAAGAAAAATAACTAACCTAGAATTCGGTATGCAGCAAATTAGCCTAAAAAGTGCAGGAGAAATAAATGCATTCTCTGGCAAACAAAGACAGAAGAAAATTCATTGCTATAAGGCCTCCTTGCAAGAATTGCTAAAAACAAGTTCTTCAGGCAGAAAAAATAAATACAGTTTAGAAACTTAAATCTACACAAAGAAAGGAAGAGCTACCAGAGAGGAAAAAATTAAGATAAAATAAAAGATTTCATTTTTTATTCTTAATTGATCTAAAAAGTAAAAGTATTAATAGCAACAGTGTATGTTGAGATTATAGTATAGGAATATTTGATGGGAATATTATAAGGACTATGAAAAGTATTGGGGAATATTATTTTATAAGGTAGTTACACTCATGAAGGAGGATTGTTATGGTTTGTAGGGTTTCGGAGTGTCTTCCAAGGGTTCATGGGTTGAAAGCCTGGTCCCAGTGCTGAGAAGTGTTAGCACCTTTAAGAGGTGGGTGTTAGTATAAAGTGATTATGTCACTAGAGGTACTGCTCTCAGAAGAAATTAGTGTAGTTCTCATGCGATCCTAGGTAATCCCTACAAGAGTGGGTGGTTATAAAAAAAAGAACAAAATTGACACCTTTTCAGTCTATCTTGCCACAAATGCTCCTGCAATTGTAATGCCATCCACCATGAGATTCTCACTAGAGGTTGAAAAGTTGTGGCTGTCCAGCCTTGACTTTGAGTCTCCAAAACTGTGGTTACATAAACCTCTTTTCTTTGTAAAGAATCCTATCTCAAGTATTTTGTTATGACAACAGAAAACAGTTTAGTACAAGAATAGTATTAACTGAAGTTGGACATAGGTTGTTTTAAGAAGTATGATGGAAACTTTAGAACTACCAGTAAAAATGTATTCATAAGGCTATATAGGAAAGTGTAGTGGGAAGACCTAGGGTTTCCCAGAACCTTCCCAGATTGGAGAAAAAGGAATGGGGACAAAGGTCAATTGGGGAACAGGTCCTTTATCCTCTGTTAAAATAGTGATGTGCTTGCAGCCAACATGGGCTCTAGGGACCTGGGTGCAGGATTAAAGTTTCCCTGTTTATGAGATAGAGGCATGCTTCTCTGGAGACCTCTGCCTTTGAGGCCAGATTTTGTGTGTGTGTGTGTGTGTGTGTTACTGGGGATTGAACCCAGGTTTGCTCTTACTACTGAGCTACATCCTCAGCCTTGTTTATTTATTTTGAGACCATGTCTTGCAGAGGCTGGCCTTGAACTTGTGACCCTCCTGCTTCAGCCTCCCCAGTCGCTGGAATTACAGGCGTGTACCACTGCATCTGGCCATACTTTTTGTTGTTTTTCTAAATTGACAGTCGGTTCTTAAACGTCTTGGGATCCAGATTTATTTTGGTTGTACTGCTACCATCATCAACAAAGTGGTAACTGCACACATGCCTAAGAATCACAGGATTCATTAAAAAAAAAAAAAAGTCCTCAGAAGCAACCACATTTCACTTTTAGTTCATATTGCTCAAAAAATTGCTAAGTTAAATATTTACACTATTTCTGGCCAGGTGCGGTGATTTACGCCTGTAATCCAAGCGGCTTGGGAGGCTGAGATAGGAGGATCGCGAGTTCAAAGACAGCCTCAGTAAAAGCGAGGTGCTAAGCAACTGGGTGAGACCGGATCTCTAAATAAATACAAAAAAGGGCTGAGAATGTTGCTCAGCGGTCAAGTGCCCCTAAATTCAATCCCTGGTATCCTCCCACCAAAAAATATTATTTCTGCATTTGTTTTAGTTACCTTTGGAGGTCATGCCATGATAAGATGTAACACACTACACAAACCCTTTCCCTCTCCCTAATTTGTTTTTGTAAATTTTGACACACTTAAGTTTTTGTAGTACAGTACTGGCATTCACCTTGGATACAAACTTTAAGGAGGCTCAAAAGCCAATACTCAAGATCAACAATATTTTAATGCACTTTGTGTGTGTGTTTTTGCTGGCAATATGGAATCCAGGGCCTCTAGCATGCTAGGAAAGTGCTATACCACTGAGCTACATCCCCAGCGCCACAAATCAAAATGAAGAAAAGCCCCACAATGAACAAAATATCAAAATGTTAAATAAAGACAAGATAAAAAAATTTTTAAATGCAATATAATTGACTTGGAGAGGTGATGAAATCAAGTGTGTATGCAAAAAGATTTTCCCAGAAAAAGTAATTACAAATGCAAAAATAATAATTCTCAGTTGAAAACCACAGAGGCAGACCATGGCTGGTCAAGCAAAAATAGTTTATTGGGTAAATATTAAGTGAGTGGGTTGGTGAACTAGGTGTATGACTAAATTTGTAAAAATAATGCCTTAAACCACACAACAGAAGAGGCTGATGAGAAATCCTCTGCCACTGGCATGCCCACTTGCAAGTAGTAGACAGAGCCTGATTTTACTGCAGCTTCTCCTGGCATCAGCCAGAATACCACTCCTGAACAAGGACTCAGATTAAACATACTGCCATCAACCCAAGCCAGATGCTCCTGCTATCCTCCTCCTCAGAAAATGGGTTCAGCACATTGAATACTTCCTCAAGCTGCTAATTTCCAAGTCAGATTCTCCTATAAGATGCCTGATTGATGGAGACTTGGGCACATATTTGCGGCTCAGCCACAGAGGGAGTTGCGAATCAAGTTTCCTGACTTCCACTATGGGAAGGTGAAACTCATAAGGGAGGAAAATTGCCAAACATGCAGGATTATATTCAAAAGTTCTAGGCAGCCAGAAAAACTGAAGCCAAGAGATATTTAGAACATTTTAAATTTATACATTGCCTGAAATTCTAAAACAGGATGATCCCATTTCTTAAAGGAAATGAATATAATATTCATTGTCCTTACTCAAGGTTACAGAAAGATTGAAGAAAGCATCTGTAGTTATATTAAAAACTCATGGATACTTCTGTGTAACAAAAGACTTTAGGTAGTCTCTACCTAGCATAATAAAGTTACAACAGAGTGGATACGCTGAAGCCTCACAACCAATTGCTGTAGTGTTAAAAACCATCAATAATTCTTTGTCAAACTTTCTAACATAAATCTTTTACATTGTAAAAATAGATATGCAGTAAATCTAATCCTTACATAAAATATTTTAAAAGTAAATAAACAGCATAGTAAAAGTTAGAGACTCCCAAAGAAAAAATATAAGAATAAAAATGATGATTAGATTCTTGTAATACAATCGAAAGTGCTATTTCTGTTATTTAAATAGAAACGTCTCGGTTTCAAAAATTTCATGTGGACTTCAATTTTCTGGTTCTCTATAAGGAGTGCTATCCTAATGACAAATAAAAAACTGTTCAGACTAGAAACTCAACTACTCTTTTTTTTTTTTTTTTTTAGCACCAGGGATTGAACTCAGGGGCACTCGACCACTAAGCCACATCCCCAGCCCTATTTTGTATTTTATGTAGAGACAGGGTCTCACTGAGTTGCTTAGCACCTCGCCATTGCTGAGGCTGGCTTTGAACTCGCGATTCTCCTGTCTCAGCCTCCCTAAGTGCTGGGATTACAGGCTTGCGCCACCGCGCCCGGCTTCAACTACTCTTCTTGGATCTATGAAAGTGGGGAGACACAGGGTAAATCATAAAACCCAAGAATGAGGAAACAGAGAGGCCAGTGCAGGGAATCATTGCTTGCTATAGCAGAGGCTCATCCACATAAACTCCTGTGGGAACTACAGCCAGGGTAGGAAAACTTCAATTCTAGTTGATGAATTGCTGGAGTCTAGGTGTGAACAAGTCTGATGATTTAAAAACTTCTTGGGAACCAAGTCTAGGGATGCCTCAACATTTTGGTACCTCCAGGAGCTCAACCAGGTTCTCAAAGTAAATACTACAGAAAAATCCCTTCTTGCTTCTGTGAGGGGGAGAAGGAAAGAAACCATTTTGAAATATACCATAATACTCTATTTCTAAGAAGGATCGCCTTCAGAAGAAACTAGTAAATGAGAGCCTCACTTGCTCAAGTTTCAGTGCCTAAATGACCTGGTGAAATAAAAAGTTACTGAACTCCAGCTGGCTTCAGCCCACCACGTGGGAGAAGGAAAATTTGCAACTTCATCTCATTCTAGCCTTCCTCTCTCACTTAAGAGAAGGCTACAGGGAAACTGAAAAGCACTTGGAAAATTAAAGTCCAAAGACATAAACTCAATTAAAGACAGACATAATCACAGAACTATAGAATACTTCCCCTCCTTCACACCTTGCCTGCCACAGGATTATTAAAAGGCTATTTGTACCAGTACCTTTTACCTCATAGAACATACTTGATAAACTAGAAAGAAAAAAATTGAAGATACAGAGCAAACATCAGAATCAGATTCAGATATGCAAAAATATTGGAATTATCAGACCAAGAAGAATTAAAAATAACTGTGATTGGAGTAACATTAACAATATGTCAAAACTGGACTTTCCAGTGCTATTTCCCAGCAGAACATCAATTTGGACAATTACATACACTCAAATGTTCCTTCACAAGAGCTAAGGAACACAGATGACAGATTACAGCACCTGGTGCATTTGAGAAATAAGAAAAGACACATTGAATAACGTAGGAAGGTCAGTTTTGCATGACATGCGTTGTCCCTTCTCCAAGCTCAGATAGCACAATACAGAGAGAGCTACATTCCACAAGAGGGACAGAGTGTGAAATGACTATCTCACTGCACCAACAGGCCTACCATATTGAAATGTGGCACTACGCCCACCTTAGCAGCAAGCCCAAGATAGCAAGCCAGCTCCTACAGCCCCAGGATCCACATTGGCCCCATGGCCATAGCCTTAGACACAAACCTGATATAGCTGTATCCAACAGTCCCTGTGGCTCCAAGTTCCAAGTCAACATTCAATCCAGTCCAACTTTGGACCCAATGCTAGTTTGCCCTACTGGTCCAATAATTAATTCCTGTCTCTACAGCCCAAGGCACCAAACCTATTCTAGACTCAGGCCATTCTCTACAACCCAATAAGTCCTTACTTGTCAATAATTGCTTGAAATATAACTGGATTAAATTGTCCAATCTAAAGTCATAGAATGGATATTTAAAAAAAAAAACCAATGGATATATTTTTTTAAAAAACCAACCATCTCTGTTGTTTTTTATATTTTTTTAAAAAAACAACCATCTCTCTCTGCAAGAGATGTCTTTTACTTTGAAGAACACATATAAGCCAGAAGTAAAGGGATAGAAAAGATATTCCATGCATATAGAAACTGAAAGAGTGGGGATAACTATGTTTGTCAGAAAAAAATAGACTTGGAATCAAAAACTGTCACTAGAGTTGAAAATATTTACCATATAATGATAAAATAACAATACACCAAAAGGATAAAAATTGCATATAAAATATATATTTACCCAACCTTGAAGTGCCTAAGTATGTAAAGTCAGCATTAACAGAATTAAAGGTGGAAATGGATATGGATACTAAAATAATAAGAGACTTCACTAATCAACATTTAAAATGCATAGAAAATTAATTAAGAAACAAGGACTAAACAACACTATAGTACTAATGAATCTAACATTTACACAGCATATTTTATTCCAGTAGCAGCAAAATATACATGTTGTATATGTATATTCAAAGTACCATAGAACAATCTCCAGGATAGATTGTATATTATGTCAGAAAACAAATCTTAACAAACTTAAGATTTGTTATAAAACAAATCTATAAGAAACCTTATAGAATAGAAATTGTATAATATCTACCCTCGAATTGCAAAGTAATTAAAATAGAAATAATAGGATAATTGGAATACCCCAAAATTCATGTAGATTAAACAAAGCACTTCAAAATAACACATGGGCGACAGAAGAAATCTCAAGCAAAATCGTAAAATATTTGAACTATGTAACAATTGATCAAAATTAGAGAGATTCACTGAAAATGGGGCTTAGAAAGAGAAACTTATAGCATTGGATGTATATATTAAAAAATAAGAAGTACATAAAAGTAATAATATAATAAATTTCTACCTTACAGACACTAGAAAAAGAAAATTATTCAAAAGAAATCAGGAGAAAGGAAATAATAAGAATTAAGACCTACACTAGGCATGGTGGTAATATATATATCACTGTATATATATATATCACATATATATACAGTGATACAAAAAAAAAACAGATAAAGATACTGGAGGGAGGGCAGTACAGAACAGTATCTCTTATAAACATATATCCAAAAATACTCAAGAAAATATTAGCAAATTGAATGAAAGAATACATAAAAATGCATATGCCATAACAAATTGGGACTTATCCCAATATGTAAAGCTGGTTCAACAGTCAAGACCAAATGTAATCTATCACAAAAACAGGTTAAAAACAAAAAAATTGCATGATTAAATAAACAGTTGTAAAAAAAGTTTGACAATATCTAGTTACTATTTATAATACTCTTTATAAAACTAGAAATAAAGGGAATTTTCCTCAACTTAAAAAGTTTCTACCAAAAAAAACACAGAAAACCATTATGCTTAATGGTAAGAAATTAAGAGCTAACCCATTAAAATCAGTAACAGGGCAAGCATATCTCCTCTAACCAATCTTTGGCAATACCTGCAAAGCTAACATACAAAAGTCAATCAGTATTCTATATACTACCTGTTATGGTTTGGGTATAAAGTGTCCCTCAAGAGTACCTATATGCAGAGTGAAAGTGATTAGCTTATGAGAGCTGTAACCTAAATAGTCCATCTAGTTTGAATGGACAAATAGATGATATCTATAGGTATCTGGGAATGTGTGTGGAATATGTGGATCCCTAAAGGGTATGTCCTGGAAAAAATTTCATCTTCTTCTGTGAACCCTTCCCTTCTCTATCTCTTCCTCTGTCTCTTTCTTCCTCTTTCTTCCTCCCTTCTTCCCTCCCGGCCCCTCTCTCTCTCCTCCTCTCCCCCACTCTCCCTCTCTCCTTCCTGGCTGCCTTGACTGGATCAGCTTTCCTCCATCATGCCTTTATGCCATGCCATATTGGGCCTAATACAATGGAATTGGCTGACCATGGACTAAATTTCTAAAACACAAAATGAAAATAAACTTTTCCTTCCCACAGTTGTTCTTGTCATTAGTTTTGGTCACAGAAAGAAAAATCTGACCAGGAATGTGGTCATAGTTGTGACTAACCTGACCATGTGTTTAAAAGTCTTTGGAAAGGATATGCATGAGGAATTTAGAAATGCAGGTTAGAGAAACTTTAGACTGTTGTAAGTGCACTGTAATGGCTGATTCTGGTGGCAGCTCAGAACACTGGAATGCAGACAATAAAGACTGTTCTCATGAAGTTATAGAGGGGATTCTATTTGGAATTGGATGAGAGGCCAATCATGTTATATCTGGCAAACAAACTGTTAGATTTTGTACATGTCCTGAGACTTTGTTTAAGGCTTAATATAAAATTGATGAACAAATTAATCTGGTGGAGGAAATTTCAAGTTAGCACAGAATTCAGGCAGTGGCATGGATTTTTTTTGTAGCTTTTACACAGGTTTACTGTGAGAATTGGGAACAGAAAGAAGAAAGATTTTATAAACTTTCAGTTTGGCCAGAACAGTGTATGTAAAACTCAGTCTTAGAAAGGTATGGTTATTGAAGAAATTATAGCCACTAAAGAGATGCTAAGTACTTTACACAAAGATACTAGGAAAGATGACTTGAGGGCATCTCAGGAATTTGCAAGACCACATCCATTGATGCATCAAGGATGTACAAGAAAAAAAAAATTTTTAGAAGAGGTAGTGGGATCACCTTCATCACACTGGTAAACCTAGAAACTTGTGTCACCATGCTCAACTGCCCAGGCACTAAAATTCTGTTGTAGTTATCATCCCATGGTTCCCAGCTACTGTGACAGCTGACAGTAGACCTTGGCCTCATCCATTTGGTGCTGGTTCTGTAGGAATGCAGAATGCTGTAGATAAGCATTTATGGAAGCTTCCACTAGGATTTCAAAGGAAGGTGTGGGATACCAGGAAAGTGTAGCAGGGTCAGAATCCCTGTGGGATGCCTCTGAGAATGTGATGTGCAAAGCTGTAAAAGTGAAGCTGAAGTTAAAAAGGAGACCCCAGAAATTAAGAGATGCCAGTAACATGGACTATCTGCCAAGAACACCTGCTGGTTGTGACGATAGCCAGGCTAAAAAAGAGGCCATGTGTGCTGCAGCCAGCAAAGCCAAATTTGCAGGACTGCCCAAGACCTTTGAAGTGTATATCTTGCCACCACACATCCTAGATGTTACTTGCAGAGTTATGGCACTTGTTTGCCCATCTGGGTTTCTGTCTTGTTTTGGTCCCCTCCCTTCTTTATATACCCCTATTTCTCACTTTTACAATGAGACTGTTTACTTGGTACTATTTTGTATTATATAAACAAATAATTGGCATTTGATTTTTACAGGGGTTACAAATTCATGGCCAAGAATTTGCCTCGTGTCTCAGATAAGATTTTGAATTTTGACATTTGGGCAATGATAGAACTGTTAATATTATAGGAAATTTGGAAATTGACTAAAAGCATTTTGCATTGTGAGATAGATGTGAATTTTTGGAGGCCATGGGAATAATGTTATGTTTGGATATGAAAAACTCTTGTGTTAATGCAAGACTATCAGATGTAAAATGATTAGATTATGACATCTGTAAACTAAGCATTCCATCCTAGGTGGAATTGACTACGTGGGTGGTAACTATAGTCAGGTGGGACATATCTATAAGTTGTGGGGGGTTTTTCCTAGGAGGCTTTATCTTGTGTGGGCCCTTTTGTTCCCACTCAGCATCCTGGCTTCCATGAATGGAGCAGCTTCCCTCCACCATGCCCTTCCACCATGATGTTCTGCCTCACCTTGGACCCAGAGCAATGGAATCAACTGATCATGGACTAAATCTATGAAACTATGAGCTAAAAATGAACTTTTGTTCTTCTAAGTTGTTCTTATCAGATATTTTGGTCACAGTGACAAAAGCTAACACACCATCAATGAACAATAGAATTAGAAATTAAAATATAATTCATTTATCTTACTATCACAAATAATAAAAAACTTAGAAATAAATTTAACAAAATATATATAACATCTGAATGATGAAAACTATAAAACTTTAATGAAAGAAATCAAGCAAAAATAAGTGTAGAGAAATTACATGTTCATTGATAGAAGACTCAATATTGTCAACATATTAGTTCTTTTAAGCTTTATATATTTACTATCATTCCAAAACAAATCTCAGTGAATTATTTAGAAGATATTAAAAAGTTGATTCTACAGTTTTCATAGAGAAGAGAAAGACCCAACATGGTCATAATTAGAGCCTGGACACTCACTAATTTTAAGACTCACTTCAAAGCTATGGTAATCAAGATAATATGATATTAAAAAATAGATCAATGGAATATAGTAAAGAACCTAGAAATAGATTTTCATCAATATAGATTATTAATTTTTGAAAAAGGAGTAAAGTACAATGGAGCAAAGACCATCTTTTCAAAAATTGTGCCCAGTTGTATTCTTCTCAAAAATGAGATCAGCATGGATCATAGACCAAGATAGACACAATTATACAATGTAAAATTATAAAATTCCTATAATATAACATAGGAGAAAAACTAGATGACCTTGCATATGACAACTGCAAATTAACAAATAAATAATAGATTAGCTGAAACTCACCAATATTAAAAATGTCTCCTCTATGAAACACAATGTCAAGAAAGTAAGATGATAATCCCTGACCTGGGAAAAAAGTATTTGCAAAAATAAATCTGTAAAAGACTATTTCCAAAATATGCCAAATTTTTTATTCTTAAAACTTCACAATAAGACAACAAAAATGTCATCTGAAAAAGGGTCAAAACTCTTAACCAAATAAGATATGTAGATGGCAAATAAACACATGAAAAAGATGTGCCACATTATGTGTTGTAAGGCAAATATAAATTAAAAATGAGATACCAATAACTATTTATTAGGCAAATGGAGACTTCTGATGACACCAAATATTGACAAGGATGTGGAGTAACAGGAACTCTCATTCATTGCTGGTGGGAACAAAATAGAAGACAGGTTGGCAGGTTTTACAAAAATATGTATGTTCTTATCATAAGATCCAACAATCACACTCCTTTTTATTTTCCTAAAGGAGGTGAAAACTTACGTTCACCAAAACCCTACACATGGATGTTTTTAGCAGCTTTATTTACAATTGCCCAAACTTAGAAAACAACCAAGATGTTCTTCAGAAGGTGAATGGATTAATAAGCTGTGGTACAGCCAGACAATGGAGTATTGGAATATTATTCATTGCTAAAAAACAAATGCACTATCAAGCCACCAAATAGTTTGAAGAAATCTTGAATGTATATTACAAAATGAAAGAAGCCAGACTGAAAAGGCAACAAATTATATGATTTCAACTATATGACATTCTTGGAAATACAAAACTTTGGAGTCAGCAACAAGTTTGCCAAGGGTTTAGGCACAGAGGTGTGGGTCATCAGGAAGTGGGTGAGTAGGTAGAGTCCAAAGGACTTTGAGAGGAGTGAAAATATTCCATGTAATACCCTAACCATGAATACATGTCATTATACATTTGTCCAAACCCTTATAATGTACAAAACAGAGTGAATCCTAATGAAACCAGTGGACTTTTGGGTGACCATAAAGTGTTAATGTAGGTTCATAAATTGTAATAAATGTACCACTCTGGGGGTGGGGGCAAATTGATAAAAGGGAGGCTATGTATGTGTGAGGGTGAGATCATGTGGAAGTCTTTATATCTTCCTCTGAATTCTGCTACAAACTTAAAATTTCTCAGATTAAAAAAATAATAAAAATGCTTGCAATGTGAAAGGGGCTTAATTTATATTCAGAGATTGTTTTAGTTTGGAAAAATTCGGTTTCAAAAATATAAAGTATCATGATTGTCATAAAAGATAAGGTTAATGGAGACGTTTTTGTGTAAGTAGCTGAATGGATGTAGAACCTGAAACCTGAACAATAATAAATATTTACCTAAATATGTGTTATGCTGTTTTAGTATAAACATAATCTAATAATCCTTTAAATCTTTCCAATATGTCTCAATATACCATATATTCTTATTTTTTCTGGTGAAAACACACCAGAAAATGAAGCATTAAGTGAAAAGTTGAAAGGGTTCCAAGTTTCATTTCTTAAAATCCACTAATGCTTGATAATATGTACATTTAAATTTTATATTTGCCTACTCCAACTATGGTTCTATAGTCCTATGATAGATTGGTTCTAAGTTTACAGATCAATTAATGTATATGTCAATGTCAATAAACCTTTTTGAAACATATTGGCCTATTTTTTTTCTATGTTTATAACATCAGTTAAGTTTCTGGACTAGACCATGCTAGTTCACCCAAGCTGTATTCACAGAGCAGTCTACAAACATGCCTAAACTGAAAATCCTCAAAAACTTCCTAAAAAGAGATGTCTGCACTAAACAAAACAAAACAAAAAAATGATCATGATAGCAAACTATAAAAAGGAGAAATAAGGGTATTTTATTGTTAGTACTATTAGCAAAGGGACCTATGTTTTTGTGAGCCAAATCCTCTAAGTACATAAAACCTTCCCTAGAAATAAATAAATGAGTTACTTTAGGAAGCTACATTAACTCTTTCTGCCCACAAGAGTCCCTTTTGTTGCCAGGAAACATAGACAAGGAGGCTTACCCACAGAAAAAAATGCTAAGGGACTCATTGATTCTTACCATTAACCACTGACTTTCCATTATGGCATTTCTCTGTAGCAGATATCCAATTTTCCAAGTTGACAGTTTTTTATGTTATATATTACCTACTTCTGTAATACTTTAGATTATCTAGGAGATCAGACAATTCAGCTAAAACCTACAACGACCAGAAAGACTTTAACCTAACACATAAAATAAAATGTTGAAAGAACTGACTGATTATTTTCAAAAAAAAAAAAGAAAGTTGAAGGCAAGGTAAAAACAGTCCCAAAATACCTAACAATTGTAATGTATCCGTGACATATTGCACAAAAAAAATAGTAATTAGCTGTTCTTTATTTCAACTGAGGATAGAAAAAAGAATATATATATATGTGTGTGTATATATCTATATATATATATATACACACACATATACATACACATAGTAACAAAGAGGTTTGGTTTGAAAATAAGGAAAAAAATTCCTGACAGTATTTACTTAGAACTGTTGTTTTTTTCCTTTCATTATAAAAGAAAAATATAATTTGTGTTGAAAATGTTTAAAAGTGCATAAATAGAATGAAGGAATAAAAATCACACATAATTTTATTACCCAAAGATGACCACCTATAATATTTTGATCTTTTATGGTATAATTTTTATTTTAATCATTATATTTCATGATTGTTCCATAAATTATTTAATAAATTACATGTCACATTTTGACTATTCGTAATTAATTATTGTATTTAATACTACAATGAATAATCTTATATAATCTTTGGCAATTTTTTTCTTTTGTCACATTAAGTTCACAGAATATACAGGTTTAGAAGTTATAAAGCTATTATATATATTATATATATATGTTATAACACAAGTTATTTTATGTTATAAAAGTGCCCTCCAGAATGACTATACAAAGTTAAATCCTACCAACAAATGTGTAAGTATTCCTGTTCTATATAGGATCATACATACTTTTCTTATTGTCTGATCTTGTAGGATAGCAGTCCCCCTTTACCCATAGGAGACATATTCCAGGACCTCTAGTGGATACTTGGAGCTACGTACAGTTCTAAACTCAGTATATATTATGTTTTATCCTGTACATGCATACCTATGATAAAGGAATGTTTAATTTATAAATTAGGCACACTACAAGATTACCAAAAATAACTAATAATAAAGCAGAACAATTAAAACAACCTACTGGAATAAAGGTTATTTAAAGCTTAAGAGTTATTTTTGGAATTTTTCATTTAATATTTTCAGACCAAAGTTGACCACCAGTAACCAAAACTATCAAAAGTGAAAGTGCAGATAAGGAGAGACTACTGTATTTTCATTATTATTTTTGTCCCTTTCATAAACTACCTGCCCATTTTTCCATAGGTGCATTGGTCTTATTCTTAGGATTTTGCAAAAATTCTGCAAACATTTAGGATTTCTTAATTTACTATTTACCTTCTGTTTTACTTTTGATTCTTTTTAAATGTCTTTTCTATTTATGGTTCCCTTCTCTTCTCTCTTATACTCATACTCTGGTATAAATTTTCTTTCAGTAATTTTACTCATTAATTTTTAATATTGAATTATCACTGTGTTGAGCAGTATGAAGTAGGGTTCTAACTTCATCTTTCCTACTAGTTACCCAAGTATTCTACTTATTGAGTACCCCATATTTGTTCTACTAACTTTATTCATAACCCAACTTTATTCATAACTCCTAAACAGTTTCATGGACATGTGTCTACTTCTAAGTTTGTATTTGGCTATATTCATTGGTTTCTTTTGCCAGTACCACATTACTTTAATTACTTGGGCTCTGAAATATATTTTAGTGTCCCTCATTTCTACTTAACACCATTCTCTAGGGTTTTTTTTTTCCCTTGATTCTGTGTGCTTCATGTAAACTTCAGTACTCAAGTGCAATTATTCTTTTAGCAGTCATTTTGGAATTGACTAGAAATATGCATCAATCTGCACGTTAGTTTATACTTCAACATACCTTCTTTACTCCAAATATGCAATAAAGACAGATAAAAACATTATGGACAACTAAAAATAAAAAGAACTGTGGCTGAAGTTTTGCTCCGTGTTAGGTCTAAGATGAGCTTTTGTGATTCAGAGACCACCAAAAGGTCTCACTTGAAATGTGGGTCTGAAGTTCAGTTTTCTACTTGCACTTAACAGCATAGATAAGTTGAAATTCATATGTCACGACTCTTATCCCCAGTGCCTCAGAAATTAACCTTTTTTTGGATATAGATCTTTACAGAGGTAATAGAGTTAAAATGAGGTTGTTAGTGTAAGCTTGAATCCAGTATGATTACTGCCTTTACCTAAAGGGGAATTCAGAAGACACACACACACACACACACACAGAACATTCTGTACAAATGAAGGCAGTGGTCAGGGGAATGCTTTCATAATTCAAGGAACGCCCAAAATGGCCAGCAAACTGTTGGGTTTAGAGATGGCGACTAGACAAAGGGGGCCTGAGCATCTGAAGTTACCTGCAAGCACCAATACTTCCCGCACGCGCCCAACGGTCCACTGCTCACCACTCTGACATCAACCAATCATCAATGAACACACTGACCTTTGAAATCAGCCCATACCTGTCACTGGGCCTCAGCCAACGAAGAAGAGATGCCTCTTGGTGAGAATCCCTCTCCTTCAACCTACCCATAAAAGCGACCTCTCTCAGTCTTGGGCAGATTTCCCCAGCCCACACTGGTGTACCAGTGAACTTCACCCAAGAGCGGACCCCAATAAAGCCATGCCTTTACCCCTTTGGCTAATGGTTATGGTCTTTACCACCAATCTGACCTTACACAAAACACCAGGAGAAAGCCATGAACAGGTTCTTTCTGACAGTGATCAGAAGGAACCAGGCCAGGCAACACCTCCATCTCAGACGTTTACACAAGGGAATTGTGAAATACCAGACTTCAGCTGTTTAAGCCACTCTGCTTTTTGACTTACAATAATTTCAAGTTATGATGAATTTATTAGGAGATAAGGCCAACATAAGTGAGGTGAATCTGTACTTAGGATTCTTGTATGTGAATAATGAAGATTGAATTAAAGAATTCTGGATAATATAAGCTCTAAAGAAGACCCAGTTTAAGAGAAAATAAAAAAACCTGGTTATGATCTACATACCCCAAAATCAACTCACAAGATAGACGTAAAATATATAAAAAGTACAGTTAAGATATGTGAATTGAAGATTGAACAGCTGTTAGGTATGTTCTATCAGAATTTCAGGAGGAGAGAGAAAATGGCAGAGCAACTACACTTGACGAGAAGAAAGTTGAGAGTTTTCCAGAATTAAAAACAAACAAACAAAAATAAAAAAACACAGTTTTTTAGATAAAACACTTTCTCCAGGACATAGACATATGAATGCAGACTTAGGCACAACATTGTAAAACTGCAAGTCTTCAAAGGTTTTTTATTTTGTTTTGTTTTTTTAAATTCTTAAAATTTACCAGAGGGAAAAGACAGATTACCTACAAAGGAGTGCAAATGAGCCTGAAGCTGACTTCTCAACAGCAATAATAAAAACCAAAAAATAATAGAACAATATTTTCAAAGTGCTGAGGGAAAACAACATGATGTTACATTCATCTAAGTAGCCATTCTAGAGTAAAAGCAAAATAAAGACATTTCAAACATAAAAATGCCAAGGAAGGGAATTACAGCTCAAAGAACCTCATTCTCTGTGTGTGTGCACCCACTATCCAGGGCTTACACATGAATAAGCAAGTGCTCTACCTCTGAGCAAAACTCCCAGCCCTGAAATATCATTTTTTTAAAAATAGTGTAATCCCAGACAGATAAAATGAGACTAAAACAGTATCAATAATTGAAAGTATTGATTGATTATGTTGGAAAATTTAAGAGCTAGATTTGATATAATTAAACTCTTGGAAACATTATATGTAAGAACTTTAAATAGGAGATTAAGACATCTGAAAGTCCTCTTTTCTGTTTATGGGGGGGGGCAGAAAACACTAAATAATTATAGATTTATAATAATTTGTATGACTAACGAATATTTGTTAAACTGAGGGAAATACTAAAGAAATAAAACTTCACTCTGTAATTAAAAAATCAGTAGAAAGAGGACATGTAAATATAGAAAAAGTTAACAATTCAACAAAACACAAAGGAGAAAGAACAAAGGTAAAAAAAGATTATAATCAATAGCATGCAAATTGGAAGAAATAATATAATTATGTTAATAATCACAGTAAGTATGGTTTAATTATTCTCATCTTTTCAATTAGAAAAGGAAATAAATCCAGACTGTTGTATTCTCCTTTCAAGAAGAAAGCCTAAATAAAATACCCTAGAAGGTAAAATATATGGAATGGAAAAATGATAGATTATGCAAATTCTAGCCAAAAAATGACATAATAATATTAATATAGAGCAAGCTGGACTTTCAGGTAAAATACATTAAAGAAATAATGTGAGTAATAGCATCAAGATAGAGTGATATGAGGAAGGTGATGATTGGTGACTATTTTAGATTGGGATTTCTGTTATGGTAATATTTAAATTTCTGTTATTTTTAAGTCATTCAATCTATGGTATTTTGCTATAGCAACTCCAAGGTCCTAAGCCACAGTACAGCTTAACTGCTTCTACAAACCAGTTAGCCTACTTTTACACAGAACTGGGCAGATGTCAGGAACCAACAGCAACCAGCAAACACAGCTGGCCACACTTGTGTATGCTCTTTTGGCTTGGTTTGTCAGGGGAAGAAAGGAAGGAAAGAAGGAAGGAGGGAGAGAGGGAGGGAGAGAGTGAGGGAAGGGAGGAAGGGAGGAAGGGAGGAAGGAGGGAGGGAGGGAGGGAGGGGGGAGGGAAAAATTGAATGCTCACCACTTAATTGGAGATTAACTGAACACATTGTGACGAATCTGCTTTTGAATACAATAGCAGATGTTATTAATAAGAAAAGCCAGGCTCTGTGTCTTATTCAAATAGTTTCCAAAATACATCAAAAAATTGAAAAGAATAGTGAAAGGTATTATGTTTAGCAATATACACATTTATACAAAATGTGTAAAATATACAAAATTTATACAAAATATGCTGTTAATGATAACTACTGCTGCAGAAGCAACTACAGGTCTGGGACAGTGGAAGACCTATTCTTCTGAACAGTTTTGTTTTGGAATGATGAACATGCATTCTTTTATTTTTGAAAAAGTCTTAGGTATTTTTCAGATTTCCTTTTTCACACTAGCCTTCAATTTCCATTTTGCTCATTTTCCTCTTTGACTAATTTGACTATCAAAATTCTCCACATAAATTCTGAGGCAGTTAAGGATGAAAACAAATTACTTAAGCATAATCTTATTATACCTATAAGTTGCCTATAATAATAGAAATAAATGGTATAAAACTTGTTAATGCTGTACATTTAAGCTTAAGTTTTTTAGACAGAAATCTTTGTAATTCTTTTAAGTAGGTACTTTATAAGTCATATGAAGTATTTGCTTTGACAGATAATGTTCTGTTCACATTTAAAATATACTCCATTTCCAGTTTTTTTCTTTGAAATTGTGTGAAATGAGTCACTAAAAGAGTTCACATAACATTTTTCTCTTGAACAAATTGAAAGATTACTGCTTTTTCAAAAAGACTTAATTTGGTTATATAACCTGGGATTATGTTTATTATCTGGTATTAATAGAACAATGATCTTTATAATTCAGAATGCTCTCTGTATTTACTAATACATGTGTTTATGAAGAAAACGTATTTTCAAAAAAATATATATAATTACTTTCAAAATCTATTTTCAAAAAAATTATATATAATTATTCTAGGTTTAGTCCAAGTTTCAAAGAACATGTACTTTTATTTTCTTCTTAACACTTATCATCCTCCCAAAAGGTCTTGTTTGTTTACATATTCATTTTCTACCTTTCTCATTCTCACTACTTTTACAAGACCCAGCACCAAACTGTTAGCTCCATGAAGATTTTATCTGTCTGATTTAATATTATATCATCAGTACCCAGAACCATGCTCTTTAGAGGACACAGTTAATTATTAAATAAATAATTATTAAATAAATGATTTTATATAATTTATTGTGCCCTTGTATATGATGCATATTGCCTATTAAGGACTTAATTTTGTTGAACAAAGTTCCTTCTCAAATTATTTGATTTTTCCTACTTAAAACAACATCTTTTATAATTGGAATTCAGTTTTTTAAAAATCTTTTGATAAATACACCACAGGGAAATAAAAAAGAAAAAGAAAAACTCGTTCCAAAATGCTACCCACTTTCTCTGCCAAAATTCCTTTCCAAATGCAAATGTCACTTAGAAGGTGTGCTCTAGGAAGCCATTGTCTGCCATCAATACCACACCAAGGAGGAGTTAGTCAACTGAGAGTTATGTGGATGAATCTTGGAGAAAACATTGGGGAGCCAAGGAAGCAGACACAGTAGGAGGGGAAGGGAAGTCTGCAGGGGAGGACCATTCAGGTGGCAGGATGAGCTAAGAGGAAAAGTTACCCTGTGATTCAGTTTTCACACATTTCCCTCCTTGATCAGCCTTTGCTACTTAGTGTATGATTATTTTTTAACTCTTCTAATCCAGTGCACACTCGTGAAAGGTTATTTGGGTTCTCAGTGGTTTATTGATTTGTTTAAAATCAGGTTTTAATTTTAGTTAGTTTTGGCCTTGGGGCCACAAGATCACTACTTATAAGGAGAGAATAAGTCATGCAGAGGCTACCAACACCCATATTATAAGCAATATGACTAACACCAATAACCAGTCCTTGAAGGTATACATATGAATGTGCCCCAATGAAACCCACCATTCTATTTATATAATATGCACCATTTTAAAAAGTGAGAGAGAGAGAGAGAAAGGATGCTGCTTTCCTGCTAGCTATTCATGTAGATGATTCCATGTATTGCTTATAACAGCATTACAAAAGTTTAGCATGGAAAGATATTGAGGTCCAGAGAAGTAACTTCAAGACAGTTAGTGGAGCAGTTAGGATTCAAACCCACCATTGACTGACTTTAAATCACATTGTCTCTCTGTTCTGCCAGGATACCACCCCTTTTTCCTTTAATTAGCAAAAACTGCAAAAGAGACTAATCATTGCCTCACCTACAGATAGCACCTACCTGTTCTGCATGGATGGTAGATTGAGTATCACACAGCTTAGAAATGAACATGCCCTTAAGGACAAGTTAATGTAAAAGATGAGAAATAAAAACATGCAGAAGAGTTGAGATTCAATTACCACAACGTCTATTTTTGATGCTCCAGAAAAAAAAAATCTGACATGTATTTTAATCAAAATAGTTATTACACTAAAGAAAAAAAAAACTGCTCCCTAAAGTTTTAAAGCATCAAACTTATCAGTTATCCAAGGATAACTTCAGGAGCTTAGTCTTATCCATGTAGAATGTCAGTTTCTTTGTTTGATTTTAGTGTAGCATTTATATATGCTTACTTGATTTTGAGACCCTTTACAAGATTAGACAGTATAACATACATAGCATTCAAATTACATTGAGGAAAGAACAAAAATCTCAATGATAATGTTCAAAATGTTAGCCATTACAGCCAGTCAAAATTGCGTCAAAAGAAAAAGAATAAATGGAAATATTTTGTGTATTTGGTTCAAGTTTAATCTCAAAGGCAAACTTTTTACTTGAACCAAATTTCAAGGAGAATGATTATTTTAAATAGGTCCCTTATGTAAAAGGTTTCTTAGCAAATTAATTAACAGTTTCCATGAGGAGTGAAGGCTAGAGTATAGCAGATTCCAAATTCTTTGTTGTTAATAGGTTCTAGAATGTTAGTCATGCATTGATTACCAAAGGATATTTTGGGCAACATTTGCAAAGCAAAGTAATAAACAGATCTGGTCAACTCTCTTCTAAAGACCCTTTGAGAATAATCTCAACATGAACCATTTACTGGCTTTCATAATGAGAAAGGTGAATTGGGAAATACCAGATGTTAATGAAAATCTATTCAACGCCATGCCTTGAATGGGAGGTGGATCATTTCTTTCAAGTCTAAATTAGACAAGGGGCAAATGATTTAATGATTATCCAATATACTTCCTCTAAGATGTGCTATAAAAATATTCTGAACCACCAGCTATGTTTTAAAATTAAACCTGTATAGGGACAGCAATATGGTGGTCTTTCCTCAGTCTCCATGATTTCTGGAGGAGCACGGATTGTATTATATAGGAAATATTACAAGTCATAAACTTTTTGCTGGCGGGGTACCTCAAAGGAAATTAATTAGGGCTGGGCCTGTAGCTCAGTGGTAGAACACTTGCCTAGCATGTGTGAGGCACTGGGATCAATCCTCAGTAACCCATAAATATAAACCAGTGAAATAAAGGTATAAAGAATACAATAACATTATATTTAAAAAGGAGATTAATTACATAATAATAAGTACAGTGTTTTAAATTTATGTGCTGTTCACCAGGTACTTTTTATGTATTATCTCATTTGATATTTGTAAGTTAAATATAAACTATAATTCTTTGACATTTTGAAATGTGAATTTTTTAATCAAATTAAAGTGGAGGCTTTGAGCTCACCAAGCAGTTTGATTACTTATTCTTTTATTTATATATTCCCTGAATATTTGTTGGACACCATGCTATGTGGTAAGAACACAGAAGTAAATAAAATAGAGTTTTAGTAGATGAGACAATAAATGATGAACTGCACAGTTAATCATTTAATGATGATTTTGATAAGTGATCTGAATGAAAAAGCGCAGAGTGTTTTTTTGGTGATTGTCAGGGAGATGTGACCCATGTTTGCAGGTCACAGAAGACATTCTCAGGGAAGTGGTATTTTACCTGAGCTCTGAAGGACACATAGGAATTAAGTGTAAAGACTATTCTAGGTAGACAGGAAAGCAGGTATAAATGCCTTAAGGAATGACAAAACAGTCCAAGTTCCATGATGTAATGATTTATTAAATCAAGTATGGCTGGACTGACAAGATGTGTGGAAGTGGCTCAGGGGGATAGCATTTGCAGAATGGTCAAGATGAGGTAAGTAGTGGTCAAATATACCAAATCCTGCTGCTGTAGATTTTCATCTATGTTCACATAACAAGCATCAACGAATGCTTAGTAAGCCCTTGCTATGTACTCAGAAATGTTTTAAGTACAAAGCGTGCTTTAAGCTCCACCACATTTCTCTGAAATAGATTCTAACACTATCCTCATTTCACAGCAGACCACATAGAAGTGCAGAGAAGTTTAGGTCACTTGCCCAAGGATAGTTACCAGCTAAGAAACGAACAACTCAGTATGTGATCCAGGTGTTCTTATTCCAAGAATATGAGCCCTCCCTCCCACTCCTCCACTGAATGTTGAAAAAACATGAAGACTTATACCAGGAAATGGAAATGTCCATGTATTCCTCACCTACCTACTCTTATACTAGAGTTTGTGGATTCTTGTGAAAAAAAAAAGGGGGTTTTTTGTTTGTTTGTTTGTTTTTGTGGTACCAGGGATTGAATTCAGGGGTACTCGACCACTGAGCCACATCCCCAGCCATTTTTTGTGTTTTATGTAGAGATAGGGTCTCACTGAGTTGCGTAGTGCCTCGCTTTGCTGAGGCTGGCTTTGAACTGGCGATCCTCCTGTCTCAGCCCTACAAAGTGCTGGGATTACAGGCGTGCACCACAGCACCTGGCTGTAAAAAAAAAAAGACATGCTATGGCACCTTATATACTCATATCCACAGTTTTCTATTATGAAGAAACAACATAAATAACAAGATTAAAGGGACAGCATATAAATGTCAGTCACATAGAAATAACCTATGGCAAAGTAGTATTACTTAAGGAGGTATTTTGATAAAATTGGATTAGTGGAAGATCTGGAAAAGATAATAATCACAACAGTATGAATCAAAATTGTATGGTACCTCAGTTTAATGTATATTATACTTGTATATTATATCACCATAACTTGGTGGTATATGCAGGATGGGGATTATTATCACCTTACAGATAAGGGAACTGATTGTAAAGGGTAGATCTCTTTTGCCAAGCATACATACCAGGGATGTAACCTGACATTAAGCATAAGTTTCCTGACTCCACTGGATGCCTGCTGTTATACAATGTCTAAACGGAAGGAAGAGCCTGTAGAAAACTGTAAAAGCAGGAAGCATAATATACTGTATGTGACAAATATGATTTGTCACATTTATGATTTTTTCCATTAACTAAACAAAATAAAAAAATGTTAAAGGTTTCTATCTACAATGTTATAATATATAATTTTCTTTTCTAGTAAAAATATACTTAAAATATCTTTCATACAACTATTGTTATGCCCCCCAACTCCAGGTGTGTTTTTACAAATGCACCTCTTGCTTTGTTAGATTTCCCTAATATATATAATATTGGGACATTATCACAGATTATTAAAAAGGAGTGAATTTTTTAAAAATTCAAATCCAAGTAAATTGAGTTGGAAAATGCAACCAATTGCCACTGCTTGCCCTAATTTTTTTCATTGCATAGAACTAATTAATTGAGAATATCAAGAAAAGCTATGTAGTTATCAAAATGCCTTCCTTATATCATGACTCATATATAAAAGGAAAGTGCAATCAGTCTTGAATTGTGAAGTGTTATTCCTGGTCCAATATGCTAGTAAAAGACAGGAAGTTGGCTGCTGCAAGCTTGGCCAATGTCACTGTCAAGAAATGACTTCTCTGTGTTGTGTGGGGGGGTGCATGCACATGTATGTGTGATTTATTTTCTACCTGGATTCCTAATGTACAGAGTTCCCAAGGTGACACCTCTGTTGAGGATTTAGAAAACCCCAATTTTGTTCACATGCTGTTATCTCAGGGTTATGAACTCTATGAATGAAATAAAAGTATATACATTTGCCCCTTTTGAATTATTGCTCGTTTTGGCCCACGTTCTTTTCCTTCATTAGTCCTAGGCATAAAGCCAATATGAGATTTATTTCTCACTTGTGGCCTCTCTTTTCTAAATTGTCTCTCTGTTATTTATGGACAGTAAAACTAATGCCTGAACAAATGCTGAGTTCCGCTTTAACCCTTATTCACCTCGAATAACGCATGATCAAGTTATCTGACAGCCTTGGAACACATTTCAAATGAGATTATGACAATTTAACCTGTAATGATGCCAATAGTTTGGAAATAATTCTTTGCAGTCACTTTATTTTCCAAATAATTTCAATTAACTCATTAGTTCTCAGAAGAGTTTGAAATATTTTCTTGAGAGGTATTTCTAAAAGTCTCTAATCAGTAATATTTCAACACTCTTAGCCAAAACAAAACAAAGATAAAGAAATTTAGGGGTAAATAAGTTTGTAAAATGATTTTGCATATTGTATCCCTCTTCAGGATTGGTAATCCATCTATAATCCCAGTGGCTCCGGAGGCTGAGGCAGGAAGATTGAAAGTTCAAAGATAGCCTCAGCAATATAGCAAGGCCATAGACCACTTAGTAAGACTGTCTCAAAAAATAAAAACAAAAAGGGATGGGGATGTAGCTCAGTAGTTAAGCACCTCTGGGTTCAATCCCTGGTACAAATATATATATATATATACATATATATATATACATAAATATATATATACATAAATATATATATACACATATATATATTTATACAAATATATATATATACACAAATATATATATATATACACACACACACACATACATATATATGTAATCTATGTTTGCATTCACTTTAATTTTTGAAATGTATATGGTAAAATATGAGGGGGGGTTGGTGCACAGTTCTATAAATTTTAATGAATGTATGCATTCCCATAACTTCCATTCCAGTCAAAACACACAGTGGTTCCATGACACTAAAAAAATGCATTGATTTGATCCATTTAATTTTTGACAGCAATCTTCTAAAGTAGGTACTGATATCATCTTCATTTTATAACTGGAAAAACAAAGGTACCGAAAAGTTCAGGTCACTTTCTCAAGATCAAAGAGATTAGCCACCAAATCAGGATTTGACCTAGAAATTTTTTTTTTCCAGAAAATTTTTTTTTTTTTAGAAATTTTTTTAGAAATTTTTTTTTTTAGCCTCTACTCCCAACCTCTATTTTTTCTATATTTAGAAAAAAATTCCTCCTAGCCTGGCTTTTTTCACTCATTATAAAGAATTTGAGATTCATTCAGTTTTGTATGTATTCATAGTTTATTCTTTCTACTGCTGATCCTTTGTATGGATGTACCATAATTTCTTAACCTATTTATCCACAAAAGGACTTTCATGTTACTTCCAGTTTGAGGATCATAGAGTTACTATTAACATTCATTGGTAGATTTTTGTGTAGACATAGCTATCATTTTTTCTAGGGTAAATATACAGGAAATGAATGGCTGCCTAATGAAGTAAATATATATTTAACATTATTAAAAAAACACCAAATTGTTTTCTAGAGTGGTTGTGCTATGTTTCATTGTCACTAGCAATGTATGAATATTCCAGTCTCATCATTTTCCTTTTGAGTTTTCATGTCATCCATGGTTTTACTAGAGTCATCTAAGAGGAGTGTAATTTTTTTTGGGAGGGGGGGTACTGGAGATTGAACTCAGGGGCACTTGACCACTGAGCCACATCCCCAGCCCTATTTTGTGTTTTATGTAGAGACAGGGTCTCACTGAGTTGCTTAGCGCCTCGTCCTTGCTGAGGCTGGCTTTGAACTTGCGATTCACCTGTCTGAGGCTCCCAAAGTGCTGGGATTACAGGCGTGCGCTACCGGGCCCAGTGAGTAGTGTAATTTCATCATCGTTTTAATTTTCATTTCATGATGCCGAATGAAATCTTTCATATCTTTCTACATACTTATTTGCCTGCTGTAAATCCTCTTTTGTATTGAAGTGTCTGTTCAAGACTTTTCTCATTTAAAAACCTGAATTGCTTTTTTATTGTTGACCTTTGAATGTTATATATATAGTCTGAACATAAATTCCTTGTCAGATATGTAAATTCCAAGTATATTCTGTTAGACTAGGTTCTCTCTGTTTCTTATTTTTTTTTAGAAATAAAAGTTTTTCCTGTTCAGAAAGTCCAATTTACCAATGTTTTATGTTTTAGATTTTGATTTTGTTGTCATATATAAGCACTTTAAGATATTTTTAATACCTAACCCTAGGTTTGAAGATTTTTCTCCTCTATATTCTACAAAAGTCTGACAGTTCTTTTTTATACATTTAGACCTATGAACCATTCTGAAATTATTATTATATAAGATGTGAAGAGTGTGTTCTATAATTATCAAGTAGATCCAGCTGGCTTCTGATGTTTCTAAGTTGTTCTATATCCTTGCTGAGTTTTCATGTTTTAATTCTTATAGTAACTGAAAATTAGATGTTTAATTTCCTAACCATAATTATGAATTTGCTTATATCTAAGTGTTACCAATTTTTATTTTATGTATTTTTAACTATTGAGGTAAATGCACATTTAGGATAGTTATGCCTTCTTGATAAATTTATTCTTTTTTATCTTTATGTAATGTCCTTCTTCATTCCTGATGATTTTTTTACTCTTAAGAATGTCTACTTTGTTTGACATTAATAAGCCATTACAGTTTATTTTGATTTATGTTTGTACACTACATTTTTTACTTCCATTTGCTTTTGACTACTACGTTACCTTATTTGAAATGAGTTAATTGTAGACAGTATATAGTTAAATCATGATTTTTTTTCATAAATTCCAACAGTCTGTCTTTTAATTCTCATAGCTAAAACATTTATATTTAATGTATTTATTGATATGAATGGATTTAATTCTATTGCTTTATTTTTCTTTTTTCCTTCTTTTCCAGTGTTTCTCTTTGTCTTCTTTATTGTTATTTTAACATTTTATTATATTAAATTTTAATGTATTTTCATCACATTTAAGTTTATTTTGTTTTCAACTTTAATCTTACTCATATATATATATAATTCTTACTCATTATTTCTGGAATTATTATACACAATTTATGTAATTTGCCATATACTATTTAAATTTAGCATTTTATAACTCCAAGTGAATGTAAATATCTTACCAAAATATAGATACCTCTTTTTATGTGGTTGCTATCATATGTTATATTACACTGAAACTGCATTAGATAATGTTATAATTTTTGCATTTAAGTGTCAAAAATATTTTAAGGAACTCAAGAGAATAATCTATCACATGCATTCAGATATTTCTTATTACTTTTATTTTTCTATCTTTCTCAATACTCCAGATTTCCTTCTAATATTATTTTATTTCTGCCTAAAGAACTTACTATAGTCATTCTTTATCATAAATCCAATGGAAATAAATTTTGTAGTTTTCCTCCATCTGAGACGATTCTTATTTTGTCTTCATTCCTGAAATAAAGCATATTTTAATCAGATATAAAATTTTTACTTTGTTCAACAAAATCTACTTTGGTGTCTAAAGTTTCTGATAAAAAATCTTAAGGCATTTAAATTTTTGTTTTCATGTTGGTAATCATGTGGTTTTCCTCCTGTTAATGCTATTTTTTCCCCTTGTTTTAATTTTCAACAATTTGATTACAAGGTATGTAAGTGGATTTCTTTGTAATTATATCATTTGGGATTTGCTAAGCTTCTTAAATTTGGGGTTTATCTTTTCCTCCATGCTTGGAAAGTTTTCGAATGTTATTTCTTCAAACATTGATTTGTTCTTTGTTTTGTCATATTTTGGGTTTGTTGATATTGGAGGATGTATTCTGTCTTCTTCTTCTGATACTCCAGTGATGCAAGTGTTATATCTTTTAGCATTATCTAACAGACCCTTGAAGCTCTGTTTTTTTATTAAAATCTTTTTTCTCTCTGATGTTCATATTGAATTTTTTCAAGTTTTTTATATTCAAGTCGACTTTAATATTTGCTCTACTGAAACAATTCTTCAAAGTTTTTATTTTCATTACTGTATTTCCTAGTGCTAAAATTTCCATTTTTTTCTTTCCTTTATCCTCTCTTTGCTGAAATTTTCTATCATATCATTATTTTTTTTGAGAAAATTTTTCCCTCTTTTTTAGAACTTTTTTATTTCCTGCTAGGGAATGAACCCAGCCTTCCACACAATTGCCAAGTGCTCTACCACTGAGGCATACCCTTAGCCTGGAACATTTTTTATGATAGGGCTATAAAAAATTTGTCAAATAATTTCAGCTTCAGTTTCTGTGAAATCATAGGGTTGGCATATGTATATTTTCTTCTCCTATGTGAGTTAGATTACACTAGTTTCTCATATGACAAACAAGTTTGAACCGTATACTAGACATTTTAAATATTATGTTATGGGACTTGTTTAAATATAATTTAAAGGACAATATTGATGTTTTCTTTCAGCAGGTCATAAACACAGTTTGGTTCCAGCCACAAATTCAAACCAGCCTTTTGTGGGTAATTGTTTCAAAGTCACTTCTGTTTTCAAAGTCTGTGAAATGTTTTTATAATTTGTCCCATGCACTCACCACCTGTGCCATTCTGAGGGTTGGGTGATGACCTATTGCTTATTTCGGTTGTTGAAATATTTAATATATTGTTTACAATAGATCCATGCATGTGCAACTCAGAGATGAGCACAGAGCTCATTAACAACTTATTGGACACAATATCTTTATTTTTTATTTATTTTTATGTGGTGCTGAGGATCGAACTCAGTGCCTCACATGTGCTAGGCAGCACTCTACCACTGAGCCACAAACCCAGTCCCAAGTATTGATCTTTTTTTTTTAATTTAACTGCTAGGAAAATAAAGGGATGGTAATCACATGACATTATTAGCATATTCATTCGATCTTTGTTTAGTAAAATAATGTCTTCACAAAGCATCCCAAAAGTACATGTACATTTGCCTGTGATCCACTTAATATCCTTTGAAGTTAGAATACAAATATTAATTACTTAAAATCATTAATCAGTTTAGCCCTCTATGGTGATGCTACAGATCTAATGTATAACCTCCAGCTGACTCATGTGACACACTATGTTATATAAGTCTTGCTTATATAGGGGCATAGAGACAGACTTTGTGCTAAAATTAAAAGAAAGCAAAGCTGCAAAATCTATTCTTGTGAGTGGATCCACCCAAATGTCCTACAAGCTTGAGAATAGTGAATCCTCTAATTTTAAACCTCTGCCAGAGACACCCTATAAAAGGGATACCAGTATTTTATTCTACTTTATGAAGGCACACACACAAAGAAAGTTGAACATACATCATTTAAGTTAACAGTCTGTTTCTATTTATGGTACATGAATTATTTAATCAATTTTTTTGACTTAGAACCTAAAACATCCCTTGACTTCTTTTAACAAACCCAACACCCACCTACACTATTGATTTTGTCCTTAGCAACCTCTCCAAAAGGCACAATTTAACTTGGACCAATTTGTGGTTATCAGAAATCAACCCAGAAATGATGACACACAGCACAACTTTATGTAAAATGCTTTCACCATTAAGTATGAAACATAATTCCTCTTGTTGGCAACAGAACATCTGTTAATAACAGATGGGTTCCCCAGATACAGTTCATGAGACAATAGTAAACAGCAACTGCTTTCTTTGAGTCCTGTTGGATGTCCTGGTTTCCAATATGAAAATTCTACTTTGGTTTTATACCTGAGATCTTTTAAAATTTTGTCTCTATTTTGTTTGTGTTTTTGTGGCTTTAAGAAATGCTGATTTTCAATTTACTTGTCCCTCCCTTTAGAATTCTAACTCTGCAAAACATAAAATTGTTGGCAATTGTCTCTGTGTATCTGTATTTTGTAAATATAAGCTCTAATTTGGCTTTGAGAGTGGATATAAATTCTAGTCCTGCACTGGCAGGACTCCTGAGGACATGGTTGTCGGTGATTAGATTTGTATCCCAATGCATGGCATAGTGCCAAAGTGTCTGAGCCAGGATCATGTATCCCTCTTATAGGAAACTTGTTTAAAATGGCAGATACTCTATGGTTCTTTTCTGACCTGTGTGTACTTTATTTCTACATAGATAGACACTCTCTGGGAGACCCCTAACCAGACAAGACGTTAAGGTTAGGTATGTTGGTAGGTGAGACATAAATAAAACAGCACAACTAAACTCAAGAAATTACAAGGCATTTTATTACTTACAGGTCCCAAATAGAAGAAGGCAATATGTCTCTTAAGGCCAATGAGAAGATACTTGCTATGCATGTACTGAAATAGAAGGAAGAGAGCACAAGAGAAAGAGAGAGAGACCTATAGGCCAATTCTTCACTAGGGTTGAGGGCATTACAACAGATTCTCACAGGAAGTTCTGTTTGGTGGGTGTAGAGCAAACAGACATGAATTCCACAGCATTATGCCATGAGAGTAATCACCGCACCGTATCTGAGCAGACCACACAGGGAGTGAGGATTAATAGGGAGAGCCCAGTGGGATGTATCTGTATGTCTCATAAACAGGTAATCATTACTATGGTTGGTTATTAGACAAGTATCTGTATTGACCACCTTGAGAGACTGGGAAGAGGTAAAGAACTGAAAAATGTCAAGGATAACTAATCCTTGTTTCTAGTACAAAAAAATTAAACTTATATTCAAAGTGGATACCAAAACAACATAAAGTTATAAGAATTCCCTATAATATGTGTGGTGCAGTAGTGTCTGAGTCAGTTTAGATTGCTGTAACAAATTACCATAGATTGTAAAAGTCTGAACAACAAACAGTTGTTTCTCACAATCTGAAAGTTAAGAAGTACAAAGTCAGATGTTTGTTGAGGGTTTTCTTTCTGATTTTTAGATAGCTATCTTCTCCTTATCTTTTCACAGGATGAAAAACCAGAAAGAGGAGAAAGTCCCATCTCTGCTTGTGATTAATGTCCTTACATTAATCACATCACATGTGCCCAACCTCATAACCTAACTCTAATTACTTCCCTGAAGTCCCACATCAAAATACCTAGGGTGCTACAATTTCAACAAGTGAATTTGAGAGGAACACAAGTATCCAGCCGATAACAACAAAAGGTAGTCCTAATAGTACCTGATTCATTTTTTTAGTACTCAAAATAAAGAGGTATGTAGTAGTATAACAGAAGAATTGTTTAAATAGGAGTTTTCTCAGTGATAGAGATCATATCTATTTTACCTTAATTATGCTAGTCAGCTATCTGTTTTTACAGAAAATATCCAAAATAATCAACTTATAAAGAGAAAAGGTTTATTATGGCTCATATTTGGAAGGTTTTCATTCATGATTTATTGGCCCCATTGCTTTGAACTTGTGATAAGGCAGCACATCACACCATTGGGTATGTGGCCCAGCAAAATCCTCATCTCACCTTTGAGGAGCTAGGGTCCTACAGTTCCCCTTTAGGGCACACACACCCCCAATGGCTTAAAAACCTCTCACTAAGCCCCTTTTCTTCAAGTGTAGGGAAATAGTGCCAAGCAATGAACAAAACCTTTAGCATAGTGGTCTTTGGGGGACACTTCAATTTAAACTATAACACTAATTTAACTCATATCTAAGCATGAATTAAAGCAAAACATGAGATAAACTATGAAAAACATGTTATAATATTTACATCAAATGTTACAGAATGGTTAGAATATATACTCTGTGTGATGACATAAAGGCCTTTAGAGTAGGAATATCCATATTCTTATCTATCTGGGCACTCATCTATGGGAATTTTGGTTTCTTTTTAAGTCTTGTGAAGATAACATTTTCCTTGCAGGTTTATTTAGATAGATAATGTATGTCAAGCACTTAACTGTGTTAATAATTCACTAATATGGGGTATGCAATATACTGGGAAAAATACCTGATACAGGATGTGTTTTCAACAGCACTAATCCCCTTTAGTACCTATCACATGTGTCTAAACTGAGATTAGAAATATGAAATTTTCTCATTAAGAAGGATTTTGTTGCATCTGTGTCCTAAGTTTATATCATCTTCACCAATCTATACTTTTTTAAAAAAAGAGTCATTTATTCTAGGCCATTTTTCATTTTTACCTACATTTATATTTTGAATGATATCAAATTGTTTTATTAAAGATAATGAATTTTTGTTGAGGCATTATAATAAGGACTTGCATGCCTCTCTTGCTACAAAGCATTGGATATGCAGATGCCCAATGAGTAACTAAAAGCAGGATAAAATTTTGCATCTCTGCCTTCATCTTGCATGTATCTTCTTTATTACTTTAATAACCACAGTATCATCAGGAGATTGACAAATGAATACTTTTACAACATCCTGTTCTAGACCCTGGTAAAGATGCCCATGAGTCTCCAGCCATTACTCTAAAACTTCAAAAAACAGCAGAGCCTGGCAGGCAGATTACCCAAGGATGACAATGCCCCCCAAACAGGACCAATCATCTCATAGTGAAAAACTAATTGCCCTCTCAAAGATGATAGCAATATAGCTTCCCTGGAGCTTCACAGAACTAGTCCTGAGAAAGTGATCAACCAGACCACAGTTTGACCAAGACTGTTTAATTATGTATATGTCTCACTCCTGTCCCAATTCTTCTGCTATTTAGTCCTAAAGCTGATGCCAGTACCCCACAAACATGGCAGAAAGCACTGGTCCCCTTTGTATAACTATAGTGATTTAAATTTCTTTCCTGTTTTTCTCTATTCCTTTTTTTTAATGTAGGAGGCAGACAAGTGTCCAGGCCTGATTTATTGGGACACCCAGAGCTGGGCCCTTGTCCTTGGATTCTGGTAAAAATATCTTGTCAAATATTTCATTTTAGCCCCTTAACAAAATAATCTGTATGAAACATATTTCCCTTTAATAATCAGTTATAATCATTCATAATTTTTTCTAGTTTCTCTTTAGAATCTTATTCTATTCACACTAAAAAATGTAATTTAAAGATTAGTAGACTCTGCGGTCTGAGATAAAACTATATTCCATTGTCAAAGATTGAAATTATGATTTTTTTCTTTTAACATTTTAATAAGAGAGTAGAATCATCTATTTTTGTAGAATAATTCTCTCAGGAAAGTATGAAATCATAGTATCTGCCCTAAAGACTTATTAGTGAAGAGAATCTTAAATTTTATTCAAGTACGAAAAATTACCCTAATTTTGTAGCTAAAGAAACTATATGGAATTTTTTTTTCTAAATTGCCAATTCATTTAATCATGACAAAGATTTATTTAGTCCTATCTATGTATCATTCATCATATTAAGTAAGATATAAGTGATACTATAATGAACTTAATATCTGGCATCTACTTTCAAAGAATTTATAATTTAATATAGGAGATAATTTTCACAGATGAGTTTCTTGGGCAAGGAGAAAGGTTGTTGGGGAGGTTGACTGATCTCTGATGTACTTTTAAAATCTGTGCACGTTACCTCCACTAAGATTCTCAGGTCCCCCACAGTGAAGGAGATTTTGACCCATTCCTACCCCAACCATCAAGAATTCCTTCCATGGTGAGTCACTATTATAGAGAAGATGTATAAGTCGATTTTTTGGAGTTGTGACTAAAATACTCGGCAAAAACAACTTAAAGGAGGAAAAGTTTATTTGGGGCTCATGTTTCAGAGGGTCAGCCCATGGTTGGCTGATTCCATTGCTTTGGGCCTGAGATGAGGCAGAACATCATGGCAAAAGGATGTGTCAGAAGAAAGTTGCTTCTTCTCTGCCAGTGGGAAGCCGAGAAAAAGACCAAAGCACCCCAATGGCACATCCTAGGGATCTACTGCCTTCAGCCATGACCCATACTATGGAATAAATTTGTGTAATTTAATCTATTAGGCAACAGAAAGCCATTTTTCACTGAAGAATTAGATGATCAACTCTATAATTTAGAAAGATGAATGTGGAAGTAGTATGTAGAAAATAGGAAACACAAAATCATATGATGAAGAAATAGTAATATATAAGACAGTTTAGGAAGCCTTGTATAACCTCAAGCTAAATAAACTGGAAATTGACAGTGATAAAGCAGAGCCTCTTTAAAAAGAAAAACAACTTCCTGAAAACTGCTTTTCTGAGACAGAATTTTCCTCCTGCTGTGAATGAAGGATGAGAAGTTGCCCCCTGGCCAGCCCTAACCAGCTGGCACCAAGGGAAGTGAGACTATGACATATTTCTGATGGGCATAGCTGGACAAAATCTGCATATTTATGTTTCCTGCCTTCTGCCTCATGTTACCCCCTCTCCTCTTATAAAAGCTGCTAATGCTCCTGAGCCCCAGAAGATGAAGATTTGGAAAAAAGTAGTTCTCCTCTATCTTCCTGAAACACCTTTGAATAGACCTATTTTCTTCAGTATCCTTAGAACACCAAATTTTAGTGGAGCCAAGTAGTAGAACTTTTGTTTGCACTATCAAAGAAAACAGACAAGGAAAGACAGAATCCAGAGATAAAAATGAAAAGACTGGGATTTAGAAATGTGTTTACTTGATGAAATGACTGGAAGGCAAGAGGAAAAAAATAAATAAAAAATCATTTCTCTGGAAATTTCTGGCCCAAGTAACTGAAACAATGATGGTATCATAAATCAAAATTTCAATACTAGAATTTAAAAAAATGGTCTTGAGAAAATGGAATGAGTTGACTTTTAAATCTGTTAAGTTTAGGGTACCAATAAAAAAAGGGGGAAATATAGAAATATGTCTGATAGCTGTAAATGAAAGAGAAGCACTATGGAGATCTGGAGAGAATAAATTGGGGAAGGGAAGTCTTTGAGGGTAAGCAAATTTTGAACAGAGAATAGGAGATGATGACAGTGATGATAATAATGTTGACGATGACAATGATGACAATGACCAAGAGGATGTCAATCAGTACAGGAACAGTAAAAAATCATATAAACTTAAAGAAAACAAAAAATAGAATATGAAAAATTAAGAAGAGCAAGTACAATAGAGAAAAAGGTGAATAAATGGGAAAAATAGATTAACATTCTAAAAACAAAGGGAACTAAAAAAGGAAAGCAGAGGTAGTCATGCTCTCAGATGAAGGGGGAAGAAAACTTGTTAACTTGGAAGTTAAGAGTTGGCAATTAGGGACTTTTTTAAATGGTGGGCTAATAATTGAAATGATGAAAGGTAGAAAAGTGCCAACATAGCATGATCTGTGTAAACTAATTTTCCAAGTTATGTAATAATGAAGAAAAGAAGATGAAGTATGGTAATTTGAGAGCCATTGTTTCAGGAAAGACCTAAATACCTGTATTTTCAGAGAAGGATGGCAATTCACATGCAAAATGACTAGAGTAGAACTTAGGGAGGGTAACTCACAAGAACTTATTATAAGGGAAGTAAAAGAATGGAAATAAAAGGCAAATGAGTTAGAACTGGTGAAAAGGAAAGAATATCAAAAGAATGGGAGACTTTGGAAGATATGTAAAGGATTTTGGAAAAATGTTGCCATTGTCAGAGTAAAACCATAAGCAAAATATTCTGGGAGTAGGAAGTTAGGTAATTGAGATGGTACTTAAAATAGTGAAATACTTTAACGGAAAAACCACTGTGGTTGATAGGATTAAAAATCAATAAGATGTAGATAAAAACTGCCTAAAATGGAAAGGGCTCCCATCTCAAGTCTGTCTGTTGTATTTAGTAACTACACATGTGAAGTGATGCTCCCAGACACTTTGGTGAATTACTGCTACATTGTTTATCAGTTTAAGACAATAGAGATACCGAGTGGTAAAACCCATCCAGAGTTAAGAACTCCAAGGCTCTATGGAGAAAACTCATGGAAGTCTTTAATTTTACAACTCTAACAAAGGCATTGCTGCACTGGTGAACAGACTAGACAGGGAAAGAATGTAAGTCAGACAATTACACAGCAGACATTGGTCATGGAGAAGAATGAAAGGTTGAAGCTATAAAAATGGTATGTGTAGGGGTGGGATTAGTCGGAATGATTGTGAGAGCTTAAAATTGAGAGGTTCGAATTTCAAGTATAATCTTTGAACTCCTAGATTCAAGGTCATGTCATGATCCTGTTGGATGAAAGTGGAGAGAAGGGTAACTACTATCTCCTTTGCAGAATGCATACACTGAGTTTAGCCAGTAAATGTTGTACAGACCCCAAACCCTGTCCTGTGCCATACATATTTCTCTGCACACATATTTACTCTAATATCCAGTGCCAAGTCTGCATTCAGTTATTTGTGCATGACTTGAAAACTATTTCTCTTGCTCTTTCATCACATCTGAACTCTGTTATTTACATATTAAATGGCATTTCTGACATCTCCATTTGGAAGGCATTTCACAACCAAAGTGTTAACCCTCATGAGCCCTGTTCCTCCCAGGCCTTCTAATTGTATCTAACCCCACAACCCTCCCCATGCTGCTTAACGAATGGCTTAGGAATCACTTTTAGTACATCTTTGCTCTGCTCCCTACAACCACATTTATTTCAGTAGCAAGTTTACTCTCTTTTTAGCACTTACTCTGAAACCGGGCACTCTTCTACCTCCACTCCTACAATCATTTATCAATTACATTACAACAGAATTCCTTCTTTCTGCTTCTATTTTCACCACCATCCATGACAAATCATTTTTCCACACAGCGGCCAAAACAATCATTGTTTCATCTTGAGTTAAAGTTCTGTGATGAACCCCTTGCACTTATAAGAAACTCCAAACTGCTTACCATCCCCTGCACAGTCTTTTATGAGAACAGCCTGATTATATTTCTAGCCTTGCCTGGGGCCCATCATGTTCTCTCTGGTGCAGTCTTCTTACTTACTGCATCTTTCATCCTCTCACTTTATGGTCTTTCTACTGTCCATTCCCTCCACCAGGAAGGCTCTCCCATAGCTATTCCTCTTCACTGCTCAGGGCTTGTATTCAATGCACCTGGGAGACACAACTAGTTGGAAGGTGCCTCCTGGTCACTATTCAACTCTACATACCCTGTTACTTCTCTGCAGAGTTCTTATAAGTACTTGATGTTATATTTATTAATTTACATATTTGTCTATCACACACATTAGATGTTAAGCCTTATCTGCTTTATTCATAATCCCTAGTAACTAAAATGGTGTCTAATATACTACATAGCTATTCATCAAATAAATGGAAAAATATGCGATTAAAATAATCAAAAACAATGATCAAGCTGGGCACTGTGGCACATGCCTGTAAGCCTAGCACTTTGGGAGGCTGAGATAGGAGGATTGCGAGTTCAAAGCCAGCCTCAGCAATGGCGAGGCACTGAGCAACTCAGTGAGACCCTGTCTATAAATAAAACACAAAATAGGGCTGGAGATGTGGCTCATGGTCAAGTGCCCCTGAGTTCAATCCTCAATACCAAAAAAAAAAAAAGATCAAATTTGGATTTGTCATTATAGGTCACCTATATTCAGTACATACTGACAAAAGAACACAAAAACCTGTCTTATTCAGACCAGTCCTTATTTTGTTTCTCAACTATGGTGCCAGGGAAGAATGTATCCATTTTCCTCCAGAATCATTCCAGCTAATCATGCAGACTTCTCTTTCGGTAATCTGCTGTTAATCTCCAATCCACTCATTTGTGCTGCTTTTGGATCAGTGCAACATCTTGTAGGAATGGCTACTATATCTACTGTTTAGTGGCTCTACTCATGGGAGGCACACAATACACATCAAAACAGTGATGCTTACTCACTTTCTAATGAGTGGTGGTATTTATTTTTTTTTCAAATTCTGTCTTCTTTACTGTTTTTTGAAATGTAAGAATCCACAAATGTTAGCTAAAACATCTGGTACACAGAAAACATATATCGCATGTTATTACTCTCTCTCTAATTCTTAATAAAATTTAACACTACCTACCAAGAGAAAGGCCTTCAGATGTTCATTTTCGATTTAAAAGTAGTAGTAAGGCCACTCCTAGTTCCACATACTTCAAATTAGAAGAAATAGACATAAAAGAACCAGACCAAAGTTTCTCACAAAGGAATTTAATAGGTTTGGAGAAATCTTTGTATTCTGGATCATTTTACCACTTTCTAAACAACATCTTCTGCCTTCTGGGTGTCCATAGAAGAAATGACTCAGATGATGTGCTGAATTGGACCTCTAAGTATTTATACCAATCAAAGGAACAAACTGCTGGAATTTGATTTCAAATTGTATGTTTTAGGAATTTAGTTTTCAATCAATGTTTCTTCTGAACGTTTCTATATACAATGGAGTTTTTATTTTCAATTGGAAAAAAAATGGCTCCATAATTTTATAGAAGATACCCACTGAGAATAGCCCTGGGAGAGATTTGCAATTAAATCTGTTTGCCATGGTTAAAAATTCTCTGAGTTATCAATTATTAAAATTTATCATCACTAAAATCTTATTTGCATGACAAGTAGAATTTAGTATATAATATTTGTAAGTGTGTGCATCATTCATATTGTCAGCTACCTGCCATAGGACCTTTGCTACAATTGCAATCAAGTCACTATTGCAAGGAGAATGGCTCATGGACATCTGCACAGGTAGACATCAAAGGACAGAGTGCTTAAGGAGACTGCACAATATGCCACGATCTCAAAGCTGCAAAACCACAAACCCTTTTAGAAGTAAGAAAGCTGGTTGTGGCAATGATCATAACATATCACACTATTTGTTTGTGCTGGAGACATTCTTGTCAGTGTTATAGTAAGTAGTTGGTAGCATCTACAGATGTGTTTGTTGCTAAAATAAAAAGTACAGAGTGCGATATCTTGATAAGCTTTCATTAATCATTTATCATCACTGTCTCTAGGGTCTTGCAAGTTCAGCTAGCCCAACATTTTCACTAACATCCATCATTCAGTCGAGTTATATTGTCTTATTCTTCTTTCTTCACCAACAGAATACTGTGAAAGTCCCATTTAACTTAATATTTTTTACTCACCTTTTGTCAGGAATGTAACAAGGAAACACAAAAGTATTTCCTTATATAATGAAACTTTATTTTGTACTCTATAAACTTATAATTTGATCAGAAGTTCTTATGATAGGCATTCACACTGTATGTGAGAATATACATTAGCATAGCCATTACAGAAACAATAGGGAAATTCCTCTCAAAAATTAAAAATAAAATTGCCGTATGTTCCAGCTATCCCACTACTGGGAATATATACAAAGGAAATGAAGTCAGTATAGTAAAGAGACATTTGCATTCACATGCTTATTACAGCACTATTTAAAATAGTCAAGAATTGTAAACAACATCAGTGTCCATCAGATAATGACTGGATTTTTAAAAATGTGTGTATATATTCAATGGAATACTATTCAGTCATAAGAAAGGATGAAATCCTGTGATTTGTAATAACATGGATGAAAATGGAGCACATTCTATTAAGTGAAATAAGCCAGGCACTGAAAAACAAGCACTGCATAATCTCACTCATAAGTGGAATCTAAAACACATAGTCTCACAGAAGTTGAGAGTACAATAATAATTACCAGACATGAGAGGTTGAAGGTAGAGAAAGTTGAAGAAAGGTTTTTCAACAGATACTAAGTTACAGTTAGATAGGGGAAATGGGTCCTGGTGTGCTATCACACAGTAGGGTGACATAGATAACAATAATGTATATTTCCGAAAGCTAGAAGAAATAATTTTGAATGTTTTCACCACAAGGAAATGATAATATGGTAAGATATACTTACTCTGATTTGAACACTACATAATATATACAGGTATCAAAACATCACACACTACTGCATTAATATATTCCATTTTTACATGTCATTTGAAAACTCAAAGAAAATTCTTTTTTTTCTTTTTTTGGTACCCAGGATTGAACTCAGGAGTACTCGACCACTGAGCCACATCCCCAGCCCATTTTTGTGACTTATTTAGAGACAGGGTCTCACTGAGTTTCTTAGTGCCTCACCATTGCTGATGCTGGCTTTGAACTCGCAATTCTCCTGTCACAGCCTCCCAAAGTGCTGGGATTACAGGAGTGCACCACCATGCCTGGCTTTCAAAGAAAATTCTTAATGCTGACCTCCCCAACTTGAAACTTCTAAATGATTTGTTTCCACAGAGCTTTAGTAACTGATATTTCTTAAGGAGACATCAATCACATAAAAACTAGGGTCAGAGAAGCCTTGAATGAAACTCAAGATTTTTATTAAAAATATACTGAGAAAAGTGGCTCCTCCATTTTTCTAACAAATCGCAAGTTAGCAAATGACTGAGAAAAAAAATGTCTAGAAGAATTTGTTCTTTAAAGGTAGATTCAGTGCATGCTTTCAAAGTAGCATTTCATCCAAACATACAAAATTAAGCTGGTCATTGTTTATGTCCAAATTTAGAAACAATTTAATTTGGGGGTGAGGGGAGTGCCAGAATGAAAACCAAATAATAAGGCTCTAGTGTTTAGTCTGACACTTCCTGCTAGCTGAATTTAGAGAAAATATTTAATTTGGTAAAACACAATAAGTAATTTTTCAATATTTATGGAGGATGTACTGTGTACAGTCATGCAAAAAGGAGAAAAACATTTTCCCTAGGGTATTTCTAACCTGCAGTACTCTACACTTTCAAATAACTGCAAAACTTGGGGTCTAAATATAAAGAAAATTTATTTTTTCAATTGTTACTACCTCAGTATTATTTATTCTTTCACTGGGTTCTATATTTCTTTAAGGACAAATTAATCTATTCTTTATAGACTTCAATTCGTTCATTTAGAAGCCTCAAATTCCTATTCAAAGCAAAATTTACCATGTGATCTGTTCTCTTATCCTCTTCCCTTTCCTCTTTCTCCACACAGGCTCTTCTCTGGAAAGACCCACATGGGTTTGGAGCAGGGCAGGAGTGTGTTCTCCTTGGGAGGGCTACCAAGGTTAGTTTACTGTCTCTCTCCTGGTTTAACTCATGTTTAATAGCTTATTGAGGAAGAGAAGAGAACAGAAGATGTCCCACCATCCATCCAAAGGACCGATTACAATCAGCTCAGCCAATGCTAATAGACGCTTATAAAACTCAACTGTATTTTTTGGCTGACTCTCTTTGGGCAGCCCCCATTCTTCATTATTTTGAGGGACCCGGGTTTTTTTTTATCCTCTAGCATTCCCCTGCAAGATTTTGGTCTCCACTTTCATCCCATTGGGCCTTTGGTGTCATGCAAGATCCATTTTTCACCTGCCTCAAACATTGGCCACTCTAGAGAGAAGTCATTTTTCCCTACCTGACTGGGCATTCCCACTACGCCATCTCTTACCATCTCTCGCTTCTCCCTTAACATTGGGACAGACTAGCAGCTTTGGAGTAGAATTTAAGCTAGGGAAGATGGCAGCCTATCCAAATGTAGACACAAACTTGAAGAATGAATCTTTTGAAGCCCCACTTCCTTAACTTTATGAAGAAAACCAAATGAGCACACCCTTCATTATCCCCTCAACAGAGAAGGTGAGGATGTAGGCTTTCCTAACTAATACTGCATCTTCCTTTTGCTCCTTTGTACTCCTTTGCTCAAAATGTTAAAGGCTACTCTTTCACTATTCCACTGAAGCCCATCCTTCTCACCTATGATGGGCCACTGGAGTCTTGCAGGGAAAAATGAACCCTCTTTCAGCTCAGCCAAAGATCATTCAGTAACTTTGTTCTTAAAATCCTCCAAACTTGGCCCTGTCCACTAAGGTCCGGAAAAATACAAATAATTTAAGCAGTATCTTCTGTTACACCATTCCCTTGAAATTTTTCTCTAAGGTTATAATTTAGTAGCCACACTCAAATAAGGTGGTTATCCCCTTTAAACAATTGGCAATTATTACCAATAATATTTTTTACCTGGTGGGAAAATCAAAGTAATCCAAGCCAAGAAGCAAGATAAAAGCAATCTCCAAATTACAATAAATATTATAAAAAATATTCATTTCAAGTTTAGATGGAAACAATAAATGAAAGAGAACAAACTTAAAGCATGTGGTGTCTTTGGAAATTTCTATGTACATGATGTAAGAGTTACCTGAAAATTGATGCTTTCTAAATTTTACACTTGTCTTGGCAAAATGAAGAATTACTGTGCTTGAGGCTGGTACAGCACAGTGGCAGAACACTTGTGTGTGATCACTGGGCATGATCCTTAGCACTGAATAAAAATAAATAAATAATAAATAAAAAGTATAAGACTTTTTCCAAAAAAGAATGCAATTGCCTAAATGCGCTGCTAGACATTATTTTTTTAAACTATAAAATTACATATAAGACATGCCTTATCTTAATAATTTCTTTGATTTCTGCATTGCATTATTTAATTCAAATTATTAACTTATGGTTAATATTATATTCCATTCCTTTCCATTTTTAATAGAAAACAGCTATTAAAATTGTGCCTTAGTTTTAAAAATTACTCTTTATTGAATCAGAATAAATGACTTACTAAACGTGAATCATTCCATTAACAAAGTAAAAGAAAATTAACACTAGTTTATTTTTAAACATCAATGCATATTTTGTAGTTTTCTTTAATAAGCCATAGTGAAAACAGAAGCAAAATGTTAAAACTAAACTCTACTGCTGAGTAATCAGCCTTAGTTTATAAAAAGAAAAAAACCCTCTAAGCAAATATATAATACATACATCTACACTTCTCTTACTGCATTATTTGAAATATGAGTGATAATATTATTTATGAAGAATTTTTGTGAGAAGTGTCTTCATGAATGGTTTTTCATATATATCAACTTATTAAAACACTAGTATTATTTCTTTTATGCATTCTTCATAGTTTCCCAATCTGGAATCTAAGGTAGGAAATGTTTCAATCAACATTCCTGGGAAAAAGGACAAAAAATTCATATGTTAGATTATTGAGGCTGCTGGAGCCATAAATGTAATTTTCAGACCTGAGAGAAATAAGTGCAAAAGTTCTTGAGGTGTTAGTTCTGTGTTTATCAAATTCATTAGTAAAGGTATTATGTGAGATTAAAAAAAAGTTATGCTATCACAGTCTAACAATTAACCAAGATGGTTAAGCAATTTATCAGTTTAACATTTGTTTGAGACACACTGAAGAACAAATTTATATAATTCTTAAAAACTGAATGTGGATGAAACTGTAATAGCTCTCATATGAATATACCTCACATCTCTGAATTAGAGAAGTTATTGTTTCATTATATCTTTTTCAAAGTTTGTGTTCATACAAATGTTTCACTATACTTTCTCTAGAGAAAGTTAAAACTGATAACCATCCTTGTATTCAGATGCAAGAAGATAGAAACAGTATGTAAATTTTCTGTACACACAAGTTCTCTTTTGCAGGGATTGTATGCTCAATTATAATATTTTTCCAAAATTATAAGAAAACATGTTGGGAGTGCCTAAAGAATGAATAGCAAACCAGGCGTGGTGGCACATGCCTGTAATCCCAGCACTTTGGGAGGCTGAAACAGGAGAATTGTGTGTTCAAAGCCAGTCTCAGCAATAGTGAGGCACTAAGTAATTCAGTGAGACCCTGTCTCTACATAAAATACAAAATAAGGCTGGGGATGTGGCTCAGTGGTTGAGTATCCCTGAGTACTCAAAAAAAAAAAAAAAAGTAAAAGTAAATTTAAAAAAAAGAAATGAATAGCAAAAAAAAAAGGAATAAATAGCAAATATTTGGCACAGAATAAATATTTATTGAAAAAATAGAACAAATAAATGAGGGAAGACTCATATGCCGCATTTTAATTCTGCCTTCAGTAAGAAAATTGGTTTCAGGACTTTATGGCCATGCTACTTACAAAATTTTATTTTTACCAAAAATGTTCTCATTCTATTTCATTACTTTTTTTTACCAATTTAACTTAAAATTTTTCGTGACCAATTCAAATGGTGAAAAGTGTGCACACTGATCAACTTCAAAGAATGTATTTCAGAATCTGAACCCAATTTCAATGCCGGTTTTTCAAAAAAATATTTTTCAACATTGGAAAAGTCAATTTTTACATCTGAGATGGCAAAGGAGAACAGAGTTCTCCACACAAACACTAGATATAGTTGAAAGAAGTTAAAAGAAAGGTTACATTGTTAAATTTCTGAGGAGCAGAAATTATGAGTAATAGCCATGACACTAAAGATAAAAGAGAATAACCAGAAGAAAACAGCAGCCCAGAATACAAGAAAATGGCCAGAGATTATACCAAAGATCCAAGCAGTTCAGAAGACTTGGCAAAAAAGGTAGTGAGGTACACTATCCAGGGGTTAAGTTTCCGCCCCTCGGCAAGAGAGGCAGATTGGTAGAACCTACTGACCATCACCACCTCATCTAGTACAAGCAGCCATAGTAAGTCTGTCTAGCTTCAAAAACAGTGCCCAATTGCATTCAAATGCTATTTCCTGAGATCAAAACACACGGTCTCAGAAAGTGTATTGAATGAATGGATAAAGTGAAGCATGTTAAAAACAGAAAATATTTGAACATTCTGATCATGTGAATTCTAGCCAAGTGAATTTTGTTTGGCAGCATGAATTTATACGTCTGACTATCTGACCTGACCCTCTACCTGTGTATGCATGTATGTGTGCATGCACTTAACTAATTTGCACTTAGATCCCCAAAGGCTGATAATCTTTTCTTTATTAAGCTATTTTGGGCTTACACTCCCTCCCCCCCACACACACACAAACACTTCTGAGCCCCAGGTTTCTGATAATTTACCATGTGAAAGGTGCTTCTGGATTGTCCTCGCTGTCATTTGTCCTCATTCAAATCTCACAACACTGATATAGCATGTAGAGTATGTCTTTGTTTTTTTGCCAAACTACTTGTTAATCTTGTGAGCTGTCAGGGAAATCATCATGGTGTACTCCTGGGTGTTATCTTCCACAGCCTCAGAAAGGTATTAACAATAACATAAGGAACTCATTTCTGCACAAGGGAGGAAATATTTCATAGATGCCAGGAGCACAAGTCCCAGGGCAAAGCTTCCTGTGTTGCTCCTCCTTCAGTTGTAACCGTGATCCCTTCACTTTCTGAATATAGCTCTCATTGCTCTAAGGCTTATTTTTTTAAAATATATTTCTTCTCTCTTCTTCCCCTCCCCATCTCTAACAAAATTAGGGAGACAGTGTTATCTTTTCTTCCCCTAGTTAATTGCCCTTGAACACATGCACTACAGGAAGGAAATGTCTCCCAAATTAACAAGTAAATCCTAACAGGCGGTTAGGGCACCTTGGGACCCCCCTATTGGAATATAACCCTTGAAGAGTTCCTTTAAAAGTCCGGTCTCATTGAATAAGTCTGTAAATCATGCTTGGAAAAGTTAATGTTAAACAGTGAACATTGTATCAGTATTCACAATTAACTACTGCTCATGATCTTTGTAAACTTGGACAGGTTACATAACATGACTCCAAGTCTCTTGTCTGTAGAATAAAGGTAAGTTTTTTGTGGGAAAAAAAAAAAAAAAAAAAGTCCCGTCTCTCCTGATAGGGAGAGTCAGAGACTTGGGACAAGAGTCCCCTGTGTTTCTCCTTTGCTAGCAAAGCAATAAACCTTCCTTTTTCTTTTTCTCAAAATCATGTCCTCATTATTAAATTGACATTGATTGGCATTGGGGACAAGAACAAAGCTTTGGTGTGACACAGCCTCAGACAAGACATAGAATCTCCCTCCACTCAGCTTTCTCATCTGTAAAATGGGAGGAATAAAAATACCAACTTCCTCATGGGGTTTAAGAGAATGACATGGTTAATATGAATAAAGCTCCTAAATAATCCCTGACAATGAATGTTTAATGAATTGTAGCTATTATTAGCTAGAATGAATTCTAATAAAAATAACCAAGAACTTTTAAATAGGATTTTGGCCATTCTGTCTGGAGACTTAGATCAAATGGTTTTCCTGTGTTCACTAATCTAGGCTGACTCCTGCAAGGCTTCAGCTCCTTCAGCTCCTCTGCCAAGCTATACTATAAGACTAGGAGTCCAGAGAGGAGCCCTCTGACTTCTGAGCTTCAGTTGCTTGACCTCTAAAAGAGAAAAAAAAGACTATGTTCCTAAAAGTGGGCAACATTCAGATTGCCCACTTTTATTTGCCCATCATGAATATTCATTTTATCTACAACTCACCTCTATAAATCCTAGGATGCTAAAATTGTGTAAATCACATTTTCTTTGGTGGGTTGATTTCTTTAGGGCCCATACCCATCATAAGGAATGTAGAGCTAAGTACATGCTCCGCCCTAACCCCTAGTTTTCAATTTCCCATGATCCCTGACCTTCGATTCCTCATGGTGACACTAGGCTCTTGGGACACTGGGCTAGTTGTTGAGACCAATTGATAACTGGCAGGATGGAAACCCAGAGATACCTTACCAACCCGCTCCTCCCCCATCCTAAAGTACATAAAAGGCCACCGCCCAGCGCTCTCTCTCTCTCTGTGCCATCACCCTCCTCCGAATAAAGATCTCTCGGTTACATGGAGTGTGTTATGTCCAGTTTGGTGTACACCTTTCAATCTCTATCTCCTGTTATTGCTTGTTTCTTCCCATTCCTAGAGACCTATAAAACAGACTGGAGAGAGCACAAGGAGACTGGTTGAATGAAAAGAGTGAGTGGAGCTGTTGAGAGTGTCCACATCAGTTTTTCTGGTGATGTAAAGGAGTTTTCTGTTGGGTTGAAAAGATGGTGGCTAGACACAGGGGGGCTGGGCATCTAAAGTTGCCTACAAGCACCAAGACTTCCTGCGCACACCAAACGGTCGACTGCTCACCACTCTGATGTCATCCAATCATCAGTGAACACGCTGACCTCTGAAATCAGCCCATACCTGTCACGGGGCCTCAGCCAACCAAGAAGAGACACCTCTTCGTGAAAATCCCCCTCCCTCAACCTACCCATAAAAATGGCCTCTCCCAGTCTTGGGCACGACTTCCCTGGCCCACACTGGCGGACCAGTGACCCTCTCCAGAGAGTGGACCCCAATAAAGCCATGCTTATACCCCTTTGGCTAATGGTCGTGGTCTTTACTGCTGATCTGATCTTACATTTTCTTTGCTGCTTTAACATCAGTCATTGTGTAGCTTTGCCTCAAATTGTTTCTCTTTTAAAAGAGCATAATATCAATTTCATAGCCTACAGGGAATCTGAGAAAAATTAATGAAATTATATATAACAGTTAAAAATTTTCAAAAAACAGTTAAAGATCTCAGTAAACAGAAAAGGTATGAGGCTGGAGTTGTGGCTTAGTAATAGAGTACTTGCCTAGCATGTGTGAGGCACTGGGTTCAATTCTTGGCACTGCATATAAGTAAATAAAATAAAGGTTCATTGACAACTGAAAAAAATATATAAAATATATATGTGTGCTTATATGTGTGTACGTGTGTACATATTTAAAATAAAAGGTATGGCTAGTAAATATTAAATATTATATTTCAACAAATGGAGGATATTGGACCTCAAGCCTTCTTATATATTATTTTGACACATTGTTTACAGAGAAAGGAAGATTGTATAGAAATTTAAGACAATTTAGAAACCCTTTTAAATTCCTGCTGCAAAAATGTTTTAGTGTTATTTCTCCATTGTTTAATAAAATACAGTTGAAAACTTTTGCAGGAAACTGTGTTCTTGTCATTTTTGTAAATAAAAATCTTACAATGATGTAGGAAAATATTTTAGGTCACTTTGCTTATACACTAACATCATGTGTGTCTGATGTTATGTTCTATTTTCTAGTCTTTTACTCAGAATGTTTGATTTTTTTTTTCAGAGTGTTTTCCAGCTCATCCTGATAGATAGCTATCTTCCAATATATCTTTCCATGTTTTAAATACAATAAGCATCATTTCAATCTCTTCTGAAGAACTGCTTTCTGAGGATAGCACCATTCTGATGTTTACAGGACAATGCCGATTTATACATGAGTTTGGTTTCCAGTGTTTACCGTAAGTCTTAGCTTGGAATTCAATGCTATTCTGTATCTAACACAGTCAAACAAAGCTCTTCTTACAGACCTCAGATTGAGTCTTTTCTATCCTTCTAACTATCACCGAAGTAGCTCTCCTGAAACAAGATGTTTCTTTTTGAACGTTCAATGAAAACTCTATAAGATTTAACTGAAAATAATAGTGTTGACCTTGATATCTGATAGGAGTGAAGCAAAGTTTGGAGCGCTCCCAAACAACAAACTAGGCCAGAAAGTGCTAACACTTTTGTTAAATAAAGATTCCTCTCCATATCTCTAAGAGCTCTTTTCACAGACTATTTGTTGACATCCACTTCACTTCTTAATAACTTGTGCTACACTGATTCTATTTCAGAAAGGGAGAGTTCCATAGCCAACAAACAACAGCTTGCAAATGCTGTTTTCCTTCCCTGAATAAAACCTAAAATAAAAATGCAGTCTTCTAGAAATGTGTTCCAATTTATATAGATGTTTACTTATAATTCTCTTGCAATTTTTATTTATTGTTAAAATACTCAAAATTTATCATCTTAACCATTTATTAAGTTTACATTTCAGCAACATAAAGTACACTTATATAGTGCAGCCACCAGCACCATCTATTTCCAGGACTGTTTTCATCTTGCAACCCTATGCCTATTAAATAATGTTCAGTATTTCATCCCACCCCACCCCAGCTGACAGCTATCAGTCTACTGTCTCAGTGACTTTTGACTACTCTAAGTAGGTAAGTGAAATTATATTGTATTTGTTTGTAACTGACTTACTAACTTAGCATAAAGTTCTCAAATTTCATCCATATTGTAGTGTATGTCAGACTTTCTTTTTTAAGGCTGAACCATATTCTGTTTTATGTCTCTTTCACACTTCACATACCCATTCAACTGTTAATCAACACTTGGGCTATTTCTGTGTTTTAGCTACTGTGATTAGTACTACTTGGAACATGTGTGTATGAATTTCTCTTCCAGACTCTGCAATTCTTTTGTGTGTATACCTAGAAGTGAAATTTCTGGATCGAATGGTAATTCCATTTCTAACCTCTTGAGGTACTGCCATAATGGTTTACATAGCAGTTGTATCTTTCCACATTCCTCTCCCACCAACAGGACTCAAGCATTTCAATTTCTCCACATCCAGACCTCTACTTGTCATTTTCTGTGTTTTGTTTGGAGAGTAGACATGAGAAGGCGGTGGTATCTCATTGTGTTATGGATTTACATTCCTCTAATGATTAGTGGTATTAAACATTTTTTCATATTCTTTTTTACCACTTGTATATTTTCCTTGGACAAGATTTTGCCTATTTTTTAATTGCGTTACTCTGTTGTTGAGTTTTAGGTTCTCTCTATACATTCTGCATAGCAATCCCTTATCAGACATAGAATTTGCAATTATTTTCTCCCATACCATATATTTCCTTTGTTTCTGTTGATAGTGTCTACATTGTCATCAAAAAGAAGTTTCAGTGTAGCTTCACTGTGGTTAGCAGTGAAGATGGGATCATTCCCAACTTGGACAGAAAGTCCTTCAATGGTTTTTTTTTGTGGGTGGGGGTTGGGGGAGTACCGGGGATTGAACTCAGGGGCACTCAGCCACTGAGCCACATCCCCAGCCCTATTTTGGATTTTATTTAGAGGCAGGGTCTTACTGAGTTGCTTGGTGCCTAGCCATTGCTGAGGCTGCCTTTGAACTCACAATCCTCCTGTCTCAGCCACCCAAGCCTCTGGGATTACAGGTGTGCACCATCATGCACTGCCAAAGATGTTCCTTGACTGCTGTTGGCTAAATGACCATTATGATTGGGCTCCACCACATGGGAGGACTCTGCCCTGCTGGTTCACCCTGAATGCTGTTCACGAGGCTTTGTGGCTTTGTGTTGCTTCTTTTGAGGGCTGGTAAGACTCTATTCTAAGAGAAGATGGGTTCATGTCCCAGTCCCTCTACACACTAAAGGATAATTCTTCCCAACCATGATGCCAGCAAAAGGGAATTATTATCTATCACTCCCTGGGATCCAAAGTCACTGGGCCAATGTGAATTAGCTATTTGTCAGTACACCTGTGAGTGACGCAATTTAAGGAAGGACTTCTATAGACAGAATTCCCCTATTGCTGCATCCCACTGATTGCAAAATGGAAAAGAAATTTTAAAAGGAAGGTACATTTTATTCAACTCTCCCTAAAACTCTAAAACTCATGAGTTTTTTTTTTTTTTTAGGTCATTTCATATTATAAATCTTCTAATCAATGTACCCGGGCACCTTTAAATACTCTATTGACATACTAGTGTCTACTTCTTAAAATTAAATTGTTAAGAAAAATAAATTAAAGACATATTTGAAGCCACAATTGCCTTCCCCATGTAGACTTTATCAGCTCTCCTGTTGACTGAGACTCCCTGAAGAAGATGATCCCCAGCATGGGCCACTTGGAACCACCAGGAGTTTGTCAGGTTAACATTCAAAGAGAAAGGAAGAAATTGAGCCACCTACAGACACAAGCCATTAGAAAAGATTTCACTTAAGAGAAAAATAAGAAGAAGAAGATGAAGAGGGAAACTGCTTAACATTATCCTGAGGACAAGATAGGGGCCAGTAGGAAAAGGTTGCCAAGAGTCACCAAGCCCCTTCCCCTCTGTTTTTATTTTTGCTTCTTTTTTCTTCCTATCAGCCAGAAACAGAAACTAAATGCAAGATATTTAGGCAACTACAAAACTAAAATAGAAAAGGAGGGGGAAATGAGGTGGAAACTACAACCGAAAAAGTTAAAAAGGGGAGGGGGCAAGGGGAGGGCAGACTTTAAACCCTGTGTACAAATAAATGCCAGGTGGAGTAAATATAATGCTAGTCCTAGTTTATTTCCTTCTTGACAAAAACAACCACCAACAAACCCTCCATACAGGGGTAGAAAATAACAGATAACCAAGTAAATTGTATACACATAGTATTTTAATGTAAATATATGATAAATTAATTATAAAAACAACAGTATAACTGAAACAAAGTGTCATGATTAATCCAATCCAAAATCTGAAATTTATATAAAAAACTCATTTACTAAATAATATAAATGAACAAAGATTAAAAACATGTTGGTTGATGGGGCTGGGATTATAGCTTAGCGGTAGAACACTTGCTTCGCATGCGTGAGGCCCTGGGTTCAATCCTCAGCACCACATACAAACCAATAAAATAAAGACATTGTGTCCATCTACAACTAAAGAAATATTTTTTTAAAAAACATGTTGATTGAGGAGTTAAGATGGCAGACTAGAGCAAGGGTGCATGTCTCAGCAACTCAATACCAGACTTGAAAAGTGAGAAGATGCATAATTAGGGGAACTCACTACAACTTAATACTGAACTGTAAAAAAAAAGAAAAGAAAAAAAATCTATAGAGTCACAGAGGTCAGAAACACACACAGAAATAATATGTTAGAGAAATACCAGGTTGGGCGCCAGCCTGGTTACCAGCTGTGGTAGCAAAAGGGAGGGACAGTACACACAGAGGAGACGGCATGGCTAGCTGATAAGTAAATTAAAGAATAAAGAAAAATTGACTTGGGGTAACCTGTGGATTAGAGAGGAAGGCTGATTTTAATAGACATAGTTGGGGAAACAAATCAGTGAAAGAAAATCCCAAAATAGCTGCCATGAGAGGGGAAGCATTTGGAAAATGGAAAATGGCTGTGGGGCTCACAGAAAAGCCGCCACAATGACACACTCAACTGCTGGGGAAAGCATGTGCTCCCCTACCAGAGAAGATGGCTGCCCATTCCACTCATGCTGCCTGATAAAGTGGCTGCCTGCTTGGTTCCTGCAGCTGGAAAAACAAAAAACAAAAAACAAGAATTCCTGATGCCAGACAAAACAGTCATCCACTGCACACCTGCAGCCAGGGAAAGTACGTGCTCCTGGACTGCCATATCCTACCACCTGTAAAAGTGCCACCCCTCCTCCCCACTCTTCCACCACCAGGAGACAAGAGATCAGAAACTCCTGGTTCTGAAAGAAAAATTGCCAGAAGTCACCTGAAACAGAGAGACTGAAATAGGCACAAAGAAAAGTTTGCCTGCCCTTTTTAGGCTCTGGATCCCAAAGGAGAAAGCTCCCACTACTGTTGGCACTACAGCAGACACACAGGAGCATCTGCCCTCCGTGGCAGACACCCAATATTTCATATTGATAGCAATAAAAAGGTTTTGTATCCACTCTAAAAGTGGATTTTACCAGAGACCCTAGATATCCAGACATCCTGCAGAGATCAGCATTCCCCCTTCGATAGGGGTGTCGAGCAATTCTCAAACACCCACCCAAAAAGTTCCAAAGTTCAATTTAGGTTAAACCCCAAATACTGGGATCTCCAATTTAGAACTCTGCAACAACCCCACCATGGAAACGGAATTTTTCAGTACCCAGTTGTGCTACTCCACTGTATTCCAGGAGACTGGAAGCTGAAAACTACTACACCAGCTTCGTCTTCTAACCACAAAGGCTGATGGCTTATAAAGGAACACAAAGGTGTTGGGCGTAACAACCCCAACCTCAATCCAAGGGTTACAAAGCCAAATACAAAGAATTCATCCCTGTCAACAGTTTTGACTACCTCAGCAGTAATAAGCTTTTTATTCCTCAGCAAGATATTTATATTTTCTTTCCTTATTCTTTTACTTTCTTCATACTCCCATTTTTAAATCTATTCTTTTTATTCCTCCTTTTTATTAAATTTTAACATTATTTCATCACACTATGTTACTTTTTAATTTTTTCCATCATGTATTATTTTTGTGTGAGTGTACATGGGTGCATGTGGAGCAGGGGGAGGTGTTTGCATGGATAGGTTTGAAAAAATACATGGATATTCATGTAATTTCACTTTCACATAAATTGCTTCCTTCTACACCTGTTTATTATTTAGCCTTGATTTATTTTATGTGGGATTCAATTATATACTAGTTTGAGCTGTTTTGATATTACAGTTGCTGTTTTGTCCATACCTTGGTTCTTGTCCTTCTTATCTTGCTTTCATTACTGTCCTCAATCCCCAGCACTTCCGCTTCCAAAAAAAACAGTTCAGTGAACTAAAAGAAGATCTAGGGAATGAATTAAGAGAGCAAATTAAGAAGATGAAAGATCATTTCAATAAAGAAATAGAAATATTGAAAAGAAACCATTCAGAATTCCTAGAAATGAAATTTTCCTGTTCCCAAGTTCTCTATTTTACTGTTTTCTGTAAATCTTTTGTTCCTTCTTCTTTATAGCCAGCATCTGCAACCTACCACTTGCCTCTCCTTTAATCACTTTTTTAAAATATTTCAAACTTTCTCTCACCGTCCTACCCTATTTTCTCCTTACTTCATAAGCTTTAATAATAGAATTATTATAAATAATAGAATTATATAATTCTATGTAATAGAATTATATCATTTATGTAATTCATACCCCATTAATGTTGTGATAATTAATACAATGGATGATATAGTAGACATCTGATGTTGAATGCTAATCTAAGTCCACAGTTTTGTATTGCTGGTACTGATATTAAATGTTGACCCCACCATTCTTTTTCTTTTTCTTTT
>CM053403.1:113998854-114107243 GCA_028644305.1 Xerus rutilus
ACCTGATCAGAAGAAAAGTTCTCCAGGACACATCATAATCAAAATAACTAATGTAGAAAAAAAGAAAGAATATTAAATGCTACAAAAGAAAGACATCAGGTCACATATAGGCAAATCAATAAAGCTCACTTCTGACCTATCAACTCAGACACTAAAAGCAAGGAGAATCTGCAATGAGATATTCCAAGCTCTAAAAGAAAACAATTACCAACAAAGAATGCTATACTCGCAAAGCTTTCTTTCATATTCAATGGGGAAATAAAGAAACCTAAAAACAAATCCCAAAACTCTTAAATAGATGAAGATCAATAGAAGACTAATCATTTAAGAAGTGAGAATCGGGCTGGGGTTGTGGCTCAGTGGTAGAGCACTTGCCTAGCATGCATGAGGCACTGGGTTCAATTCTCAGCACCACATACAAATAAATAAAATAGAAGTCCATCAACAATTAAAAAATATTTTAAAAAGTGAGAATCAAGACAGAATTTTAAAAAGCAAAAATCAAAATGGCAATAATCACAAACACATATCCATAGCACTGAATATAAGTGATCTCAACCCCCAATTAAAAGACATAAATTACCAGGCTGGATCAAAAAACATCTAACTATATGCTGTCTGTAAGAGACTCAGCTCATAGGCAAAGACACTCACATGATAAAAGTAAAAGGCTAGAAAAAATATCCTATGCAAATGGAGTCCATGAACAAGCCAAAGTAACTATTTTCATATCTGACAAAATTGATTTCAAGTAAAAATCAAAGAACAAAATCAATAAAAATATATCCAACCTAAATAATACTATAAATAAAATGGACCTAATAGACATTTACAGAATATTTCACCCCAAAATAGCTGAATTTACCTTCTTCTCAACTGTTTAAGAAACATTTTCCAGAATAGAACATATTCTAGGCAACAATGTAAGTCTTAGTGAATATAAAATAAATTAACAAAATCTCACGCATCCTATCAGACCATAATGGAATGAAACTAGAAATCAACAGCAAGAAAAACAATAGAAACTACACAAACATTGCAATTAAACAATATTTTTAAATGAAGAATGGATCAAAGAATGTGAAAAGATATAAAAATTTCTTAAAAACAAATGAAAGCAAAGTTACAACATATCAAAATCAATGGAACTATGAAAGTGCTAGGAGGAAATTTTTTTTTTGCATTGTCAACATCAAAAGAAAATAGAGAGCTCCTAAGTAAGCTTATGCTCTGCCTCAAGTTCTTAGATAAAGAATAACAAACTGACTCTAAAATCAGTAGAAGACAGAAAATAAAGACTGGAGTCCAATTTTATGAAATTGAATATAAAACAACAATACACAGGATCAATGTAACAAAAGGTTGGTTCTTCAAAAAGATAAAAAAGACTGATGAACCCTTAGCTAAACTAACTAAAATAAAGAGAGAGAAGACCCAAATAAACACAACTAGAGATGAAAAGGAGATATCATCACAGAGACTTCTGAAATCCATAGGATCATTACAAATCATTTTGAAAATTTATACTCCAATAAACTGCAAAATATGGAAAGTATTGACAAATTTCTAGCACATGAACTACCCAAATTGAACCAGGAAAATGTAGAAAATCTATACAGACCAAAATCAAGTAATAAAATTGAAATAGCAATTAAAATTCTAACAACTAGAAAAGTACAGGATCAGATGAATTCTTAGTGGAGTTCTACCAAACATTTAAATGAGAACAAATAGTAAACAGTCGTTCCCAAATTATTCCATGAAATTAAAAGGTAGAGAACACTCCAAAGTACATCCTATGAAGCCATTATAACCCTGATACCAAAACCAAACAAAACAGCTAGGAAAGAAAACTACAAACCAATCTCCCTGATGAATAATAGATGCAAAAATAATTAATAAAATGTTAGCAAACTGCAATAAAAAATATATTAAGAAGATAATACACTGTGAACAGTGGGCTTCATCTCAGGTTTACAAGATTGGTTCCAACATATGCAAATCAATAAATGTAGTTCACCACATAAATAAAATTAAGAACAAGAACCATATGATTATATCAATGGATTCAAAAGAGATAAAATAAGGCAACCATTCATGTTAAAAACACTGGAGAAACTAGGGGTAGAAGAAACTGATTTCAGTGTTATAAAGGTTATATACAATGAACCAAAAGCCAAAATAATACTGAATAGAGAAAAAACTAAAAGCTTTCCCTCTACAATCAGGAACAAGACAAGGATGTATACTCTCACCACTTTTTTCCAATATAGTTTTCAAAACTCTAGCCTGAGCAATCAGAAAAGAGAAGGAAATTAAAGGGATACAAATAGGAAAAGTAGAAGTCAAACTATCACTGTTTATTGATAACATTATGCTATACTTAGAAGATCTCCAAAAATTCTACCAGGAGATGTCTAGAGCTGAAAAATAAATTTAGCATAGTAGCAGAATACAAGATCAACACTCATAAATCAATAGTTTTTCTATATTCAAATGACAATTCAGCAGAGAAAGAGATCAAGAAATCCATCCCCTCCACAATATCATAAATAAATAAATAAGCAAACAAACAAACAAACAAATACCTGGGAATTAATCTAACCAAAGATGTAAAAGATCTCTACAATAAAAACTATAGAACACTAAAGAAAAAAATTGAAGAAGACCTAGAAGATGAAAAGACCTCCCATGTTCTTGGATAGGCAGAATTAATATTGTCAAAATGGCCAGACTATAAACAACAGATTACAAATTGCCAAAGCAATTTTGGATAAGAAGAGTAAAGCAGGAGGCATCACAATATCTGATCTCAAATTATACTATAGAGCTATAATAGCAAAACCTGCACAGCATAGACATCAAAGTAGATAAGAAGACCAATGGAATAGAACAGAGCAGAAACATATCTACATACTTACAGTCATCTGATACTTGACAAAGGTGCCCAGAATATATGTTAGACAAAAGACAGTCTTTTTAACAAATGGTGCTGGGAAAACTGAATATCTATATGTACAAGAATGAAATTAGATCCCTTTCATCTGAACAAAAGTCAAATTGAAATGAATCAAAGATTTAGGAATTAGATCAGAAACCTGCTGGAATAAAACAGGGTCAACACTTCACCATATAGGTACAGGCACCAATTTCCTCAACAAGACTCCTAAAGCTTAAGAAATAAAATCAAGAATCAATAACTGGGATGTTATCAAATTAAAAAGGTTCTGCAGAGTAAAGTTTATAAGACAGTGAAGAAAGAGCCTACATAACAGAAGAAAATCTTTTCCAGTAACTTTTCTATTGGGGATTAATATCCAGAATATATAAAAGTTAAAAAAACATCTGGGTATGATGGCACATTTCTATAATCCCAGCAGCTTGGGACACGGAGGTAGGAGGATTGCAAATTCAAAGCCAGCCTCAGCAACTTAGTGAGGCCCTAAGCAACTTAGGAATACTCTGTCTCAAAATAAAAAATAAAAAGGTCTGGGGATGGAGCTTAGTGGTTAAGTGCCCTTGGATTCAATCCCTGGTAAAAATAAATAAATAACATAATCATTAAATGGGCAAAAGCACTAAATAAACATTGCCCAAAAGAAGAAACACCAATGGCCAAAAGATTGTTCAACATGTCTAGTAATCAGGGAAATGCAAATCAAAAATACATTAATATTTTATCTCACTCCAGTCAGAATGACAATGAACAAGAATACAAATAATAAATCCTAGTGAGAATATGAGGGAAAGGTACACTCATACATTGTTGGTAGGACTACAGATTATTGCCACCACTTTGGAAAGCAGTATGGAGATTCCTAAGAAAAAAACAAAAACAAAAACTAAAAAACAGGAATGGAGGAATGGAACCACCATATGATCTAGCCATCTCACTACTTGGTATGAAATTAAAAAGAACTAAAATTGGCATACTGTAGTAACACGGCCACTACAATGTTTATAGTACACAATTCACACTAGCTTAACCATGGAATCAACCCAGATGCTTGTTAATAGATGAATGGAATTTTTTTAAATGTGATATATTTACACAGTGGTGTTTTATTCAGCCATAAGTAAGAATGAAATAATGGCATTTTCCAGTAAATGGATGGAAATGAACAAAAACATGGAGTAAAATAAGTAGACTCAGAAAATCAAGGGTCAAATGTTTTCTCTCATATGTGGAAACTAGAGAAAAAGGCAGTGGGGTAGGGTGTTGTATATGAAGATATAAGGAAGATTAGTGGAGTAGAGAGGGAGGGAGGAATAAAGAGAAAGAGAAAGAAATATGGAATTAACCTAACAGAATCATGCTATTTGCATATATAAATGTGCCAAAGGGAATTTCACCTTTCTGTATATGTAGAAAGTACCAATCAAAAATAAATAAATGAAGGAGCAAAAGGAAGATCAGTAGAGGAGGGAGAAAAGGAAGAAGGTGGAGAAAAGAGAAAGGGAGGGAAAATGGGAATTGGAATCAATTCCTTCTATGTATAATTTTGTCAAAAGGAACACAAATACTATGTCTAAATATAATAATCTAAAAAAATTGATTGGCTCTTGTGCCCATAAATCATAGGCTCTAAGTTAATTTCAGCATTTGCTAAAATATATCAATTAACAACATATCATAGAATTAATAATGAGATTAAGTTTATACTTACACTAGAAGGTCTAAATTTTAACAATGTAGTCCCATAACCTTGGGAAAATAACTAAATATAAAATAGAGGATAATAGGTATGTTTCACTTTAACTATAGCCTTGCTAAATTTCCCATAGTCTTAGTAAACATTTTCTTTCTTCCTTTTTTTTTCTAATCAGTTATACATGACAGCAGAATGCTTTTCGATTCAATGCACACAAATCGAGCACAATTTTTCACATCTCAGGTTGTACACAAAGTAGGGTCACACCATTCTTGGAATCATACATGTACCTAGGGTAATAATGCCCATCTCATTCCATCATCATTACTCTCCCCATGACCCCTCCCCACATACCCCTCCCTTTGGCTAATTCAAAGTTCCTCTACTTATCCCATGCCTCCCCCTTTATGGATTAGCATGCACTTATCAGAGATAACATTTGGTCTTTGGGTTTTGGGGATTGGCTTACTCTGCTTAGCATGATATCCTCCAACTCCATCCATTTACTTGCAAATGCCATAATTTTATTCTTTTATTGCTGAGTGATATTCCATTGTGCATATATACCACAGTTTCTTTATCCAATCATCTATTGAAGGGCATCTAGGTTGGTTCCACAGTTTAGCTATTGTAAATTGTGCAGCTATAAACATTGAAGTGGCTGCATCACTGTAGCATGCTGTTTTTAAGTCCTTTGGGTACAGACCAAGGAGTGGGATAGCTGGGTCAAATGGTGGTTTCATTCCAAATTTTCTAAGGAATCTCCATACTGTTTTCCAGATTGACCACACCATTTTGCAATCCCACCAGCAATGAATCAGTGTACCTTTTCTCCCACATCCTCATCAGCACTTACTGTTTGTATTCTTGATAATTGCCATTCTGACTGGCATGAGATGAAATCTTAGAGTAGTTTTGATTCACATTTCTCTAATTACTGGAGATTTTGAACATTTTTTCATATATTTGTTCATCGATTGTATTTCTTTTTCTGAGAAGTGTCTTTTCAGCTCCTCATCCCATTTATTGATTGGGTTGTTTGTTTTTTGGGTGTAAAGTTTTTTGAGTTCTTTATATATCCTGGATATTAGTGCTCTATCTGACATGTGTGTGGCAAAAATTTGTTCTCAAAATGAAGGCTGTCTCTTCACCTCATTGGTTGTTTCTTTTGCTGAGAAGAAACTTTTTAGTTTGAAACCATTTCATTTATTAATTCTTGATTTTATTTCTTGCATCTTATGAGTCTCATTAAGGAAGTTGGGGCCTAATCTGACATGATGAAGATTTGGGCCTACTTTTTCTTCTATTAGGCAAAGGGTCTCTGGTCTAATTCCTAGGTCCTTGATCCACTTTGAGTTTTGTGCATGGTGAGAGAAAGGAGTTTAGTTTCATTTTGCTGCATATGAATTTCCAGTTTTTCCAGCATCACTTGTTGAAGAGGCTATAATTTCTTCAATGTATGTTTTTGATACCTTTGTCTAGTATGAGATAACTGTATTTATATGGGTTTGTCTCTGTGACTTCAAATCTGTACCATTGATCTACATGTCTATTTTGGTGCCAAAACCATGATGTTTTTGTTACTAGCTTTGTACTATAGTTTAAGATCTGATATTATGATGCCTCCTGCTTCACTCTTCTTGCTAGGCATTACTTTGGCTATTCTGGGTCTTTTATTTTTCCAAATGAATTTCATAATTTTTCTTTCTATTTCTATAAGGAATGACATTGAGATTCTAATTGGAATTGCATTGAATCTGTATAGTGCTTTCGGTAGTATGGCCCTTTTGACAATGTTAATTCTGCCTATCCAGGAGAATGGAAGAACTTTCCATCTTCTAAGGTCTGCTTCAGTTTCTTTCTTTAGTGTCTTGTAGTTTTTATTATAGAGGTCTTTCAACTCTCTTGTCAGAATGATTCTCAAGTATTTTATTTTATTTTATTTTTTAGGCTATTGTGAATGGGGTAGTTTTTCTAATTGCTCTTTCAGAAACTCATTGCTGATGTATAGAAATGCATTTGATGTATGGGTGTTGATTTTATATCCTGCTACTTTGCTAAGTTTATTTATAATTTCTAGAAGTTTTCTGGTGTTATTTTTTGGATCCTCTAAGTACAGAATCATATTGTCAGCAAATAATGATAGTTTGAGTTATTTTCCTATTCGTATTCCTTTAATTTCTTTCATCTGTCTAATTGCTTTGGCTAGAGTTTCAAGAACTATGTTAAATATGAAGGGTGAAAGAGGTCATCCCTGTCTTATTCCAGTTTTTAGAGAGAATGCTTCCAGTTTTTCTCCATTTAGAATGATGTTGACCTTCCATTTAGCAGAGATAGCTTTTACAATGTTGAGGTATGTTCCTAGTATCTCTAGTTTTTCTAGTGTTTTGAACATAAAAGGATACTGTATTTTGTCAAATTGTTTCTCTGTAACAATTGATATAATCATGTGATTCTTGTCTTTAAGTCTATTGATGTGATGAATTAAGTTTATTGATTTCCATATGTTGAACCAATCTTGCATCCCTGGAGTAAACCCTACTTGATCATGATGCATTATTTTTTCAATACGTTTTTGTATGCAATTTTTGCATCCATGTTTATCAGGGATATTGGTCTGAAATTTTCTTTCTTTAATGTGTCTCTGCCTGGTTTTGGTATCATTGTAGAATGAGTTTGCAAGGGTTCTCTCCTTTTCCATTTTATGAAATAATTTGAGGAGCATTGGTATTAATTCTTCTTTGTAGGTCTTGTAGAATTCGGGAAAGAATCTATCTTGTTCTGGGCTTTTCTTTGTTGGTAGGCTTTTGATGGTATCTTCTATTTCCTTGCTTGAAATTGATCTGTTTAAATTGTGTATGTCTTCTTGGTTCAACATGGGTAGGTCATATGCCTCTAGGAATTTGTCAGTGTCTTCTAGGTTTTCTATTTTACTGGAGTATAAATTTGCAAAATAGTTTTTGTTTTCTGTATTTCAATACTGTCCGTTGTGATATATCTTTTTTCATCTCAAATTTTAGTAACTTGAGTTTTCTTTCCTTTTTGTTAGGGTGGCTAAGGGTTTTTCAATCTTTTTTTTTTTATAGAACAAGATTTTTTTGTCAATTTTTTAAATTTTTTCTTTTGTTTCAATTTCATTGATTTCAGTCCTAATTTTAATTATTTCCTGTCTTCTACTACTTTTGGTGTTAGTTTGTTCTTCTTTTTCTAGGGCTTTGAGATATAATGTCAGGTCATTTATTTGTTGACTTTTTCTTCTTTTAATTAATGAGCTTAGTGCAGTGAACTTTCCTCCTAGCATTACCTTCATAGTGTCCCAGAGATTTTTTTTTTTGGTACTGGGGTTTGAACACAGAGGTATTTGACCAATGAGACAAATCCCCAGCCCTATTTTGTGTTTTATGTAGAGACGAGGTTTCTCTGAGTTGCTTAGCACCTTGCCAATGTTGAGGCTGGCTTTGAAGTTGCATTTCTCCTGTTTCAGACTCCCAAAGTGCTGGGAACCAGAGATTTTGATATGTTGTATTAAAGTTCTCATTTACCTCTAAGAATTCTTTAATCCCTTCCTTGATGTCTTCTGTTATCTATGCATAATTCAATAGTGTATTGTTTAGTCTCCAAGGGTTGAAGTAGCTTCTATTTTTTGTCATTGATTTCTAGTTTTATTCCATTATAGTCAGATAGAATGCAGGGTAGTATCTCTATTTTTTTGCATTTGCTAAGACTTGCTTTGTGGCATAACATATGGTCTATTTTGGGGAAGGATCCTTGTGCTGCTGAGAAAAAAAAGTGTATTCACTTATTGATGGATGGAATACTCCATATATGTCTGTTAAGTCGAAATTATTGATTGTTTTATTGAGGTCTATGGTTTCTTTGTTTGGTTTTTGTTTGGAAGATATGTTCGGAGGTGTGTTAAAATCACCCAGTATAATTGTGTTGTGGTCTATTTGATTCTTGAAATTAAGAAGAGTTTGTTTGATATACATGGATGTTCCATTGTTTGGGGCATAGATATTTATGATTGTTATGTCTAGTTGATGTATGATTCCCTTGAGTAGTATTAAATGTCCTTCTTTGTCCTTTTTCATTGGCTTTGGTTTGAAGTTCACTTTATCTGATATGAGAATGGAAACTCCTGCTTGTTTACATGGTCCATGTGAGTGATACGTTTTTTCGCATCCTTTCAACTTCAGTCTATGAATATCTTTCCCTGTGAGATGTGTCTCTTGAAGACAGCATATTGTTGGGTCTTTTTTAAAAATTCAATCTGTCAGTCTATGTCTTTTAATTAATGAGTTTAGCCATTCACATTCAAGGTTATTATTGAAATATGATTTGTATTTCCAGTCATTTTGGTTTATTTTTGATTTTTAACTTGACTTAGTTTCTCCTTTGATTGGCCTTACCTTTAGTGCAGTCCCTTCCTTTGCTGATTTTCATTATTATTTTTCATTTCCTTCTCATGGAATATTTTGCTGAGAATGCTCTGTAGAACAGACTCTTTCACTGTAAATTCTTTTAACTTTTGTTTATTATGGAAAGTTTTTATTTCATCATCAAATCTGAAGCTTAATTTTGTTTCATATAAGATTCTTGGTTGGCATCCATTTTCCTTAAGAGTTTTGTATATGTTGTTCTAAGATCTCATGGCTTTGATGATCTGGGTTGAAAAATCTGCTGAGATTCAAATTGGTCTCCCCCTACATGTAATCTAATTCCTCTCTCCTGTGGCTTTTAAAATTCTATCCTTATTCTGTATGCTAGGCATTTTCATTATAATGTGCATTAGTGTAGATCTGTTGTAATTTTGTACATTTGGTGTCCTATAAACCTTTATAGGACACCAAATTTGGTTTTCCAATTCATTCTTCATGTTTTGGAAATTTTCTGATGTTATTGCATTGAAGAGGTTGTGCATTCCTTTGGTTTGAAAATCTATGCCTCCTTCTATCCCAATAAATCTTAGATTTGGTTTTTTGATGTTATTCCAAAATTCTTGGATGTTCTATTTATGATTTATTACCATATTCACTGTGTGGTCAACTTTATTTTCAAGATTGTGTATTTTGTCTTCATTGTCTGAGGTTGTGTCTTCCAAGTGACCTATTCTGTTGGTGATGCTTTCTATTGAGTTTTTTATTTGGTTTATGTTTCCTTTATTTCAAAGATTTCTATTTGTTTTTTTTTCCCAGAATCTCTTTATTGATGTAATCTTTTACTACCTATATTTGTACTCATCTCTTTGTTGGTGTAATCATTGGTTGCCTTTATTTCTCTCTTATTTCTTTGTTGGAGTGGTCAATTTTTGCTTGTATTTGTTCATTTAGGTTATTCTTTAACTTGAAGATTATTTTTATTATTTACACTCTGAACTCCTTCTCTGACATTCCATCTACTGTTCTGTTAATGGATTCTATTATTGTAGTATTTTCCTCTGTTTGGGGCACTTTCCTCACTTGTTTTTTCTATGTTGTCTATGTGTCTTCCTCTCTTGCAGTAAGGATCTGAGTTATGGCAGTTTCTACCCTGTAATCTTGAAGTGTCCTTGCAGGTTACCAATACCTCATCTTTAAGGGGGAGATCAATGTTTACAGCACCCAATGCAACCAATATGCATCCTTAAATGATGAGTTCAATTATCTTCTAGCATATATCCAGTATGCTTGCATAAGGTTTTGCAGTTTCTAATGATGGACAAAGAGATAATGGGGGGGGGGGTTAGGATGTGATATTTATGATGTAAGGTGTGAAAATATAGAAGTATTAGATTATAGGACAAGTGAAAGGGGAATCAAAAGAAGTTGGCTGTTAGCAGGGAAAAAAAAGAGAGGCAACCCCTTGCAAGGCTCCCTATTGCCTCTGCAACAGGATGGTGTCTGTTAGCACACTTAGTGGGGATACCTGGTGCAACCAGTCCCACACAAACTTTGGTGGCAGTCTTCCAGGTCTTGGTTTTTGTCCCTTGATTGAAGCAGCCACATCCTTAGTTGGTGGCCACAGTGGTGTCAAGCCTATAGGTACCTTGATATTGATTTCCAGGCCCCAGTTGGTGTCCTTAAATGGAATCTGTCCCAACTAAAGATGTTGGAGGCCACAGTGAAGATAACCTCAGATGGCAGTGGAAGTACCCCAAGCTGGAGGCCACTGTTTTCAGGGTGGGGCTGGAAGGATGAGCTGTGCACTGGCATTGGGTGGCCTGTTCAGTGGTGGCACATGGTGCTACAACTGTCCCTGTCCATTGTCCATGGCATAGATTACAATGTGGAAAGAACTATGTCAGTGGCTGCAGTGTCCCAAGATGAAGGCGGTTTGGGTGGGGACTCACGTTAGTGGATAGGGATCCGCAGTGCAGTGTTCTTCTCTGGTGGGAGTGCAGTGTCCCTGGCTCTGGCCCAGGAGCAGATGTGTTCCAAGTCTGGGCTCCAGTGCTTAGTACACATTTTCTTAAAATATTCTGCATTAGGCATAGATGCTTTAACATAAGATAAAATAAATTAAAATTAAAGTAAGTTTTTGGCATTTACAAATTAGCTTGATAAATGGAACCCTATGGACCTCAGGTAAAATAGTTAATATGCCTCAAAGTCAATGAAACAAGGACATTCAAAGATTAAAACTCATTATATAAATCCTAAAAATAAAAGTAAGATTATCCCCATTGCTTCTTCAAAGTTTATCTGCTTTTAAGTCTAAAATAAATAAAGGGCACCTAATCATAGATTACTACAACCTTAATGATATGGTTCCATATGATATGGTTCTATCAAGATCTTTATTCCCAATATTATTATTACTATTATAACAAATATTTCTATTCATCACAAACTGGTAAATATTTTGCCCTTATAGATTGGCTAACATGTCATGTCTCGTGATTATTTCAAATGCCTCTGAAGAAACACAATACACCTTTCCAAAATTAGGATACCTCAAGAGCTTGTCATCACTCACAGTCTTATAGACATGGTCATAACTACATTTCCCTTCCTCAAGGGGCACAGTTATAACATTGTATTGATAACATCCTCCTCCAAGGAGATTATTTGACATATTTATTAATGACACATGTCACTACAACATCTTTAGTCCTTTTGAGGTTCCAGTGGCAACATATGACTCATTTTTCAATTTTACTTAAAAATTAAAATCAACCAGCTGCTTTTGTTAGTGCCTTCAGAAAACTACTTTATTGTAAAGCCTTCATTTCTATGCTTCCTGGAGTCTCCAGACCACTTTAATGATTGGTTATCCCAGGGCTTTCCTCTTGGTTTCCTGCTATCCACCATTAAAATAACAAATGACTGACTACCTACTGGATTCTTCTGCAGACAGACGTTCTCACATACCCTAAACCTGTATCCCTCAATGATCATCTGTCCATTATGCTTTGTGCTTTGGAAACAGAACACCACAACCTCAGCTTGGCTGAGCTATGGAGGCTACTATGGTTTGAATATTTGTGTCTTTCTCAAATTTACATTAAAACTTAATGGTATTAAGAGGTGGAGGTTTTAGGGAATGATTAAATCATGAATGATTTATCCTCACAAATACAATTAACATTCTCATAACAGAGCTGCCTGGCCTTTCCATCCATTCCACCATGTGGGGACACAGTGTCAATTCCCCACTAGAGGATGTAGCAACAAGCCACCATCTTGGAAGCACACAGTAAGCCGTTATCAATCTGTCAATATCTTGATCTTGGACTTCCCAGCTTCCAAAGCTGTGAGAAATAAATTTCAATTATTTATAAGTTACCTTGTCCAAGATATATATATGTGTGTGTGTGTGTGTGTGTGTGTGTGTGTGTATTTTTTTTTTTTGTACTGGGGATTTAACTCAGGAGTACTCACCCACTGAGCCACATCCCCAGCCCTATTTTTGTATTTTTTTATTTAGAGACAGGGTCTCATTGAGTTGCTTAGTGCCTCACCATTGCTGAGGCTGGCTTTGAACTCGCAATTCTCCTGTTTCAGACTCCCAAAGTTCTGGGATTACAGGCATGCGTTGTCCAAGATATTTTGTTACATCAACAGGAGTGGACTAAGATATAAGACCTCCCTAAGGCAGCATGGAACCAAATCTGGACCCTCTGGTATGTTTCATCTACAAAATGGAGTGGATTCCCCTGTCCAGTACCACAGAAGATGCCAGTATGCTGAATGAGGTCAACCTTGCCCCAGGTGCCTTGACTATCTGGAAAGCTTCTTGCAATTAAGTGAATAGCAGTGGGAGTAACTGACTAAATGAATGGAACCGCTAACCATTATATGTGATGGAGTTCAGTACAATGTTGCTTCTGTCCATTCCTTAGCGCAAATAGTCCTAATAAATAACGGAACTCAAGAAACAGCATACTTGGCCAGACTTCACGCAGTTTTCTTAACATTGGATGCCCTGGATAGCAATCAATAGCATCTTCACATTTATTTCAACTATTAAACCATTGTGTAAGAATTATCCCCTTTGGGGTAAAAATAAAAAGCTAAAGTGAAAACCAAATACACAGCAACAAACTCTGGGAGTTTCTTGCTTCAAAGATACCCAAATTAATAAATCAAAATCACACATGTGTCTACATGTACTGAGGCAATAATAGCATTACAAGAGTACTCTTACTCCCTTCAGAGTTGTGACATTACTAATTGTAACCATGACACAAATCTTCTTAGAATATATAATGCTAATCTCTTGGTAAAGCATTCAATAACATTTTCAGTTCCCAAATATCCTTTTCAATTGAAAGATATATTGGTGTCTTCAAACAACCACTTTTCAAAATCCAGGCCCAGAGTAAACCCCTGAAAATCTCTGTCTTGTGTCTGTCATAAATCTATACCTATTACTTGATCATCTCAAATTATTTAATTAATTCTTTGATTCAATTTTCTCCTTTCACTCAAGTGACATTTCTGTTACTTCCCCCATGAAACCTAAATTTAATAGCCCATCTCTCAATTGGCAAAATGTATACTTACATTTTTTTCCTACTGACTACCTCATTGATGCTTACATCAGAAAAATCAGAAAAGGTAAGAATTTCATAAGAATATAGCAAGTTTTCAGATTAGTGGAACTACACATTAATAGACATGACTATTAACTACAGGGCTTGCGGTGCAGCTCAGTGGTAGAGAGCTTTCCTTGCATGCACAAGGTCTTGGGTTCGATCCTCAGCACATATATATTTTATTTATATCAACTAGAACTCACCTTTTTCACAGCAAATATTTTTTATCTCTTTGAACAACTGACACACTGCTTATGTTCTTGTTCACAGTATATGTACAACCTTTTATTTCACACAGAAAAAAAGAGTCTTCCAATAAAAGGAGACTTTTTGACCTTATTGATACCCAGAATAAAAATCAACCAGCACTGCCAGATCTAAGAATCTCAACAATCCCCAACGAAAAGAAATCTGAAGATAACTACACCAAGGTACATCATAATTGAACTACTGGAAACTAAGAAATAGCAAAAGCATCCACAAGAAAAGACAAATGATGTACAGAGACATAAAGCTAATTATGATCAAAGATTTCTCACTGGAAAAAATGCCAGCAAGGAAAGAGTAGAGCAACATCTTTAAAGTCCTGAAAGAAAAAAATATTGCCAACCTAGAATTCTCAGCCTAGTGAAAATATATTCCTAAAATAAAGTTGCAAGAAAGATATTTTCAGACATACAAAAGCTGAAAGGATTCATCACCTGCAGACGGCACCGTAAGAAATATTCAAGGGAGATCTTCAGGCATAAGGGAAAGGATACCAAGGAGAATATGGATCTAGAAAAAGAGAACTAGGCATAATCTTGTTGAAAAGATGGTGGTAGTTTTTTTTGTTTTGTTTTGGGGGGAGTTTTTTGTGCCAAGTATTGAACTCACAAGCACTTAACCACTGAACCACATGCCCAGCCTTTTCTTTTGTATTTTATTTAGAGATAGAATCTCACTGAATTGCTTAGGGCCTCACCAATTTGCTGAGGCTGACTTTGAACTCACGATCCTCTTGTCTCAGCCTCCAGAGCCAATAGGGACGGTGCATTTTTTAAAAAGCTAAAACATACCAGAAAACAGAAAAGCATATTATTTGAAAAAGGACACATTTATGAAAAATGGAAGTCTGTGGAATTGGGCTAGGGGCAAAATCCAACTGTACTTCATAACCTTCTACTCAATATGGCAAATGAGCGAAATGCTCAGGAACATTCCAATTTATTCTAGATCACACAGAGCTACGGTTGAAGCAGCAAATGGACTAAGTTAACTGGTAAATTGATTAAAAGGTTATGAGCTCCTATGATTAATCAGAGCTGTTGGATCCAGCATTTCCTAGAGCTATACTGCTGATTAGAGAAATGTCATGGTGACCCCAGGGATTATACTGATATGCAAAAAGAGGTCATACAAAATTTTGTTCTCTATGTGTATAATTACCAAAGGTATGCTCCTCCTTTCTCCAGAAAAATATTTCCCAGACAGCACATTCCTACACTCCCTGGCTCCTGCTTAATTTGGGGGTATTTTACTATTACCATGAGTTTCAGTGACAAAACACAAGAAAATAGGACAAAGAATGTGGCTCAGTGGGAAAATTCTTGCCTGTCATGTTTAAGGCCTTAATCTTTGCTAGTTAAGAGTCTTTGATGTTTTTAAATGATCATTTCTTCGTTCTGCTTTAACTCTCACTGTAGTCAATAAAACCTCTTGTAGTAACAAGCAAAAAAACAATAGGAAGATTCTGGAAAAGGACAGTTGCAAAAAAACTGTCATTTTCTACCTTTCTCCTTGAAAATCATTCAAGCTATCAAGATAATAATAATAAACTATTATTATATATAATAATAATAATTCTTATAATAGCAATAGTGCTTTTTAAGATCTTAGATCTGTACCATTCCTTTCTCCTGTGCTGTACAAAGGAGAAATGTGTCATCTTTCAGGAGCAGCTACATCCCTTCTGTGGAATGTCCCTGCCCCCACCCTGTATGTATATATATTTACTTTATTCTCCAGAGAATGTTTTTTCAATCCATTCAAACATCTTCAAATTTCTCATTTATTAAAAGAAAATAATTTCCCAAAATTCATGTTACTTGTGGCTACTTACCTTGTTTTTCTCTGTATAACCAAATCTCCAAAAAGAGAGCTTAAACTTGCAACCTTCATTTTTTTAATCTCTCTTTAGTACTCTGTGATCTAGGTATTTCCCCAACTATCACAATCAAACTATTATGGAGGACATCAATGGCAATGTCCTTTTTTACCAAATCTTCTGGTCATTTTTTCCACTCAGCATCCTTGAACTCTGAGCACTTGACGAAATGTTGAGTATGCCTTCCTTCATGAGATTCTCTCTCCATTTAAGTACATGACACCACATACTCCTAGTTTTTTCCCCTTCTTGCTCACCTAATTTCAAATTATAGAGTAGTAATAACTTTTTTCAGCAATTCACAGAAAAACTTGATTCTTCAGTATCCTCATCAAAATGAATTTGTTATAAACTCCAAGTAGAAATTGGGAAATATTTTTAACAAAAAGACTGATAAATCATCAGTATAGAAAGTCAATGAAGGGTGACTTGCTCTTCTGTGAAGTGATATTTGGTTAATTTGGTTTAGATGAGCTTAATAGATTATTGTTTAGAAAAAAGCTATTGGTGAACACTGCTTCCATTTTCTCTGACTATCCTTTACTGTTGGCTTTCCTCAGGGTCCCAAGCTGGACCTTCTGATTCTTCCCTCTTGAATAAGTGATTTGAGGCCAAATCTGGCTTCATACAGCTTTACTTAACTAGCAAATTGATTAAAATTTTCTGTGTTCAACATTAAACTCATGTTTATCCCTTTTATCTAATTAAGTACTTCCTCTGCTTACTAAGTGAAGGTAACAACTCTACTCACCCCATAGTCCTGGGGACATCATTATTTACCCCTAAACTTCCTACTCTCACATCTTATTGATGATCATGTCTTGAACCAATTCAGCTCATGTATTTCTCTTCATCTGATTTCCTATATTCACTACTAACTCCTTCATTCAGTTCACCCTAATATCTTAACTAGATTCCTACTAGTACAACAAAAGTGATCTCCTTCCCTCTGGCCTTTTCCCTACCCTGCATCTAGAGTGTACTTTTAAAAATGAAAATGTGTTCTTTGATACAACCTATAAACATTGCCACACTTTTTTCAAACTAAAAGATAAACACATTTAATTTCTGACATAAAAGTTCTTTTGTGTTTTTCCACCTCTTGACCTGTGTTTGTTTCATGAAATTTTCTCATAATCACAAATGGGTTTTAGAAATAGATAGTTGTGTTAGGCTGTTTTCTCCCTAAATCCATTCTGCCTTTATTCTAGAATAATAGTTTAGCTGAACACAGGGCCAACTCTGCGGGAGAGTGCACATTCTAAGCCTCCCCTGCAGCTAAATGTAGCCATATGACTAGTCTAGTACCAACAGAAGAAAAGTAGAAATTATGTTTAAAAGTTCTGCATAATTTTCTTCAAAGAAAATCACTGTAATCTTCATCTCCTTTTTTGCCCTGTAGACTAGAAGCTAGACAAGGAGCTGGGTGAGTGTTAAACAGGCAAATAAGGACAATACCCTGGGCACAAATAAGAAGGAAGAACCTGGATCATAGAATTACTTTCTGGGATAATGGCTATTTTCTTGCCAAATTCCAGATGATTACATATCAGATAAATGCATTTTTATCTTCTTAAGCCATTGTATTTTGGAATCTTTCTGTAACACATGCTTAGCCTACAACTTAAAAATACAGTAGCTGAAGAGGAAAGGCTTATGCTTTTCCAATGTGCAAACTGTACTAAAGGAAATTTCAAGTGCCATTTTAAAAAACAAGAAAAAATGAATGAGTATTTCTACATCTTAAGTACTTGGATTTTGGGCAAATATGTATAAATTTATAAGTTGCAGTCTCTTGTATCTGGACCCATGCACATGGTAGTTTTCTCTATTGGAAAACATATCCAATCTTCTATTTTGCCAATTCTTCAAGTTTTAGCATAAATGACACATCTTACAGGCAATTTTTTCTAAATCCTATACTATGTCCAAATTTGAAGGCTTTTGCTCTATTTTGCCACATTCATGGTCTTATAATTTCTTGTTTAGTTGTCTGTACTCACGAACTGATTGTGTTGATAAGGACACTGTCATATGTGATATTATATATCCAAAGCCTAGTTTAATCTGTGGTAGGCTCTCAAATAATATATGCTGAATTATAATGATATAGGTCAGTTAATTATACAAAATGAACCTGTAATTGTAACCTCCATTTCTGTCCAAAACTGAATAAGTTCCAAACAAGAATTGTACAAGAATACATCAGAGTCCAAGAACTTGTGCTCATGCCCACCTTCCAATCATAAATTCATCATAAATTCCCCCAAGATAACACTGTCTTGAATTCTAACTCCACAGATTATCTTTGGTTATTTGTGATGTTAGTAAATAGAATCATTTGTTATAAAAATATAAATGAAAAAAGGAAGGAAGAAAGAAAGGCAATAGGCAAATGTCGTAAAAATACAAATAATTATAGCTGGAAGTTCATTTACATGGGAATAATTAACTTAATTTTTAAAAGATAAGATTATTATGCATTAATATATATTTATTCTTTTTAAATTACTTGGTTTTAGTATCATTATTCACATTTGAAATACCTGCTTCTGTCTGATATTTTTAACACATTTTAATGTGTTATTTTAAAAAATTGAGTAATATATGTGAATGGTTTTTAATTATAGGTTAATTAGATAAAATTAACAAATTTTAAAAATTAACTCTTGCTTTGTTCTTTTATAAAACTATTTTAGTTAAATGACTTTCCCCAAAAGATCATTTCCTGCCATTTTAATATCTGATGTTCAGAAGTATAACTTATAATCTCTATTCAATTTATATGTAGCCTATGTTAGCTTTTCATTGCTGTGACAAAATACCTGAGAAACAATTTAAAGGAGGAAAGAAAGGTTTCTTTTGGATCATGGTTTCAGAAGTTTCAGGTTATAGTTGCCTGATCCATTGCTTTGGGCCTAAGTCAAGACAGAAAATCATAGTGGAAGGGTGTGACTCAGAAGGCAGCTCAGAACATGACAGCCAGGGAGCGGAGAGAGCTTGAATGCAAGGATTCAGGGACAATAGAATTCCCAATAGCACACTCCAAGTGACCTGCTTCCTCTAGTCACACTCACCCTTTAATTAATTCAAATTATGAATCAAATAGATTAATCCACCGATTAGCCTACAGCACTCATAATCTAATCATATCACTTCTTTCTTTCATTGTCTCTCACAAGAACCCTCAGGCATGGTGAAGGAAAGCTGCATACTCCAACTTACTAGAAACAGACAGGTGGGGGAAGGGGGGTGAAGCCAAGATATAGCCCTCTAGGGCACACCCCAAAGGACACACCCTCTTCAGTGAGATCCCATCCGCTACATTTTCTTTCTTTTTTTGGTACTGGGCATTAAATTCAGGGGTACTGTACCACTGAACCACAGCTCCAGCCCTATTTTGTATTTTATTTAGAGACAGGGTCTCACTGAGTTGCTTAGCACCTCACCATTGCTGAGCTTGGCTTTGTACTCGACATCCTCCTGCCTCAGCCTTCCAAGCTGCTGGGATTACAGGCATGTGCCATCATGCCCGGCTTCACCTGCTACATTTTCTACTACCTCCCAGTAGTCCATTGAGAATATGAATCTTTCAATGGATTAATCTATTAATGAGGTCAAAGCCCTCATAATTCATACACTTTACAAATGAAGCCTCTGAACATTGTTGCATTGGGGACAAGCCTTCAGTACAGGAGTTCTGGAGGGATACTTCCTATTTAACCATAACGGCATGATAAATTATTTTTCCTGCTTTAACTCAGCTTGTTTACCAACATAAGAGAGGAACTTACAAAATGATTCCCTCAAGTGCAAAAGAAGAGCTTTATCCTGTCATTTGTTTCCCTTCCAACCTGAAGCCTCTGTAAGGTGCACACAGCCCTTTACTATTAAGCTACACACCATTACAGTATCCCAAAGGATTATAATCAACATTATCTAAATGCTACTATCTTTCCTTCAATATAAAAATATCAATTTTCCTTCAAATAATATGCAATTGTATTAAAGAAATGCAGAGCATTTCTGAAAGTCTCTCATCTGCCTTTAGCAGACTCATTAAGTCAGTAGGCAATATTCAATCAGCTTTTATATATCTGGTACTCAAAAATGGATTTTTTTCCTATTCTGAACTCCAATATCTACGTGCTTATAGTGTTTGGCTTAAAAATATGTGAAAAAATTTGCAAATATATTTTTCATAAACAACTGATTGGAGAGATATGCTTTATATTATTCAGTTTTCTTCCTACCTTATATTCTGGTCATTTTTCATTACATTATTTGTAAACAGAAGAACAATCTTCCCTTATTAAAAGTAGCTATTTTCATAACAATTAATTTCTAAAACTTGTTCTCTGAACCTAATGACATAGTATGACTTGGGACAATCTTCCACTTTTAAAACTTAATGAGAACAATAACTATGAAATTTGAAAATTAATATATTAATATTTGCAGTGTGATAGAATTTAACCTCAGTGTTGATAACCTTAATTTTAAAGTAATGAGCAAGAAACCAACTTCTCCCAACAGAATGTCTTGAAACACCAAAGCTTTATTATAATATTGAAACTAACAGTTTCAATATTATAATAAAGATTTCAGAAATGTGAAACTGTGTCACAGGAAAGAAGGTATATTAAGACACCATTTAATAAGTCCTTGACTTTTAATAAACCCCACCCCACATAACATTTGAAAATATATTAGGCATGTAACTCGCTTTTTAAAATTTTTATAGAGAAAATTTATAGACTTCCACTTGTGATTCCACAATATGAGAAAATAGAAATCATCTAGCTGCCATTATCTACTTAAGAGCAATCAAATCGTTCCCCAGCCTTCTTTTCTTCAGACCAAATCACCCCAATTTCCTACTACTTTTTCATTAGTTGAATTTTAATCACCTTTTTGGAACTCAACTGCAAAGCTATAAAATGTAGCCTCTGAGAAAATTAGAATGGAAAGATAAGAAGTTAATCTAAACTGTATGTGGATGAAATCCAAACCTTAGCAAGCTTTTCATGGTTCTTATTCATTGCAAAATCCAAGACATAATAAAAAAGGTCACCACATTACATTTAAATTCAACATTGCCATTTTACTCTACCTACATCTCAAGCTATTTTCTTAACTGTGATTAATTCACTATGGTTTTGCTCCCCATTTTATGATTGAAGGTGTTATATATTTGTGCATGGTTAGGCATGCCTAGAATTATATTTGTTTAGTATATTTTTCCACCTAAATTGTGAGCTCCATGTTTATTCAAATTCCCCATCTGACCACTTAGCATTCACCATGATTAGTTAAGTTTGATCAGTCTTTTAACTACATTGGTATGAGTTTATTCTATTTACCTGTCAACTCACTCGTCTTTGCAAAAATGATCAACTTTAACCACATACACTAATGCATCAGAGAGAGAAGCCATATCCCAGACCAAATCTGAACAAACAACTCAACAAACAATAGTAAGAACTGATAAAGTTGGGAAGCAATATAAGTCAAACGTACCAGAGGTCAAGTCTTATAGTGAAGTCAGGGATCCCTTGCTACCTAACTTTTGAGGATTTGCATCATTCAATATAGTTTTCTTTTAAAATTCAGCAGGATAAAAATATTAATTTAAAATGTGACTATTTTTAAAAGCAGATATTTTATCATCTAATAGTTCTATAAATTCTCCTGATATCTGGGTGTATATCCAAAAGGAAAATGAAAACGCTCAATTGGTCATCACTAGCATCACAGTGACACCTAAATATAAATGCCATCCACTGATGTTCAAGTGGTCCATCAATGCATGTGCTGCTTGGATAAGCAATAGAGGTGACATAATGCATGTTCTAGTTCAATCCTGCTTTACCATTTATGAGCAACATTCCTAATCAGAACTTCCACACTGAACTCAGGAGAGCCTCAGAATTCTCCTCAATGTAAAGATGGTATTAACCAATTAGCAGAATTTATCAATTAGCATTAATCAATTAACAGAATCAACTTGCTTTCCTGTAGACTGATGCATAAATTCAAACAACAAGCACCTACAAGAGATACTTCAGGATAAAGACAGAACAAAAAACAAATATTTATTGAATGAATACAATCTTATAAATACAAAATAATCTTATAAATGCAAAACAGATTATTTTTTTCCAGAGCAGAGATCTTTCTTTATGAAAGATCCTTGTCCATATATCTAAAATGTCATAAATGAACTTCAGGAGAGCCATTAACATCCCAAATTTTATGTACCACTTAGTGTGAGAGTACATATGTGTGTTATACTAGGAGGAAACCTATGGGTTTTCCCATATCCTGAAAGTCATCTGCTCTAGACACAATTCAAGGGCATGAGTTACGATAAATGCTCCACAATAGTAATGTAACCATCTTAGGAATTACATGTATAAAACTACTAATTTTCAATGTAATATGAACTATTAAAAAATCCAACTAAGCATTGACTCTGATTGTAATCTATAAACCTTACCTTTTCAGAAATTCTATTTGGGACATACCTACAGGGACCCTTAGATAGCTTGGCATTTGCCACAATGAAATGCACAATAGGTACTACCTCTTTCTGGGTTGTTTTTCTCTTCTTAGTGACTAATACAGTGATAGGAGAATAGTAGAGCTCAACTTCAGGTTGATGAAGTTTTAATGTAAAAGGGATAAAATTTGAGGACATAGCCAAATTTTGAATTAAATTTCTTAAAAAGTAAATAAATGCATTATTTTAAACACATGTAAAAATGCAAATAGGCATTACAGTGGCCAACTAAGAAATCAAAACTGGATTAACCTATGATAAAGCCCTATAATATATGCACAAATACTTTAATGTTAGGCAGAAAAGCTTATGTTAAAAAGTCAAGTTCCACACTCCCTTCCCAAAGAGAATATAAGTTATATTATTTATTTAAAGAAAATCTTAAAGGCAAAATAACTAGTAAACAAAATATGTAACATCAAAATTTAAATAGTGATTTGAGATTATTTCATTTCTGCCACTTTGAAACCTTGAGTATTTTTCTACTTTTGTAATTTTATTGCATTAACCTTCAACAGGTCTCTCTGCTTGTATTCTTGCCTTCTAGAATTGCTCCTCAAGATAGCAGCGTGAAAGATTCCTTCAAGACATAACTCAGGGGCTGGGATTATGGCGCAGTGGTAGCGTGCTCGCCTAGCACGCATAAGGCACTGGGTTCGATCCTCAGCACCACATAAAAATAAAATAAAGATATTCTGTCACCTAAAAAAACTAAAAAATAAACATTTAAAAAAAAAAAAAAAAAAGACATAACTCAGAACTAGTCATGGTGTTGCTCAAAACTAGGATGACTCACAGGTCTTCATGCTGACTACAAGGCTTTGTCTGATCTGCCCCCCTCAACTACATTTCTTACTCTTGTGCCTCCCTACTCTCTCTCTCTCTCTCTCTCTCTCTCTCTCTCTCGTAGGCTGCTGTAGCCATATTGAACTGCTTGCTCTTCTTTTGGAACATAACCAGAACATTCTAACTCAGAGCCTTTGACCTACTAGCTTCCTCTCCCTGGCACTCTCTACCCTGAAATAACTGTTGGGTTAATTCCCTGTCCTTCAATTCTTTGCTCTAATCTCATCTGCTCAATGAGGCTTATTCTGATCTCACTACTTAATACCACTTGTCTGTCCAACCAACCACAAATTTTCACCTACATTGTTCATTGCTTTTACCCTGTCAACTTTTTCTTATATTCAAAGCACTTCTTACCTTCTAATGTACCCAATAACTCATCTACTGTGTGTATGTCCTTCTTCTCAGCCTTAAATAGAAGTACCACAAGAACTTAGTCTGTTCCATTCATGGTTATATCTTAAACTTCTAGTAGAGTTCTGGGCCCATAGTAAGTGTTCAATAAATATTTGTTAAATGAGACAAACTTTCCTTAAAACATTAAGGCATGAAAGGGTAAATAACAAAAGAGAGAAAAGAAACAGTCCTTCTATTCTGCATTCTGGAAAATAGGGAGAAAAAGAAGGTAAAAAATTATAGTGGCTTGCAATAAGACAGGGGTTATAACTGAGTTATAATAAGGAAAAGACAGGAAAGGATGAGATTAAAGGGGATTTGCATCCTTTGTAAAATGACCTAATTACAACTGCCTCTCTTGACAGTGTCATCCTTCTAAACAATATATGCATGCCTGTCCTCAGTCCCTCGGCCTCTGTGGCTTAGGCCTTGACTTTTTGTTCCAATTGTCAATGTTAGAGAGCCATAATAAATTACAGTAGCATGACTACATTGTGATAACCTTATTAACTTATTAATGTGGATGTGGATAAAGAAAATTCTGTCTTCCATTGACCTCAATATTCCTTTTCATTAATAGCATACATACCAGATAATCTACAAGTCTTAAACTTCACAGACGCACAGATTCTGAGAGTTCGAATAAATGTTAGAGAACATCTAATCCAATTCCCTGTTTGATATTAAATCCCTTCAATTCACTATCTCTGGAAGCAGTGTAGTATATTTTCAGATGTTTCAACTCTCTCACGTGTTGTGACCATCTATCAGCCACTCTGATGGCTTCACACATAGGCCCTAGTTCTGCCCTTGAGGCATTATAGAGAAAGGTCCCTTCTGTTTTTTGGAAGAATAGCTCTTCTCATATTTAAGACAGCTCCCATTTGGACTTTAAGTCTTCTCTTTTTCAGTATAAGGTTTTAAAGAATATTTGATATAATTCGAAAATTTCTCAACTTTCTGAAAGGCCTCCTCTGCAAGTTTTAAAATGTCAAAGTCCTTCCTAAAGTCAATATGCAGAACTTGAGTTTCTGAATCTTGATTTTATTAAATTGGATATTATTTTCAAATGCTAGAATAAATTTTAAAAAGTCTCATAGGCACAAAAATTCTGCCTTAAAGGTATCAAAGTAGACCACATCAACAGTTTTAAGTATTTACTAAGTGCCCAGTATATTCTAGGAAATATGTACTTACTCCATTTATGTGTGTATTCAAAATAGTTGGAAGCCCTCTGTAGGCAATTTAGCTGCTCTCCACAAGTAAATGGATAAAGCCTTTTTCTCATCTCTTAGACATTCACAATTAATGGTTTGTACCCAAATTTAAGTGTATGTCTATTGCATCTCCTATAAATAGAATCCAATTTAACTTGAACACACACACACAAGTGCACGCACACACACATACACACACACATGCTGAGATGCAGTTTTATGGATAAGTTTTAACAAACCTTCAATGAACAGTTAATGACTTTTATGTGACACAGTCCTGAGCAAGTAAGAATGGTAACTATGCACCTTGCCAGTCTAAATAGAATTAAGATTCTGTAAAAAAGATGGGTACATGGAAACTGGGTAGCAAGCAACTATGTTTTTTTTAAAAAAAAAAAAGCAGATGGAGAGGTGACAAGGGAAGGTTTTCAAAGTTGTTTAATATGTGTTAATTTTCTATGGATGTGAGATGTCCAAGGAGTCATGTCAAATGGCGGTTGGATATGTGAGTCTGCAGTTGAGGGTAAAGTCTGCTGGGACTCAGTGTTTACATGGTATATAACGCCTTGGGAATGGATGAAATCACCTGAAGAATAGCTGAAGATTAAAAAAAAAAAAAAACCTATGGTGGAAAAATGGAAACTGGACCAAGTCAAAATTTAGAGGATAGGGAAGGAGAAGAGGAACTAGCAATACAACTGAGAAGTATCCGGTCTGACTGGGAAGCCCCAAGAGGGAAGATCCTGGAAACAGTGATGAAAATGCTTTAGGTTGAAGGGAATAATCAAGTACTCTCAAGAGAAATCAGGTCAGAAAAGCACCCAACGGATCCATTATCATGGCAGTGTAAGGGTTCTGACTGTGGAAATGTACAGGACAGTGAATTTTCTCTGGTTGTGGAGATTGGTGACAGAAAAAAGGAGGGCAGTGTCTGAGATTGGGGCCTCTGATGACTTCAGGGCTGTGACATGTTCAGTGCCTGGGAAAGTTTCTGTGCAAAGGTGCAAGATGCCTAGCTGCTGTGGTAATGTCCCCCATGAGGAGGCTCTGTGCTAAAGTCTTATCTGCCTCCACCTTGATCTCACAGACACTTAGCTCCTGGGAATAAAGGAACTCCTGTTAGACAACCACAATGTTTTACCAAGTTCCTCTGCTCCTGAACCTGTCCACATAACAGTAACTTTAAGCAATGGACTTTCTTGAGAGCTACACAAAGCTCCTAACATTGCACATTGCAACTTAGTATGTAACCGAGGAATAAGCTGCATAATGTTGCTAACTCTGTAAACTGCCCAATGATACAATGAATAATAATGTACTTATGATGCCAGTGATCTAATATAACATATTGATATAAATAAAGCCAGCAGCTTGGACAAGCAGCCATTTTGCCTCTGCAACTTGCCTGGGTCTCTCCTTTTGTTTCTTTACAGGGCAGCATGAAAGTCATTGGTGAACTTTAACCCAGAGATGTATGAAAAAAAGCTTAGCCTAAGTGAATTCAGGGAAAAAGAGATTGACAATACAAGATATGGAGACAGATAATATTAATAAATTTTCAAGAGAAATGAGATGGTAGGTGGAGTAGGGATGTAATTAAAAGAAGGGATATTTCTCTGAGATTGAAAATATTTTATAATGTTCATTTGCTAGTAGAAATGATCCCTTAGGAAAAAAATTGATGATGTGAGAGAAAAAATCACTGTAAGAACAAAGACCTTTAATAGCAGGGCATGAGATCCAATGTTCAAGTGAACACAGACTATAATGATGAGGCAAAGACAAATTACTCCATTTTAATGGGTAGGGACGCATTACTTGGTTATAACTACTACTAGGGTAGATTTTCATGGCAAAAGAAAAGAGGTTCTCTTCTGACTTTCTAAAGAGAAATATTTGGAAGGGAAGGGATAAGGGAATAGGAAATATAGTAGAACTAATTAGACATAACTTTCCTATCCTTGTATATGAATAAATAACCAGAGTAACTCCATATCATGTACAACCACAAGAATTTAATCCTAATTAGAATGTTATATTCCATGTACATATATATGCCAAAATACACTCCACTGTCATGTATATCTAAAAAGAACAAATAATAATAATGATGAAGAGAAATATTTGGAAGTGGGAAAGAGGAAAATGTGCACAATAGTTGATTTAACAAAGCAGGAGACTAAATTAACTCAGTCATGCTGCCAAGGCAATTCTGAGTCCTCACTGAAGTTTGCAACCACACATTTAAAATCAGCCCCATGTACGTAGCTGTGTGCTCTCTCAACATATTCTGCACATTCATAGTATGTGATTTTGCATCATACCTAAGTTAGGATTAATATGGTGGAGAGGATGAACAGAATTTCAAAGTTACATTTAAAATAGTAATGCATGTCTGTGTGTTTTGAAATGGAAAAGTGTGCCTTTGTTACATTACAGTGGTTTAAAACTATTTGGCAAATAGTATATATAGTTTGATCCTCTGTTTCTCTTTTTAAATGAATAAGTATGAATATGTATATGTGTAGAGAGAGAAGAAAAGTAATAGAATATATACCAATTTATTACTAATTACTTTCTTTGTTTTTTGTTCATTTTAGAATTCTTCTTTACAGTTGGGCCCATAGTTTGCTACCTAGCTACCTAATGTGTTAGAAGGAAGTATTCTCTGTTCTAATTCAACAGCACTGAGCTGAGAAATGGACTCTGATAAGGATGAATTGTCCTGGATCACAACTCTGATTATGGCTAAAATATTATATATTGAATTATATATTGCAATATATTTATTTTGCATTCTGAAATCACATGGTACATTGATAAAATCTAAAATTTATCAGGTACTCCTAGCCTTGATAAGGTGTTCCCATCACCTTATTATAGAAGGCCATGTGCAATAATGTACTAACTTAATGAATTTAAGATGTGTATATTAAAGACTGAAGTCAAGTAGAAAGTGATGCTTCTGGAAGATTTTATTTGACTCTCATTGACTCATCCAGAGTTACTATCTGTAAATCTGTATTCCCTAATGAGTTCTATTTTAAGACAAGGACATTTTACCTTTTTCAATCCTGGATAATTATGCTTATTTCTTAGCTATGTGCCCTCACAATCTAATTTTTGTATATGTTAGATGGAAAAAAAAACTTGATTGAATTACAATAATATTGTCTATGTATAGTTTTCCAATTGACCAATATCAATTACTGTCCATTAATATGGTGTTCATGCATATATGATATAAAATATAAAATCTCTATTCTTCCATTCCACAACACACAGCTTCACCACAGCTTCTTTCTCTCATGGTCTTTATTTTATAATCAGAAAAAAATTAAACCATTTCCACTTTGAAAAATAAAAATCATGAAAATTATTGTTGTTTTTAATTCTTTCAGAGTTGTCAGCTTTCTAAATGCTTCTCTGATTGTCCAAATTCTAACATTTGAGATCCTGATCAAAGATAATCTCATCCAGCAGCCCCTCCTTGATTAATTCCATCTCTACCAATCTTTGAATATTTAACTTCCTACTACATAATCGTCATCATCATCATGGATATCATCTTCACCTAATCAAAGTTAACATGCGAAATATTACCGTAAAGTACCTTTCTACTGCTTGTGTAGTAACAAAGAATAATAATAACAACAACAACAATGATAACAATAATAATGTAAAAGATCTATAATGCCATGATTTGTGTGTAGGGGCGTATCTTTCTATATTTGGTCTTGATGTCAAATGAAATTTAAGCACCTATATGAGAAAGATTTCATTTTGCATTCATTCTTATAGATTAAATACATTTTTGACAAAGTATTATTTTACTATGCCAAATCTAACATGGAAACTCTGTCCAAGTCAACTCATAAACAAATTTGTTTTTGTAGAAATTAATGATTAATTTATACAAATGTTCCATAAATAGAATTATTTATTACATAATATATAATGTATTATGGTATGTGAAAATAATGTATATAATAGCTTTGCATATACATACACTTAATTGTATATATCAAGAAAATATAGGGATTGTATAAAGTAGAGATCCTAGAATCATACTTGACTAAAGGTGTAATTATTTTTATTTCATTTCTTGACAGTTATACTGGAAACTTAGCAATAAATTTATAAACCCGATGGTCTAAATTTATTCTGCTGTGAATAATGTAAGTCTAGGATTTACTTCACCTTTTACTTTCTGAGGAATGCCTTGTATGTTCATATGTACTTAGTCAACTTCAAATGACATTGCTCAGGCAATTAAGGCAATTGCATTGCCCTAGTATTATTAAAATGAATTTCCTTACTCCGGAAAAAGGAGTTACCCAACTCCTTGTTAACACCCCTTACAAGTTTGCATAATTTTTGCTGGGTTCACAAAGGTCCTGACAGGATGGCTAATTGGATCCCACCAAACAGTTAAATACAGGGACAATCTCTTAAATTGCAGAATTTAGAACTGGAAAGGTTTAGAAAGGTCATGTGGTTTAACCTTCTGCACAATGATAAATCATTCCTTCAGCATTCAAACATTTAAATAGGATTTCAAGCTTAAGCATTTTTTAATTCATAAAGTATGTTTAATTCTTCAATCTTTTCCTTGCATGCATAGAGCTTGGAAAAAAAAAAAAGCAACTGGAGGCATATATAAAACAGCTCCTTCATATCTTTCATAGTGTAATTAGGGTTATTTCTTCAAAGATTCATAAATCCACTGAAGATAAAATGTTAAGAAGGGCTACTCACTTTATTATTTTTCTTATTTAGGCAAAAATTATTTATTTTAAAAACAAAAAGTACAGTGTTCAATTTCCTTCTTTTCCATCTTAGATTGGATTGTTAAGGTTGTCATTGTAAAGTCCCATAGCTTGGGTAGTTTAAACAACAGAAGTTTATTTTTCATTGATTGACTACATTAATCCCTTCTAAGAGCATTCACCCAACATCCTAATGACCTACATACAAGAACAAAAACTTTAAAGCTTTTAGGAGAAAACGTAGAGGGGGATCTTCATGATATTAGATTGAGTGATAATTTCTTGGATATAACACTAAAAGCATAGGCAAGGTAAAATACATAAAGAAATTCATCAAAATTAAATATTTGATGCATCAGATGACACTATCAAGAGAGTAAAAAGACAAACTATGGGATGAATTTTTTAAATTATATATCTGATAAGGGTTACTTATATCCTTAGAACTAATTACCTCATTTTCAAAATATTTGCCTGAGAAAAGTGATCATAAATATTTATAAGCTATGGCTCCAAAATATAAATTATTGCAACAATTAGCTCCACTGTTAATGCTACATACTCCATATCCACTTTACACTTGGTTACAAATACTTTACAATTTGATCATATGCTGGGGTATTATGTCCTCTGACTTAATGCCAAAATATCACAGTTTATATTGAATAGCTCAGAAAATGAACTTCTGGATGATATTATTAAGGACATTTTTCCCTTGGACATAGCAGAAATTCTTTAGATAAAATTACTACGAATTAAGCTCAAGATTTAATTATTTGTGAATCTAAACTTTCATAATAGTCTGTAGTTAATCTTGATCAAATATTAGAGTTATATATAGGAGAACCACATAATTTACTGTTTGAGCTCTAGATAATCTTATGGATGAAAGAGATCCCTACTAATTATGTCAAGACAACTGGCATAAACCAGACCTGTCTTGGGCCAAACAGAAGATGTCACCCAGTCATTTATTACATATGGAACAGGTTCTTCTTCTTTGAAGATCAATATCTCTTTGAATTAAATTTTAGAGATTTCTAGCATAACTTGTCTTCCTAGAAAAATGATGGGAACAAATGAAAATTTCAGTATAGAAATTGGCTTACTTTTATTTCAGCCATCTTACTTAAATGCAAATATTTCACTGATCAGCATAATAGATATAGATGTGCTTGCAATACTTTACTAAGAAAATATTTACTGAGGAGTTCTAAGGGCAGAATTTGCAATTAAAATCATAGAGCAAATACATTATTACTTACTAGAAAGGCTTGCAAATGAGTGTAAATTTACTGTATGCCATTAATGTTTTAGCATATAGGAGCAAATCCTGCAAGTTAAGCAAGATAGAGACCATCCAAATGGACTATGAGGGCATTTTAGTAACACATACTTTTGAGGACAAGGTTGTTGTTTTTAAAATAATTATTTCCAATGAAGGACTATTTTAAAAAATTACATGGTAGTTGGGTCATTTGCAAGGTAATTACTCCAGAAAAAATGAATTTTTAAAATTACATATGTGCATGTACTTGGGTACTGCACAAGCGCTATGAGAGTGGGGAGTTTATGGAATGATATAAACAAACAGAGGGAAAAAGAACTCAAAAAACTCTATGTCCAAATGTAACAGTGGTCCCTTCACCTTCTGAATATAGCCTTCATTGCTCTAAGTCCTATTTTTTTAAAAAATGTTTTTTTCTCTCTTCTCCCCTCTCTCCCTGACAAAATTAAAGAGACAGCGTTATCTTTTCTTCTCCTAGTTAATTGCCCTTGAACACATCCACCACAGGAAAGAGATGCTTGCTGAGGATCTGGGAAGTGAATATCTCCCAAATTAAGAAGGGAATCCTAACATGCCATCAGGCCACTCTGGAACCCCCTACCAGAGCACACCTGGAACACAACCCTTGAAGAGTTCCTTTAAAAGCCCCCTGTCCCTCCTGATCACTAGAGTCATAGCCTTAGGGACAGGAATCCCCTGTGTTCCTCCTTTGCTAGCAAAGCAATAAAACTTCTTTTTTCCTTTTCCTCAAAACTGTGTCCTCATTATTAAATTGGCATTGATGGGCATTGAGGACAAGGACCAAGCTTTTGGTTACACATATAATCCTCCACAGCCGTGGAACTGGAGGTCTGGAGCAGGACTGAAGTTGATATTAAAAATGGATACTTCTTTAACACTCCTGGAACTTCCTCCTATGTGCCAAGAAAGCTTTGAGTGTCATTCTTGACCTCTCTTTCCAGGGTAGTGCTCAGCACAGCTTTCCCAGGAGAATCTCCATAACTCAGGGATCACTGGTAGATTAGTAACATCTAGGACTTGTGAATTGTGTAATTGTGTAATTCAGTGTTTAGAAGTCTCTGGTTCCACACCAAATTTAAGTCTCCCACTAGGCTAAACCAGTGATTGTGGTAGCTTCCCAATATCCCTCCTACTTCTTTAATTTATCAAGTGGTTCAGAAAAAATAGAATAACCAGGAGTACTATTTATTGAAAGTTTAAAAGACTACAATTCTTTTTTCTTTTAATTAATTTTATTTTTACACACATGGAGCACAACTTTTCAGTTCTTTCATTGTACATGATGTAGAGTCACACTGTGCAATTATACCTATATATAGGGGTGATAATGTCCATTTCATTCCACACTCTCCCCTACACTCCCTCCCATCCCTTTCTGCTCAATCTAAAGCTCCTCCATTCTTCCCTTGCCCTCCACCCCTGCATTATGGATCACTATCCACTTATCAGAGAAAACATTTAGCCTTTGGTTTTCTGGGATTGGCTTATTTCACTTAGGATGATATTCTCCAAATCAATCAATTTATCTCCAAATGCCATAATTGTGTTCACTTTTCATGCTGAGTAGTGTTCCATTGTATGTATGTATGTATATGTGTGTGTATATGTATGTGTGTGTATGTGTGTGTGTGTGTATATATACATATATATATGTATGTATGTATATATATATATATATATACATATGTGTGTATATATATATATATATATATATAACAGTTTATCCATTCATCCTTTGAAGGGCATCTAGGCTGTTTCCACAGTTTAGCTCTTGTTAATTGAGCTGCTACAAACATTGAAGTGGCCGTATCACTGTAGCATGTTGATTTTAAGTCCTTTGGGTATAGACTGAGAGGTGGGATAGCTGGGTCAAATGGTGGTTCCATTCCAAGTTTTCTAAGGAATCTCCATACTGCTTTCCAGATTGGCTGCACCATTTTGCAATCCCACCAGCAATGAATCAGTGTACCTTTTTCTCTACATTCTTGCCAGCATTTATTGCTTGAATTCTCGATAATTGCCATTCTGACTGGAGTGAGATGAAATCTTAGAGTGGTTTTGATTTGCATTTCTCTAATTACTGGAGATGTTGACTACTTTTCCATTTATTTGTTGATTGATGGTATATCTTCCGCAGTATCTGATCATTTTCTTAGCCCATTTATTGATTAGGTTATTTTTTTTTAGTGTTAAGTTTTTTGAGCTCTTTATATATCCTGGAGATTAGTGCTCTATCTGATGTGTGTGTGGTAAAAATTTGCACAGTTCTTGAGTGAGGATAATTTCTTATCCACAGCTAAGATTTGTGATGATTGGTCAGTAAGAAGTGAGGCATGGCTGGGGAGGAACTGGTCTTGTCTAGATTTTTCTCTCTTCTCAAGTGTACATGTATATTATCCTTCTAATCAAAATTCTTCCCATTTATGCCAAGATCTTAGGCATTTGGGTTTAGAAGAGAAGGGAAAGGAGTCATTGAAAGAAAGAAAATAATAAGAATTAAGTACAGACACTGGTGTTACATTGAAGCAGGAGAAAGAGCTGGGACGGGAAAATAGGAACTTGGGCCCCTCCAAGGTCACGTTTTCTGTGAAGCAGGGTTATCACACCACAGACACAAAGTAGACTTCATCAAGCTCAGGTAGAAAAACTAACTGATAGTGAGACATCTGTTGTCTAGTGTCCAGACCCCCTCCAAAAAAAAAGGCACAGTAACCTGATTGGACCAAAGAGTGTGTGAAGAGCTCACAGACACTGAGTGCCTTACCCAGGATTGGGTCAGTGGCTAACTTCCTTAACCCTGTAGATTCATATATACCCCTAGACGCCCATTGGCAACTTTCTCTTGGGACCCCTCTTCCTCTTTGAAAGCTCTGCTTTCTTTCTATTACTCTAATAAATCCTGTAACTTTGCTCTCCCTTTGTGTCTATGGATTTCGTTCTTCGAATCAGCAAGACAAAGAACCTACCAAACCCAACATTCTGTGCTACAATATCATGTCTAATATTTCAAATTCTTATAACAAACTAACAACTAGTTGTAATTATCTTGCTTATAAAGCAAGACTGCTTCCCTTATCTCTTGTTATATAATAAACCACCCCAAACATTAGAATTTTAAAACAGTAATGATTTATTATTTCTTACCATTAAGGGTATTGGCTGGACTCAGCCCAGGAGTTCTCCTGCTCCATTTGATGAGGACCAGGCTCACTCATGTGCTTGCACCCTACACAGCTTCATTCATATGTCTAGTTCCTCCAATAGGATGCTGGAAACAATGGAGTAGGATGGATCTCCATCTCTCTCAGGGCAATTGAACATCTTAAATGGAAACAAAGCTCCCAGAGAATGAAAACAGACACCAAACAAACCCTTAAGATCTCCAAATTAGTGTTATATATACTCTGCCATATTTTATTAATTATAGTAAGTCACAAAGCTGGCTCAGATGTAAAAGGAAGAGAAAATGGCTCTGCCTCTAGATAGAATTAGCAGTATGTCTGTATAGAGTTAGGAGATATTGTTGACAATACTTTCCCTTTTGGAAGACAATGTCTAACAAAGAAACTAAAGGTCAGAGAAGATTAAGTGATTTGTTCAAAGTTACTCTGCTAGAAAGTGACGAATCTGATGGTAAACTATCTTCATGATCCTGAAGAAGACTGTGAACTTTACCACTGTTTTTCAGGCCATGCTTACATGAAACTTACATCCCCTCAGGGGCCCTGCCACAGCAGTTCTACCATTAGCTATATATTCTTTACATATAGTTTCCTTTAAAGAAAAAATTCAGAGGCTAAACAAATTTGAAAAACAGCATCCTACATTCATTTTCTCACTTGAAGTGATGAAGGCATTAACTATGTTCTCAACAACTTGTCACTCAAGATTGGACAGTAGAATATTGGTCATGGAAGAAAGAGCCAGAGGATTCCTCTCTTAAACCTAAGAAACTTTTGTCGGTATCTCTTCATTTAAAATGCAAACATTCCTCAATGTTTGGCCATGTAAGATCTTAAACAGCATTTTAGATAACTTTTTTGGTAAATATTGTCACCTAAAAAGTTTATTCTTATAACACAGTATAAAATAATTTCCTATGGAATTAAGAAGAAATTTCTATACTAGTTTCCCATAACACTTTATATGCTTCCAGATTATTTTTATCTTCTATCAGTTGGTGGGTGTCTAAAAAAAAATTTGTGAAAATTACATGGTCCATAAAGAACAGAAAGTGATTGGGCTGGAAAAAAGAATAATAATTTGTATGAATATATGATTGCTTGAATAACTCCCTACCTTATGTAATCCATGCTATTGTTCTAGTGTCCTTATAGTGATACTCAATACATGACTGTAATTACCTCAAATATTATTTTTAGGGGAATAGATGAGAATATCTAGAAACATTATGTATGGATTTGATGTTTTATTACTAACCCAAGTTAAATGAATAAGGACAAGACGTTTTTAGAGACAACTTCTCATCTTATTTATTTGTTTTCATTATTAAGACTAAAAGTGGTCAAATGGGATCAACAAATAGGGTGCTTTCTCTGTTTTAAAGATTTGAAGAATATGCATCATTATAGATCTTACAGAAAAAATGTTTTGAAATTTTGAGTAGGTGGCATGTCTTGGAGAAAAGATTTTACTGTGGATGATAAAATTAGATATTAGAATAGTAAAGCTGGAAAAGATATTAAAGTCATCAAGTTTATCTCTACTTAAAGTTGGGGTAGCTAATACCCAAAGACATTCATTTCTTCAGGTAACACATCTGAGTTAGAAGTAATCCCGGACAAACTGTGCGCCATCTCTCCATCACTCCTGCTGTTCCATGCATTGGTTCCTCTCCCTTTGCATTTCTTTGTCACTTTAGAAACTTCAACTTGAATATCACAGGAGAAAGGAAGCTGAAACACAATATAAGATAATTTGGGTATGTGGGGAGGCATACTTATCATAAATCAAACTTTAATAACTGACTTAACATATCTCAGCCTAAGCTTAAGTGGGGTACTATGTCATTTACAAGCTGTCATGTTTTAGATTTCTCTTCTGTTCTCTAAGAAATGATAGAACACCATAATTTTACCCCTAAGCCTGTCAACGCATCCAAATTTTGATTTGAAGACTTTAAAATAACAAATGAATTGAATTGTGAGTAGGTTTGAAATAATTTTCTTTTATTTGATTGCATTAGAGTGTGCCTAGCAACCTATATGTAGGACATTAATAAACTAAATTCCACTCAGACTAATGGCTTAAATTGATTCTTGCCCTGTACTTTTGCATATATTATTCTCATTATCTTAGAAGATATTATGTATTCTTATTTATTACTGAAGTAAAAACAACATGATTATATTCAACAAAGTTCATATGACCTATCTATATAAAATTATGTATTAACCTATCCAAAACTTTGAGCAAGTGTCCTTTCCTTTTGTAACAGTCTGCCCTAAGCAATCAGGATGTAGAAATAAATAAATACCTAATAGTTTGAAAATAAGTGTTGCTTTTTTCATTGAGCCTAAGAAAAAGGAAAAAAAAAAACAACTTCCCTATGAATGAAATATCACTCATATGATAAACTGAGCACATGCCAGATATCATAATTTCTAATGATCAAATTATCTAATTTCTTCCTGATTTTTAAATTACTAATAAAAAGAAAACATTTGCTTTTTATGAGTAGTGTTTCAGAGACAATCAAGTAAACTCCAGCTCCTTGTGCTCCGGAATTTCTTAAAATACTATTTCAATGGTGTTCTCAGCATGTAGCATGGGCTGTGTTTTTATTTATTTATTTATTCAGCAACTGCTTATTGTAAACCTAATATGTGAAAAGAAACATTATGACACAATCTTATCATTTGTGTGCTTACCATTAACTTAACAGGAGAAAGAAATTGTTACTCTATTAGCAATAAAAACAATAAGTGGCAGTTCTGCTTCCTATGTGGGTTGCATAATTTATATGAATGGAAAAGATAAAGCTCTAAAGTTCTTCCTTCCTTTTAGATGGACAAGGGTATAAAGAAAAACCTGAAATAGCAGAGCTTTAGTGCTGCTGAAGATGAGTCTCAATGATTGCTTTTTTAAAATAGTAGAATACATTAATTTCTGACAATGCAAAACAGAACCCTTAGCCATGTAGATCAAGGCAACTGTTGCTTTGTGTAGAAATGAAAGGGAGATGGTTCATTTCAGGTATTTGTAGATGAGCCTTCCTATGCAGAGACATTTTTAAACCAGAAAAAAATATTACAAGCACATCAGGTAGGAGAAAAGATAACCTAGAGAAGAGAACCCAGTGTTGGAGGTTGCTTTTACTCCAGATGCTTCTGCTGAATCTGGAGCAGGTACTGAAAAGAAATAAAAGATTCATATAGAAGAAGAATATAATAGATTTTTGAGGTACCAGTGATGAGTGATTTGGGTCAAATCAACAGGGTAGACACTTGAAGAACGGCTAATCTATAAATTCAATCAACAAAAACAAAAACTCCTTTTTGAATCAATTCAATTATTGTTTGGATTAAGATTCACTAACAGTATAGGAAACCCTATAGTAACAATTAACCATCATAATTAAACATCATTCCTTTCTGGAGAAAGTAGCATCATCCAACTCTTCAAATTATCCCTAATTTCTGTGTCTATACCATGTCCCATGGACAATCAAAAATATAAGGGCTATGAGAAAACAAGATCATGTTAATGAAAGCCAAAGGAAACAACAGGATATATATCCACACCTATAGGGAATCTAGTAAAAGAATATCACCCAGATTGCAAAATAATTTTGCTTTACATGATTAAAGAATTAAAATATGATTATGAATTTTGCAGAGTACTGAAAGTACAAAAGAGCCAAGTGTAAACTCAGAACTAAAAAATGGAAAATCTAAAGTTTAAACTTATGAATACATTTAAGAGACTATTGGACATATCTGAAGAGAAATGTAGTAAGCTGAAAGAACAGTGAAATTAAAATAACTAGAAAGATGCACAAAGAATAAAAATGATACAGAATACAGGAGGTGTTTCAGAGTTATGTGTGGATATGATAAAAATGTCAAGTTTATACATAATTGGATTCCTAGACTGAGAACAATGACACTAGACCAGAAATATTACTTAAAGAAAACGGCCGAAAATGTTCTAAATCTTACAAATTATTAAAAACATAGTTTCAAGAAGTACTACAAACTTCATGTAGCAAACCCCATATATAAAACTACACTGGTAAGCACTGCATTATTTTCATAAGCCAGTCATAAAAATCACAAGCTAATAGCATAGAACAATGGCTATTTATTCTTGGACAGTTTTGAAGACCAGAAGGTGTTGGCATTCAAGGTGTTGGCAGGACTGTGTTCCCTCTGAAATCTCCTCTTTTTGCTTTCCTACTTTCTGGTGTCTCCTGGAGTACTTGATGTTTCTTTGCTTGTAGATGAATCACTACAGTATCTTCCTCTGTCTTCATGTATACATATGTCCTTCTTTCTCTGAGTGTGTCCTTTTCTTTATTTTTTTGCCTCATTCATTTTTTTAATTAGTTCTAATCAGTTATACATGACAGCAGAAAGGTTTCAATTCATTGTACACAAATGGAGCAGTTTTTCACTTCTCTGGTTGTACATGAAGTATAGTCACACCTTTCATGCACTCATACATGCACATAATGATGTCCATCTCATTCCACGTCTTTACTACCCCATGCCTTCCCACCTCCCCTTTGCCCCATCCAAATTTTCTCCACTCATTCCATACACCCCCCACACCCATTATGGATTAGCATCCACTTATCAGAGAAAACATTCAGCCCCTGGTGTTTTGGGATTGGCTTATTTCACTTAGCATGATGTGCTCCAACTCCATCCATTTATCTGCAAATGCCATAATTTTATTCTCTTTTATTGCTGAGTAATATTTCATTGTGTATATATACCACAGTTTCTTTATCCATTCATCTATTGAAGGGCATCTAGGTTGGTTCCACAGTTTAGCTATTGTAAATTGTGCAGCTATAAACATTGAAGTGGTTGCATCACTGTAGTATGCTGCTTTTAAGTCTTTTGGGTATAGACTGATGAGTGGGATAGCTGGGTCAAATGGTGGTTCCATTCCAAGTTGTATAAGGAATCTCCATACTGCTTTCCAGACTGGTTGCACCAATGTGCAGTCCCACCAGCAATGTATGAGTGTGCCTTTCCCCCACATCCTCTTCAACACTCATTGTTGCTTGTATTCTTGATAATTGCTATCTGACTGGGATGAGATGAAATCATAGTTTTAATTTGCATTTGTCTAGTTACTAGAGATGTTAAACATTTTTTCATATATTTGTTGATCAATTGTATTTCTTCTGAGAAGTGTCTGTTCAGCTCCTTAGCCCATTTATTGATTGAGTTGTTGCTTGTTTTTTTGGTGTTAAGTTTTTTGAGTTCTTGATATATACTGGAGATCAGTGCTCTATCTGATGTGTGTGTGGCAAAAATTTCTTCCCAAAATGTAGGCTCTCTCTTCACCTCATTAGTTGTTTCTTTTGCCGAGAATAACCTTTTTAGGTTGAAACCATCCCATTTATTGATTCTTGATTTTATTTCTTACTCTTTAAGAGTCTTGTTAAGGAATTTGGGGCCTAATCTGTCATGATAAAGATTTGGGCTTGCTTTTTCTTCTATTAGGTATAGGGTCTCTAGTCTAATTCCTAGGTCCTGGATCTACTTTGAGTTGAATTTTGTATCTGGTGGAAGATAGGGGTTTGGTTTCATTTTGCTGCGTATGGATTTCCAGTTTTCCCAACACGACTTGTTGAAGAGGCCATCTTTTCTCCAATGTGTGTTTTTGGCACTTTTGTCTAGTATGAGATAACTGCATTTATGTGGATTTGTCTCTGTGCCTTCAAATCTGTACCATTGGTTTACGTGGCTATTTTGGTGCCAATATCATGCAGTTGTCTTACTATAGCTTTGTAGGATATTTTAAGGTCTGGTAATGTGATGCTTCCTGCTTCACTCTTCTTGCTAAGAATTACTTTGGCTATTCTGGGTCTCTTATTTTTCCAAATAAATTTCATGATTGCTTTTTCTATTCCTATAAAGAATAATGTTGAGATTTTAATTGAAATAACATTGAATCTGTATAGCATTTTGGGTAGTATGGCCATTTTGACAATATTCATTCTGCCCATCCAGGAGCATGGAAAATTTTTCCATTTTCTAAGGTCTTTTTCAATTTCTTTCTTTAGTGTCCTGTAGTTTTCATTGTAGAGGTATTTCACTTTTCTTGTTAGATTGATTCTCAAGTATTTTTTTTGAAGCTATTGTGAATGCAGTAGTTTTTCTAATTTCTCTTTCAGAAGGTTTATCACTGATGTATAGAAATGCATTTGATGTATGGGTATTGATTTTATATCCTGCTACATTGCTGAATTCATTTATTAATTCTAGAAGTTTTCTGGTGGAGTTTTTGGATCCTCTAAGTATAGAATCATGTCATCCATAAAAAATGATAGCTTGAGTTCGTCTCTTCCTGTTTGTATCATTTTAATTTCTTTAATCTGTCTAATTGCTCTGGCTAGAGTTTCAAGGACTACGTTGAATAGGAGTGGTGAAAGCGGGCATCCTTGTCTTGTTCCAATTTTTGATTGATTGCTTCCAATTTTTTTTCATTTACAATGATGTTGGCCTTGAATTTAGCATAAATAGCTTTTACAATGTTGAGGTATGTTCCTACTATCCCTAGTTTTTCTAGTATTTTGAACATGAAACCATGCTGTGTTTTGTCAAATGTTTTCTCTGTATCAAATGATATAATCATATGATTCTTATCTTTAAGTCTATGATGTGATGAATCACATTTATTGATTTCTGTATGATGAATCAATTTTGCATACCTGAGATAAACCCCACTTGATGATTCACTACCTTTTTAACATGTTTTCATATGCAATTTGCCAAAAGTGTATTGAGAAGTTTTGCTTCTATCTCTATCAGGGATATTGGTCTGAAATTTTCTTTCCTTGATGTGTCTTTGCCTGTTTTCAGTATCAAGTGATACTATCTTCATAGAATGAGTTTAGAAGGGTTCCTTCCCTTTCTATTTCATGGAATAATTTGAGGAGTATTGGTATTAATTCTTCTTTGTAGGTCTTATAGAACTCAGTTGCAAATCTGGTTGGTCCTGGGCTTTTCTTGGTTGGTAGGCTTTTAATGGCATCTTCTATTTCCTTGTTTAAAATTGATCTGTTTAAATTGTTTATGTCCTCTTGGTTCAGCATGGGTAGATCATATGCCTCTAGGAATTTGTCAGTGTCTTTGAGATTTTCTACTTTACTGGAGTATAAATTTTCAAAATAGTCTCTAATAGTTTTCTGTATTTTAATAGTGTCTGTCATGATATTTCCTTTTTTATCACATATTTTATTAGAACTTTCTCTTTCCTTCTTTTTATTAGAGTAGCAAGATGTTTGTCAATTTTATTTATTTTTCCATAGAACCAGCTTTTTGTTTTCTCAATTTTTTGAATTGTTTCTTTTGTTTCAATTTCATTGGTTTCAGCCCTGATTTTAATTATTTCCTGTCTTCTACTACTTTTGGTGTTGGTTTGTTCTTTTTTTCTACAGCTTTGAGATGTAATGACAGGTCATTTATTTGTTGACTTTTTCTTCTTTTATGAATGAGCTTAATGCAATGAACTTTCCCCTTAGCACTGCCTTCATAGTGTTCCAGAGATTTTGATATGTTGTATCAGAGTTCTCATTTACCTCTAAGAATCTTTTTATATCATCCCTGATGTCTTCTGTTATCCATGTGTCATTCAATAGTATATTATTTAGTCTTCAGGTGTTAGAATAGCTTCTATTTTTTAATCTGTAATTAATTTCTAATTTCATTCCATTATGGTCAGATAGAACACAGAGTAGTATCTCTAGTTTTTTGGGGTTTTTTTTGTTTTTTGTTTTGCATTTGCTAAGACTTGCTTTGTTGTATAACTTATGGTCTATTTTGTAGAAGAATCCATATGCTGCTGAGAAAAATGTGTATTCACTCTTTGATGGATTGAACATTTTATATTTGTCTATTAAGTCTAAATTATTGTTTCAGTGAGTTCTATATTTTCTTTTCTTTTCTTTTCTTTTTGGTGCTGGAGATTGAATTCAGGGGCACTCGACCACTGAGCCACATCCCCAGCCCTATTTTGTGTTTTATGTAGAGACAGGGTCTCACTGAGTTGCTTAGCACTTTGCCATTGCTGAGGCTGGCTTTGAACTCATGATTCTCCTGTCTCAGTCTCTCTAAGTGCTGGGATTACAGGCTTGCACCACCGTGCCCGGCTGAGTTCTATATTTTCTTTGTTTAGTTTTTGTTTGGAAGAACTATCCAGTGGTGAGAGAGGTGTATTAAAGTCACCTAGTGGGGCTGGGGCTATAGCTCAGTGGTAGAACACTCGCCTAGCATGTGTGAGGCACTGGGTTCGAACCTCAGTACCACATATAAATAATAAATGAATAAAAAAAAATCCATCAACAACTAAAAAAATATTAAAAAAAAAATAAAGTCACCTAGTATTATTGTGCTGTGGTTTGATTTGATTTTTGTAGTTAAGAAGGTTTTGTTTGATATACATAGATGCCCCATTGTTTGGGGCATAGCTATTTGTGATTTTTATGTCTTGTTGATGTACTATTCCCTTAAGCAGTATGAAATGTCCTTCTTCATTCTTTTTCACTAACTTTGGTTTGAAGTCCACTTTTTCTCATATGAGGATGGAAACTCCTACTTGTTTATGTGGTCTATGTGAGTGATATGTTTTTTCCCACTCCTTTACCTTCACTCTGTGGATGTCTTTTCTTCAAGGCAGCATACTGTTGGGTCTTTTTATGATCTAATCTGTAAGTCTAGATTTTTTGATTGATGAGTTTAAGCCAATCACATTCAGGGTTATTACTGAAATATTATTTGCATTCTCAGTCATTTTGGTTTATTTTTGGTTTTTAACGACTTGGTTTCTCCTTTGATTGGCTTTTCCTTTCGTGTAGGTCCTCTCTTTGCTGATTTTTGTTGTTTTTCATTTCTTTCTCATGGAATATTTTGCTGAGAATGCTCTGTAGAACAGGATTTCTCACTGTAAATTCTTTAAGTTTTGTTTATCATGAAAGGTTTTTATTTCATCATCAAACCTGAAGCTTAATTTTGCTGGATATAAGATTCTTGATTGTCATCCATTTTCTGTCAGAGCTTGGTATATAATGTTTCAGGATCTCCTGGCTTTGATGATCTGGGTTGAAAAATCTGCTGAGATTCAAATTGTTTTGCCCCTATATGTAATCTGATTCCTCTCTCTTCTGGCCTTTAAAATTCTATTGTTATTCTGTGTGCTAGGTATTATTTATTATAGTGTATGTATTTATTATATTATTATTTTATTATATGTATTTATTATAGTATTATTTATTATAGTGTATGTATTTATTATATGTATTTATTATATTATATGTATGTATTTATTATAGTGTGCCATGGTGTAGATCTGTTGTAATTTTGTACATTTGGTGTCCTATAAGCCTCGTGTATTTGATTTTCAAATTCATTCTTCATGTTTTGGAAAAATGTCTGATGTAATTTCATTGACAAAATTGTGTATTTCCTTGGTGTAAATCTCTGTGTCTTCTTTTATCCCAATAAATCTTACATTTGGTCTTTTGATGTTATCTTATAATTCTTGGATATACTGTTCATGCTTTCTTATCATCTTCACTGTGTGGTCAACTTTACTTTCAAGATTGTATATTTTAGCCGGGCACGTGGCTCAAGCCTGTAATCCCAGCACTTAGGGAGGCTGAGACAGGAGAATCGCGAGTTCAAAGCCAGCCTCAGCAATGGCGAGGTGCTAAGCAACTCAGTGAGACCCTGTCTCTACATAAAACACAAAATAGGGCTGGGGAAGTGGCTCAGTGGTCGAGTACACCTCTGTTCAATCTCCAGTACCAAAAGAAAAATTGTATATTTTGTCTTTATTGTCTGATGTTCTATCTTCCAAGGTATCAAGTCTACTGGTGATGCTTTCTATTGAGTTTTTTATCTGGTTTATTGTTTCCTTCATTTCAAGGATTTCTGATTTTTTTTCAGAATCTCTATCTTTTTCTTGAAGTAATATTTTGTTCCCTGTATTTGCTCTCTTATCTCTTTGTTAGAGTGATCAATTTTTGCCTGTATTTGCTCTCTTATGTCATTTTAATTTACAGATCATTTTTACTATGTACATCCTAAAGTCCTTCTCTGACATTTCTTCAACTGAGCTGTTAAGGAATTCTATTATTGTAGTATCTTGGTTTGTTTGCGGCACTTTCTTTCCTCGTTTTTTTCATGTTGTCTTTGTGTTTCCCTTTCTTGCAGTGTGGATCTGAGGTATTGCAGATTCTATCCAAAAATCTTGTAGTGTTCCTTCAATTTACCTGTACCTCACCTTATTGTTGGGCTTCCAGAACCCAGCCAGTGTCCTAAGATGGATGCTACTGCAACCAAAGATGGTGGTGGTGGTTATGGAGGTAACTCAAAATAGCAGTTGGGGTGTCCCAAGATGGATGCAACCACTTTCAGAGATGCGGCTGGAAGGGTGGGTCTTATAATGGATTTGGGTTGAGTGTGCAGAAATTCAGCAATGTGGCATGGTGTGCTGCACTGGGCAGCTGCCTCCAGGCCCTGTCTATTGTCACAAGGTAGAGGCTACTACATGGGGAGGACTATGGTGATGGCTGCAGTGTCCCAAGATGGAGGCAGACTGGGATAGCAAGGCCTTGGTAAATGGGGAGCCACAGCATGGTCCTCTACTCTGTGAAGGGATGGTCCAGTGACTGGGCTCTCACACAGGTTGGGTAGGGGCTGGTCTTGGGTCTGACCTGGGCCTGGGCTTCCTCGTGAGTCCACATGGGCAGTCCTGGGCCTGGGCTCCAGTAAAGGTCAGCAGACCAATGGGGCCTCAGTGTATCCTTTTCTGTCTTTTATAAGTACAATCCACTGGAATCAGGGATCACTGAATTTCAATATGATCTCATTTTGATCCTTATACTAACCCTATTTCCAAAAGGTCACATGCTGAAGTTCTTGGTAGACATAAATTTTTAAGGAAAAGCTGTTCAGAAAAAGATGCAGGTTATCTTCAAAATAGCCAAAAGAAAGACTGACAGAAGACTTTCCAAGACAAATAAAAGAAGCTGAAAGACACAGAATTATATTTTAATCATGCTGAAAGAAGACAATTGCCAATTTAAAATTCTGTATCCAGCAAAATATCATTTAAAAATTAGTTGAAATAGAATATGTCAGACAATTTTAACAAGTACTCCTTCATTGAAAGAGTGTAATAAATGTTGTTGAATGAAGAAAATTCATTCTATCTGAAAGGTCACAAATGCAGGAACAGATAAATAGCAAAAAGAGAAAGAGAGAAAAAAATAATGAAAGAAAGAAAAAGGAAGGAAGAAAGGAAAGAAAAGAAAAGAAAAAGGGGGAGGGAGGGGGAAGAAGGAAGAAAGGAAAAAAGAAGGAAGGAAGGGAAGAAAGAAGGAGAGGAAAAAAGGAAGAAAGGCAATTAGAAAGGAAAAACATATTGGTAAACTTAAATAAGTACTAACTATATAATGCAATTCAATTATCATGAGATTTAAATATAGCACACATATTCATGAAAAAAAGATGAATATGGTGTCCAGAAGTAGTAGGGCTATCCAAATATCATAGTAGATATTAAGGTAAAAATCCCTACTAGATTTCAAAAGAATAAAAAATTAATTTACCTAGAAAACAATAATATATAATAATTAATATATTATTAATATTAATATATAATAATTACATATTATTATATACATAAAACTAATATGATTTCAACCATAAAGCAAAAATTGACAAAACTAAAGTTTATACAGCCAAATTATCACATTGAACATTTATAATACAATGTTAGCATATAACAAACAGAAAAAATAGGAAATTAAAAAAAATAGTGAGAAAAATTAACATTGACATATAATGAGCTCTTCCAACATGTATATCTATACCCATGCATGCAAGTACACACACACATACACACACACACACACACACACACACACACAAGTATATGTGGACCACTTTCAAATGCTAAACATGATCTGGTCCATTGTGTCTCAATAATTTCAAGTAGAGTTTCAAAATAGAAACATTCAGAGCATATTCTTTTGTCAAAGTGGAATTAAAGTAGAAATCAATATAAACAAAGCAATATTAAATCTTCAACCATTTAAAAATTACACTTTATGAACAAACATTATACCAAAACAGAAATTCTGATTAAATCAGAAAATATTTGAACTAAATGAGCTAACTTTCCAGCTTATTTCATGAAGTTAGTATAATAATGATATCAATACTTTATTACAAAGAAAGAAAATTATAGATTAATTTCCCTCTAGAACATTGATTTTACAACTCCTCAACAAAATGCTAGTGAAAAAAAACAATAATACTATACAAAAAAGAAAGAAGAATATGTCATGTTCAAGTTGGGTTTACTTTCATAATATAAGGTTGGAGATTCATTTTAAAATAAAATAAAAAATAAATAAAATAAAAAGCAATGATTTTTATTTATGAAGTAAACATAATAAAGGAGTTTTAAAAATCCTATTATATGAATAAAAACAGACAAATGCTAGGACAACATTCAGTGTTCAATTATAAACACAACAAACTAAAAACAGAATAGACTTTCTTATTTTGATAAAAAAATATGTACATGAAACACCAACAGCAAATACTATATTAAAATATGAAATGTTGAAAGATTTCCCTTCCTTCTGAGCAATGAATGAAACCAGACTATCCATTTTCACCATTTCTATTTGACAGGTGCTAGATATCCTATGGATTTCAATAAAGCAAGAAAGTGAAAATTTATAATGATTAAAAAGAAAGAAAACTGTCAATATTCTCAGAAATATGATTTAGACACAGAAATTCCAAAGGTATATCTACTAAAAAATTTAACAATGTTACTAAATACCAAGTCAATATGCAAAATTAATAGTATTTTTTTATACCAGCAATAAACAAAATGAATATTCAAAAATATATTAAAATATCAAATAGCCAGGAATAAATCTAATGAAAAATCTGCACATCTTCTATTTTGTATGGTATAAGACACCCAGTCTATAATATTTTTTCATGGCAGCTCATGAAGATTAATACACATTTTGGTAACAAGAAGTAAAATACCTGAAAATAGAGAAGGGGCTTTGAAATTGGGTGATGGTTAGGGGTCAGAATAAAATGACACTAGGAAAAACACAATGAAAATAATATTTCCCAGGGTTGTTGAAAGAACACTAGGTTTCCAACTGCACATGTGATGAAGAATCGGGATATTTTCACTTAAATATGAAAGAAAAAAGTGACCCAAATAAAACCAGAGGATCTAAGGAATTCACCAAATGCCTGAAATCTAGGTTATATTTAGTCATAGTCACACACACTGAGAAATTTAATTTAAAGTCATATATTTTGAAGTGACAAGTGGGTGGTATAGATAAGAATGCTTGGTTAAAGCACTAAATATTCAGACATAATAGTATGTCAGTTTGAATAAGTACAGATACTGAATAAAGAAAAACAATCTCAATGAAGAATCTAATAGGAGAAAAAAGCCAAACACCCAGGGCCACAAAGAAATGTCCAGTGTCTGAAAACCATTATAAATGTCAAAGTGAAATGAATTAAGAAATTTAGAAATATAGGTATATTATATAACTATAAATTCATGTAAAATAGATTGTAATGATTATGAAATACTATTTCTGTTTTTTTAGTATCTGTTAACAAGCTATTTACAAGATATATAAATAATATGGCAGTTTTTCTCATATACCTATAATTTAACTCAGGGTACAGATATGTACATGATTTTTAAAGTATAGTAAAACACATAGAACATAAAATTTAATGCCATTCATTTTAAGCCATTTACTGCCAATGTTGTTTTCCAATCAATCTCCAGAGCTCTTTCAACTCTATGATTTCTTGAAAGTTCTCCACAGATAACAAAAGGATCTGTGACTCTCAATTCCAGATCCATCCAAAGAGATCATTTTAAATGCATTTTAGATATGGGATTTGTGCATAATTACAACTGTGAACAAAATATTTTAAAAGTCAAAGATATTTTCATTATTTTGAGAAATATTTGTACTTTTTTGTAATTTTAAAAATTGTAAAGGAACTAATGATTTACTTTTTAGAAATTACTTACATTTTCATGTAGGTAGCCATAAGATTGTCAAAGACCAAAATTTTCTGAACCCAGAAGAAATCCTAATAAAAACATTACAAATTTATGAAAGCATAATCATAATGAATAATTATTTTATGTCCCTAGCTATACATTAGTAAATTACATGAATTTTTATTTACAGGTATGATTTTTCAAAATATAATTGTGTATGATTGGTGATGATAGAGCTATTCATAAAATACTATGGAAATAAATAGGAAGAACTTTGGTTTGTAAAAGGACCAACATTTTCCTGGGGAGAATTAGCTCTTAAGGAATGATTAGGTCTTACCTAAGTCCCAGAAATATGACAAGAAATGGTGCTACATGCAGTGACCGCAAAGGCAAGCAACAAACAGAACTGAATAGATCTACTGATATTTCTCCTTTATTAAGGCAAACAGTGTAGGGCAGTCATTGTTGAGAAATTATTAGGAGCCAAAGGTCTTTGTAGACCATGTTTAAGGGCTTGAGCTTGATAATACTAGGTTATATGGAAAGGAATTGGAGTTTCTGCTTTGAATTTTAAGTACAATGTTTTATCAACATTTTTAGTGGAAGATCAGCCAGAGGAACCAGATAGGTCACTATGGCATTACTCCAAATAAAATAATGAAAACCTTAAAAGGAGATATGGATAAGAAGGAAAATAGGGATTAAAAACATCTAGAGGAGATAAAAATAGGTAGAACTTAATAAGTTGATGGGAAGCTTCTGAGGTGATGCCTAGGTGGACTGGAATGTTCAGCGTCTTTGAAAGGCTTTCTCAGTCTATAAAATCATATAACATGGGTATATCAAAGTATAAAATGAGACTGCATATGCAAATTTCTAGGGAAAATCATGGAATATACTAGGGACAGGTAAAATTCAGTTATCTTTGCTTCTACTTACTGCAAAAATGTATACAGAAACATTAAGGAATTCATTCTCCAATTTTATAAGAGTTTTTCTTTTAGTCTGTCTTAAGTAAGGAAAGTGTGGTAGGCACAGAGCTGTGGCTGGTTAAATACAAACTACTAAATTTAGTGAATTTAATGAAAATATCTCATTAACAAGTTGATACATGTAGTCACTGTTATCATTTAAATTGTTTTGTGCAAAGAAGTGACTTGAGCATTCTTATTAAATGCTAAATTATGGAGTTTTATGCTTGTATGAAAAAAAGTTTCAGGCAACTTTTTCTTCAGTGTGACTAAAAGACCTAACAAGAACAATTAGAGGAGGAAATCTTTACTTGGGGTTCCTAGTTTCAGAAGTGTCAGTCCATAGGTTGACTCCATTCCTCGGGGTCCAAGGTGAGGCAGAACGTCATGGTGGAAGTGTATGGCAGAGGAAAACATCTGGAGATGTGGCACTAGGAAGCAGAGACAGAGATCAGTTCCCCTTGCCACCAACAAAATATATATCTCAAAGACATGCCTCCAATGACCCAGCACCCCTAGCCACATCCTACCTGCCTACAGTTATCACCCACTTAATCCCTATCAGTGGATTAGTGCACTAATTAGGTAAAGGATCTCATGACCAAATAATTTTGCCTCTAAGCTTTCTTGCATTGTCTCACACATATCTAACCATAACAATCACCTTTTTTTGTTCATGACCACTGAAAATGATAGAGAAAAGAAACCTAATTTCTTTTCTATGATTCAGTGTCAACTGGGTTAAGGAAGTAATAATAAAGGAGAAGAAAAAGGCAGTGGGTACTATTTTTCTTAACCATTTTTATATATGCTTAACCATTTATAAAATGGTTATATACAATTTTTATATATGCTTAACCATTTTTTATATATTATATTAAATAATTTTGAAATGTTTCAAAATTAAAACTAATAAGAATTTTTCAAAAACAAAGCTAATTGACAAATAGGTCCATAGCATATATTGAACATAAATGTGCAATGAATATAATTTTTAAGAAAATTATTGACATGCATACAGAAGTCTCAAAAATAGAAATCACAATGCTACATTTATTATTCAACAGGCAAATACATATAGTTATCTTTTATCAAAAAGCATTAATCCTCTTTATTACATTTTTTGTACTGTAGCATTTATTTCATTTTTCAGAAAGTTAAGTTAATGTGATTATACAAATTCAAAATGAGAAAATTTTCACTGCCTTCATTTCTTTTCTGGTCACTATATTTCTCATTTCTTTTTATTTCTATTACTAAAAACAGATTCAAAATTTAGGAAGAATATATAAGTGCATATAATGTATATGTGTGCCCCCAATTTAAAAACAAAAATAATATGTTTTACATCACAAAGTTTCTAACAGGAATCTAGGTCTACCTTCACTGGGAAGTTCTGAGTAATGGTGTCTCATGAGATTGCAATGAAGCTGTTGAACTAGGCTGCAGATTCTGATAAATGATTGATTCTGAAGAATCTGATCTTCAAGCTCCTCCATGTGACTATTGGTAGAAGACTCCACTTTCTTGCCCTAAGGGCCAATTTTTAAGGATCTTACCACATTAATTTCCCAAAAGAAAATAATCAGTTACAGTGGATTGACCAAAAATAAAAAGAAGCCAGTTTTTACTTTAATAATTTAATCTTTATTATATGTAGCAGCATTTCTGCCATATTCTAGTGGTCACACATCTGAAACTTGGTACAATATGGTAGGACATTACGCAAAGTAAGAACATCAGGAAGTAGGGATCATTGGAGACCATTTTAACACCAATAATTTGGCAGATATTGACTAAATATCTGGGTTTCAAATATCCTAGTTTTGTCAATGATTCCTGTTATCTGAAATGATTACTGATATCAGTTATTGTGTTTGTCAGCTTTTGATTGCTGTAACCAAAATACGTGAGAAGAACAACTTAGAGGAGGAAACTCTGGGGCTCAGTCTGTGGTCAGCCAACTCCATTGCTCTGGGCCTAAGCTGATGGTGGAAGGGCATGGCAAAGGAAAGATGCTCTTCTGAAGAATTCAGCAAGCAGAGAGAGCAACAGAGGAGCCAGGGACAAGATATAGTCCAAAGGCAGTTCCCAAGTAACCTACTTCCTTTAATCATGCTCCACATGCCTACAGTTACCTCCCAGTAATTCTTTCCAATTATTAGTCCATCAAATGGATTAATCCACTAATGAGGTTACAACTTTCATAATGAATATCACTTCACCTCTGAACATACCTGCATTGCCTAAGACATGAAGTTTTCAGGGAACATTAAAGTTGCAAACCATAACAATTAATCTTATCCTCTGCCTCCTGTTCCTACAAGTTTCTTTAAGCAACGTCTCACCCAGTGTGTTTTTTTTTTTTTTTTTTTCAGAATTTCCCAAAGGTTTATTTCTAAAAAGATTTGAGCCTTTGGTGGACTTGCTTGTGATTACTAGAGTTTTTCATTCCCTGGGCATGACAAAGTTAGGAAATGCCCCTAGCAGATCCACTGAAATTAGATAGACTTGTTTCTATTTGAAAATCTACTTCTTCCTGCTAATCAGGATTATATTGTAACTCTTTTTCTTACTTATTCAGTTAATACATGAAAAAAACAAGGTATGAGCCATATTCCCTAGACCACTCTATAGCTTGGTGAAAATATTTCTTCTTTAGGAATAAAGACATTCAGACCAGAAGAGTTTAGGGTTGCAGCAAAATGGAACAAAAAAAAATCTAATTAAATTATGTCTTATGAAGTGAGACATGCCATTTGCATTTATATTCCTTGTAAATTGGTTTAGTTAACATTGTTGCCCTTCCACCCACTGTACTTTCAAAAGTCAGTTGAAGAGAAAATTTTAGTGTGAGCCACTGAGTGGTTAAGAAAAAAAAACAAAAACAAAAACTTCTCTTTACAACAACCAACAAAACAGAAAAATGAATCTTTAGGACCCTCCAAAGGACAGTCACAGATGTATCTTGTGGCTCAAAAGAGAAGCCACTTATTGCCTAGGTTATGATTAATTGTCCAATTTAGATACATAGAAAAAAATGAGTATATGACCTGTACTAAAAGACAATTTTTCCCTTGGGTCAAGAATAAGTCAAGGATTTTGACCCTTTCTTCCATTATCATTTTTCTTGGGTTATGGAGGAAGAAACAAAGGACAGTTATGTGTCTCTTTCCTAATTCTCATGTTTTGTTTTTCAATACAGGATAGGTTAGAAACTGATTCCTTTCCCTCTGCACCTCTGTTCCTTCTATATATAAATATAATTCTAGACATATGATGACAGTGTAACTGCTTCGTTATTAGAATCCTTAGTGTTGGTTTTATTATGTCTTTTCTTAACAGTTTATTAACTATATGTTCAAACAGATTTCACTCATTCTTCTTTCTTTTCTTTTGTTACATGATTGCTTCTTTAACAAACACACAGCATATTCTCTTATGTAACAATAGATACAGGTCCATCCAGGGAAAGATCATGCTATCTATGTAGATGAGATCAGATTTTTATTTGATTTCCTGTTCCCTTATAAGGACTGCCTAAACTTTAAAGTTTAAAAAGCATTTCAACCTAAGCTACAAAAGAAGGTGAAATTAGTGGTTCATTTCTCTTAGGGAAATAAGGCAGATTGAGGATAAGATCTGTCTTACCATTAACCAAAACTTATATTCCAGAGCAGACATGAATTTCCAGAAAATACAGACAAGCAGAACATCTTGGAGAATTGTTCAAGTACTTACACAAATTATTTATTTAATTATTTAAGTCACCTGGTACCTGGTAAAAGAGAAGAAACATAAACATTTAGCAAATATCTAGTGATACATGATAATAGTGCTTATTTTTCCTATTCAACATCTGTTCCTAGTATTCCTAACTTTCCAGGAGAAGAGCCAAAGTTTGGGATCAGCACAACCCAAGCAGGAAAACAACCTATGCCACATGAAAAAATACTTGAAAGGAAAATAATGAACTTGACTAATAATAAGTATCAGCAGAATCCTTGGGAATTTGTGGGATATGACATTGGACTAGGGTGAATGTGGAATATAGATGGGTTAATGGAGAACTTATTGAAGCGACTGCATGATAATGGCAAGAAAGCTTGCAATGCAGGCTAATATGCTACTGGTTGTATTTTTGATGCTTAGACATGATAATGGGATAGATAGAAACTAGAGAATTGCTTTGGCATAGCAGTAAGAAAGAGATCAAAAGTCTCAGAAATGTGAGATTTGGGGAAATATATACTTATATATATAAAACTGGAAGATTCTTCCCTTAACTCTATTATGCATGGAATGGCCTAGTGGAATTAGGGCAATAAAAGTTGTACTGACAAACATTTAAAGAAGCTTGGTGAGGGTTCTGTAGTTGCCAATAGAATATATTCTCATGGCACTGGGCTTCGTAATATCATTGGGGAGACAGTATTCCACAATGCCAGCACCAGGAGAGAGCACTGAAAGTTAAAAAAAAAAAAAAGAACTTTTCAATTTGTATTTTTGACTTTTAAATTTTTAGAGAAATGCAACCAAACTCACATGTCACTTCATACTAGGATGGCTAAGATTTGAAAAGTTGACAATAAAAAGTGTTTGGGAGGATATTTAGAAATTGGAACCCTCATAATACTGATGATTATGTAAAATGGTTTATCTGCTTTGCAAAAAAAAAAAAAAAAAAACATGGCAGTTCCTCAGTGTTAAATATAGAGTTATCATGATATAGGACAGAAGAGGCTGGACACCTAAGGAATTTTCAGGAAATAGGCTTATTGACTGCAAGGTCCAGAGGGGATATTGCCTAAAATTCTCTGAACCTCAAGTCTGGAAATTCTTGGAACTTTATACCCAAGAAGGGAGAAACTTAGAGGTTTACATTTTTCTAGGAGTCTACATAAAAGTATTTTTCTTGCATTCACAGAAAGTGTTTTTTCCCCCCATTTTTTAGATTAGTCAGAGGTTTTACAACAAAAGCAAAAGTGACATCAAGTCTGCAGCCAAACTTAGTTTTTGCAAGACAGAGTAACTTAGTCCTCACAAGAAATAGGAAGTCTTATCTCACATTGAGATTTGGTAGAAGTTTTTGCTGATATTCTGTTATAAAGCTTTCTGACAAGAAAAGGAACTTACATATGACAAATATGGTGGGGGTTTTTGCTTAATTATGGTAAGGGTCTTCTGGGTGGGGGGTCTCTTGCCTGCTTCAATCATATGCACTTGCAATTCCACTACCAGGTATATGCCCAAGAAAGTTAAAAACATATCCACACAAGAACATTCACATCAATGTTCATAGCATTGTTTACAATAGCCAAAATATGATGGAGAAAGATAAGGAGAATGAGGGATGATTTCTGCAGAAATGGGATTCTTTGGGATGGAATGATGACAGTGTTGTAATATTGGTGGTGATGTTTGCACAATTCTAAATTTTACATAGTATGAAAGTGAGTTTTATGATGTGTAAATTATATCTCAATGTTAAAAAAAATAAAATAACACAAAATCTTTTTTTTTTTTGGTACTGAAGATTGAACTCAGGGGTACTCGACCACTGAGCCACATCTCCAGCCCTATTTTGTGTTTTATGTAGAGACAAAGTCTCACTGAGTTACTTGCCTAGTGCCTTGCCATTGCTGAGGCTGGCTTTGAACTCACGATTCTCCTGTCTCAGCCTCCCTAAGTGCTGGGATTACAGGCTTGCGCCACTGCGCCTGGCTAAAATAACACAAAATCTAATAGAAAGTCTGAAAAGTTCTGTATCTACCAAAGAAATTTTAAAGATTATCAAATTATGTATGCACATATGAAATATGTCACAATGAATCCCATTATGTATGATCATACTACACCAATAAACATTGTTATCCTAAAAAAAAGGGGCAGATTGTATCTTTTATTTACCTTTCCTTAACTTTAATAGTTTGCATAACTTTAATACAATCATCAAAACCAAGACATTCATTTTGATAGAGCAGTATTAATTAGACTTAAATCAAATGTTTAAACAGACTTAAATCAAATGTTATCAGCTTTCTCATTAGTGTCTCTTTTCTAATCAAGAATCCAATCCAATCATATAGAAACAAGAAAATCCTATGGAATGTTTCCCAAATCTCTTTAAAATATTTTACAACTCAGAGATTAAGGATTATGAAATTCTTTGAGATAAAGAAGGAAGAAAGGAGGAAGGGAAAAAGAAGGATAAGAGGGAAGAAAGAAAGAAAAGAAAAAACTTTCAGGAGGAGCAGAAAAGAGCCCCATAGTCACTAAAAGTGCCTGGGGGACAAAGGAGTCATGAATTTGAATGTCAGTCCACAGTGTCTCATTAAAGATACACAGCATGGGGCTGAGGTTATGGCTCAGTGGTAGAGTGCTCGTCTAGCACACATGAGGCACTGGGTTGATCCTCAGCACCACATAAAAATAAAATAAAGATATTCTGTTCACCTACAGCTAAAAAATAAATTAAAAAAAAGATATACAGCATTTCTTAATTTCACCACATAAAAATAAAATAAAGATATTCTGTCTACCTACAACTAAAATATAAATTTAAAAAAAGATATACAGCATTTCTTAATTTCCCATAAATCAGTCTAAACATGCTTCATGGTCCTCACCTTGCCAGCCTGGCAAGAAGCTCAACATCAGTTATTACTCTCCTCCAGCTATCATATTTCCAGAGGTATCCCTCCTGTCTTTACCTGGCCACATGTTTTAGGTCTCATTGTCCCATTGCATATGGTCTTCCATCTCATTGGAGACACATCTGTATTTATCACCCTTGGGACCCTAGGATTCTAAATGAGGCTCGGGATCCTGTGTGTAGCATGCAGCTTCCCTGGCTATACCATTGCAAGCCTCTGACTTCTTGATGCTTTTCTTGAATACTTTCAGAGAATGGAAACAAATTTCTACTTCTTGCAGCACTGTACAGGGAAATCTTCTCATTTCCAAACCAATCCTAAAGTCATTGCTATCTTAATCTCTCAGTGAATTTTGGTTTCCGCAAATGATAAGCTCTTTAAACCCTGCATAAATGCCCAAGGCAAAGAACTTGCAAAGGTACCAGGTTCTGACTAGGAGAAGGGAAATAAAGAAGTAACACAAATCATACTAATAAATATAAATAGGCAATTCAGAAGTAAATGTTGATTGTGGATTTTTTAAATGTTATAGAAGAAGTCCTTAACCCAGAGGTCAGGAATTTATTAGAGAGAATAATGTCTAAATTGAAAAATGGGGGTTGAATAGGAATTACCCAGAGAAAGGAGAGCAGGGTGGAATGCAAGTATGAGAAAGTCTGAGGAGAGATACCAACAACTTTGAAACACAGAGTGAGTTCAGTGCATCCACATATCATAAAGTATAATAAAGAAAGTGTAGAGTGAGAGCTAGAGACTTGATTATAAGACAAAATAAAGAGTCTTGTTTTTATTCTGTGTTAAAGAGAAAGTCATTAAACTGTAAAAATCGTGGTTAAGACAAACCTATGATTTCACTTGAGACAGGACACTTAGTTTCAACAGAGACATAGGAGTGGAGGCTAGGCCAGGTGGCAAGTGAGCACTATGAGAATCAGAAGAACCCAGGATGAACTCCTTAGGATAATTCAAAGTATAAATGATGGTAGTGAAACCTTGAGAAGCCACAGAGGAAATGGAGAAAATGGGCACATTCACAGATAGGAGGTTGTACCATCTATTACATGTGACATTGGTGTATTTCATAGAATTTAAAACTCCACCAACTTATAACCATTATTTTATGTAATACTGGGAAAGAAAAGCCTGCCATTTGATAAACCATCACACACCATTGTTTGAAGCATCACAATTTTACAAACGTAAAATGTGCTGTGAAATGTGACTAGCGAATTGATGAAACAAGGTAGATTGGACATAGTGAGAAAGGGAGGAGGCAAGAGACTGGGCAACTTAGGAAGAAATGAGTGAGTGGGCAATTGAGGTAGAAATGCCAAAGTGGAGCCAGGCACGGTGGCACAAGCCTGTCAATTTTTTCATTGCTGCAACTAAAAGACCTAACAAGAACAATTTTAAAGAGGAAAAGTTGATTTGAGGCTCACAGTTTCAGAGGTCTCAGTCCACAAACAGCCAGTTCCATTGCTCTGGGCTCTAGGTAAAGCAAAACATCAGCGCAGAAAAGTGTGATGGAGGAAAGCAGCTTAGGACATGACACCAGAAACAGGGAGAGTTCCCCTTACCACAAACAAAATGTAAACCCCCAGTGACCTATCTCCTCCAGTCATACCCAATGTGCCTACAGTTACCACCAAGTTAATCTCTACCAGAGGATTAATACATGATTAGGTTAATACTCCCATAAACTAATCATTTCACCACTTAGCTTTCTTGCATTGTCTCATACATGAGCTTTTGGGCCCACTTCATATCTAAACCAAAGCACAGTCTGAGCAAACTAATACAACATAATACAGGAGCAGTTTCACAGAACAGGGAAAAAAATGAGAAGGGAAAGAGAGTACTGCAGGAAAAGAAGGTGAGAAGGAAAGAAGGAATGAGGAAAATTAATTCTGCTAAATTTTTTTTTCTCATAAATCACAGTAATGGTCAAATCTTTTCCCTTAAGTTAGAATTTAATATTTAATTAGAGCTTGAGTTTCAAATGTTCTGAGTTTCTTTCAAATGAGTTTTATTAATATTTTAAAGTCTGGTATTTAAGCCAAGGAAATTCCAACCTGAATTAGTCTAATTACAACATCCAAAAATATGTAGCTTATTACCTAGAATATTTAGCTTAGATATTACCAAATATGTTTGGTATGAAACTAGTATTACTTTCCAAAGAATCAAAAGATGCATATATTTTTATGATGCTATTGATATGAACTTTTCTCGCCTTTACATCGTAAAACTATGCTACCATGGACTTCATGAACATTAAGTACTTGTAAATTTTAGGGTTTAGTTTTCTCTGACCCCACATTTCTAGTTGATATACCATTGTAACTCAATAGTAGTTTCTGTCTGCTTTGCCTAAGCTTCGACTCAATAAATTCCTACAAATTTAAAGAGCAAGTTGAGAAAGTTGATTTGTGATTAACTCTACATTTAGAGGCATTCATTTTGTACATAGCATACTTATAATAATTATGCTATAAGTACCTCAGTTCTAAATGTATGCATTGTGGATCAGCTATTCAGTTGCAAGAATTCATGAATCAATATTTTGCTTGGAGAATAAATATGAGGCACTTACACTTAGGTATCTCTCAAGTCTAAAATTTATGCCATCTTCACTCCAAATTTCCATATTATGCAGTTACATAATGGAATTCCATTTGGGCTGTTTGCTCTGAGTGTTGATGTTAATCTTCCTCTTGAGAATAGCGACCATACTAGAAAGAAATTTGTAAATAAAAAGTAGACAATATTTTGATATTTATATGCCTAAAGAAAAAAAAACTAATTAAAGACCTTTTTCTCCTAAACTACACTATTGAAAACTTTAACAAAAATAAGTATTTTATAGATTTTTCAGCTTAAACTTCCATTCCTGTCTTAAAGTGTATAACAGAATGCACTGAAAGAGAACACCAGCAAAGATTTTTTCCTGTTGTAAAATAGTTCTCCAAGTGACCTTGGACCAATCTAGTTCTCACCCCTTTCTCATTTGTAGTTCTCAAAAATAAATGTAGGGGGAAGGAAAAAGATGGCAGCTGAGTAAGATTCTCTAGTGATTTTCATCCTAGACACACCAAGTTAAACAGTTATTTATATATCTTCACAAGAGCCAAGGACAAGTGAGAGACTATGGTACTTGTTGTTGGTATAACAAAACATATATATTTCCTTCATATATATATATGAAGGTAGAAAGGAAAAAGTTGCCTGTGTCACCCTTCCCACAACAGGAAGAGAGACGACTACTCTTGCTTCAAGGAAAGAAAGAGAATTAAATGGGCTCTAGCCCTGAAACCCAGTATCAGTCCTGCCATGGAGAAATCTAGTGCTAGGCAAAGCCCCATGACTCCTATCCCCAGGGCAATACCCATAGATAGGCGACTTCTATGACCACATTAAGCCAGACTAAGTGCTTCTACCAGCCCTCCCCCCACCTCCCATGGAGAGCAAGAAGACTCCACTTGCTGGAGAGCAGGAAAGGAAAGTTAGCCCAAGGCTGTTTCTCAGAGTCCAGTGTCAGACCTTTGGTGAGGCCCAGCACCAGGTAGAAACTGAAGACCTTGCATGTAGACCAAAGCTCACTGGCAAAGCTCATCCCTGGCATGGGGGGAATCTGTGCACAGGCAGGATAAATTTTGGTTTCAACAGCATCATCATCAGACTTGGAATTGGCCTGGGAATACCAGCCCTCCTCCCTAGACTGTGGCTCTGAGACGTAGGTATAGTTCACCCAAACATTAGCTTTGGTGACCAAGGGACTGTCTCCATTACCAGTCCCCCAACCTCAGATAGCGCAATTGTCATCAGGTCAGAACTCACAGACAGGGATATAGAATTGCTCAACTACAACACAGATACCTGAACCCCAGTGATACAGACTTGTCTTTCTGGTCAGCGCCACCACCAGGAATGGTGTGGAACTCTGTGCACCCCTGAGATTGGGCAGGTCCTTGCCATACTGAGAATCAAGCACAACTCAGCTTAGTATCAGTGTAGGTAGCCAAGGTACTGCCTTCACCAACACTATATCAAACTTGGGCAGCACAGCATTGTGCAAGAAGCCATTAACTAGGGGAATAACAATGTAGTAAGTACAAGATTTCACCCTGAACTCAGGGCTGGGCTGGTGAAACTGACAGTGAGAAGAAGATCCTAACCACCCCCATCACTGCGTCTTGCTGCAGATAAAGACTTTGGAATAGCTCCAGTGCCAGGGAAAGTACACATAGTCCTAGTCTATCAGACTTCTATTACAGTTAGCATCTCCTGTGGCTGGTTGCAGTGCTCTTGGGACACAAGAATATAGATCTGAAACAAAAACCTATCACTACATCTCAAAAAAACAGAAACACAAGGACCAATCAAACCTGAAATTAGTTTAGAAGGAAATCAATAATAACTATTAGAGTAGAAATAAATAAAATGTAGACTAAAAACACAAATGAAAATGTTAAGAAAACAAAGAGTTGGTTCTCTGAAAAGATAAACAAAATATACAAATTTTTAACTAGAACTTAGAAAAAGAGAACAATAACAAATAAATGTGTGGGATATTTTAAAAATTGATTTCATAGAAGTCAAGAGAACTGGGGCTTCCAGAGGCTGGGGGAGTAGAGTGTGGGGAGGGATTGGTCATTAGGCACCAAGTGAGTCTGTGGTGCTATTGCACAGCAAGGTGACTATAGGGAAAAATGTACAGTATATTTCAAAAAGCTAGAAGAAAGGATTTGAACGTTTTCATTCTAAAGAAATGGCAAATGCTTGAGGAGATAAATGCATAATTCTTGGTTTAAATATCATGCAACATTTACATGTAATATTATATATTAATATGATACCCCTATTAATAAGTACAATTGTTATATATCAGTTTTAAAATGGATTTAAAAAACAAAAAGAAGAACCATAGAATGAAATGGTACTGCAACACCCTGAGATGAAGACATGCTGGCCAAAATAACCTGAGTTTTGTTCCTGTCTCTTCAAGAAACAGATGCCCTTCAATGCTTTAGTCAAGCAAACCATGCTCCCCCCTCAAGGTATAAAAATCTGTCTCAGGCTTCATCCTCCAGCTACCTCAGCAACAGTGTAAGTGGAACATGAGTAGATGAGACTCTACCAGTCTGAGACAGGTTTCCCAAGCCTTGGAGGACCTCATCATAATTCCTTGTCTTCTGTTCATTCCTTGCTTCCAATCTATTAGTAATAAATCCACTTTATGCAACTTTGTATGGGTATTCTGTCAACTTAGTCAAGGTCTTAACCAGTACACAGAGAATCTTCTTGACACCTATATTTCTTATTTCTGGAGTTTGGAATAATGCCAGGGCATCTGGTTAATAGAAAACTTGAAATAACAAATCCATCAGATCAAACATGATTAGGGGGAATTTTTTTAAAGAAATCAGTTTAGAAATTCTAGTCTCTTTGAAGATGAAGTATTGTATTTATGGAATACCTGCCACAGATGATTCTAAGCTGGTGGAAAGGTCAGTTGTAAAGAGACGTGTAATGGATTTTATTTCAATGTAATCCATTTTGCATCATATTTACTTTGGCACAGGTTCTACTTTTATTTTCAAACAACTAAAGATTGTGCAAATGGTGGAACACTTCAAGCAAATGTGAGGCAAACATTCATAAAATAATAAGAAAATAAGTTTGGTTCTTCAGGGAATTATGAGAATTAAGGCTGTTTCTGCCTGGCTTCTCTGAAAGTAGAGACTGAGACAAAGGTGTAATTAGTGAATCTCTTTGCAAAGTGATTTCCAAGAGCAGTAGTAAGGGTCATCAAGTTAACCACAACTAGTAGGGGATGATGATCCATTCTGAGGGAATTTCAAAGGAATCTTAGGAAGTATATTTCAGAGAGGATATTAAAAAATATTTATTTGGCAGTTTCTACCCTTGGGTCAAGGATAATCCCAAGGTCATTAATTCTCTTTCTCTTTAAGTTTATGCACATATGAGGTGTGCAGGTTGCTATGGGGATTTGAATCTGTGCCATTTAAGAAGCCCAAAACAAGGGCCATGTTGTACCTGTGTGAATATATGTGATACTGATCTCCACCATGGTGGTGGTGTCACAGCTGGGCCCAAGAGGATTTTATGGGCTACAAAACAATTTACTTCTCACTTCAAAACTCCATTAAGCCCTATAATTCAAGTGATGGCAAGCCACAACACCTGAAAGGACTTCAGATTATTAACGACAGACACTCTTATCTTGCTGGTCCCAAAGCCATACTAATGATCATCTTCCTCACTATCATCCAATCTGTTTTCCCTCATGCAAGGCCAACTCAGCTTGTCTGAGACTTTTACCTGTTGCATTGATCCAGACTTCATCTCCTCATAGTTTGTATCTGGGATGGTTAATTTTATGTGACAACTTGCCTAGGTAATGGGGTGCATCAATATTTGGCCAGACATAATTTGAGCATTTCTATGATGGTGTCTTTGAATAAGACTAACATTTAAATTGATAGAATAAATAAAGCAGATAATTCTCCCTGTGGTGGACTGATCTCATCCAATCAGTCAAATACCTGAACAAAATGCTGACCTTCTCCAGAATAAGCCTGTTAAGCCTCTCTAGCTGTGACTACTTTTTCCTGTCTTTGGACTTAAATTGAAACATATATTTTCTGGTTCTCAGGGTTTCAGATTCAAACTAGAACTATACCATCAGCACTTATGGGTGTCCCTAATCATTTGAGATAATTCTTGGTTGGGTCACATGAAAACATACATAAATATGTGCATATACATGCATACATATATATGCACATATATACACATACATATACACACACACATACACACATAAAATAGGTTTGTGTCTTGGAAAATCCTATTTAAAATTGACTTAGTTGCCTTTCCCTTGTTAAGTAATGTTTTTCAAATTCCCATTCACAGTAACCACTAGACTCAGATGCATGCTTTCCAGTCCCCTGCCCTTTTCTTCTCAGATCTTTTCTCTTCCTTCATGCAAATGCCTCGCTCTACATTGAGTGATTTCCTTCTTCAGAATCCCCTAGAGCTTGTTTGGCCTCCATCTAGGAAGTTGCAGTGACAAGGACCTCACTATCTTATAAGATAGCCTCACATCTTCCAAAAGCTCTATTAGAAATAACCTACTTAACAATATTCCAGAATCTGCTGCCCTATAACTTTGACCTGTTGCTACTTTGGTCGATCTGGGGCAACATAAAATAGTTCTATTCCTTCTTCATGTTGACAACTCTTTAAAACCTTGAGACTAGAAACCATGCCTTCCCTTCAAACTAAACATTTCCCCTTTTCTTATACGGAATTAGGGTTCCAGTTTTCTACCTCACATACTTTTATTTAAAAGTTCCATGTGGGGAGCTCCAAGATGGCGGCCTAGATGGACACAGCGGTTGGAGTCTTCAGAACCGGAGTTTGAAGTAGTGGAAATACTGTCTCCCAGCCAGCTTCTTGACATCATCCTACGGCTCATCATCCCCACGCAGGAATTTTACTCGCACGTGTATGCAGGGCCACCAGGCAGCAGCAATTACCACAAGCAGCTTGACTCAGCGGCGACCAGTGGAACACAGATGTGGTGCGGGGATTTGCCCCAGGTGGGCGGGGCCTGCTTCTACATGGGGTACCTGGCTCCAGTGCCCACCCAACCACACAGTATCCCTAGCAGTTGCTCCTGTGGACAAACATCTCCCACGTGGGACCCCCGGCTACTGTTCTTTGTGGATCTCCATCTACCAGGACAGAACTTCCTACACCAGGGGGACACCGGAGAGCATCTGGGGACAAACTTTTACTTCAACACAGCACACCGTGAAACAGTGTCTCCACTGCATCCAAGACCACCAGCGGCCCAGACCTTCACCCTGTTGCTGAAGGAGATGGCTTCTTTGTGAGACCCCCACCTATGACATTCTTCACCGGAGCAGGGAAATTCCAGTAAGCAACAAACAATTCCACCTACTGGAGGTGAAAGGAAGCAATCTTGTTTATGTACATTGAGACTTTATATATATATATATATATTTTAATTCTTATTTCTTATTTTATCCTTTATCTTTTTCTCCTAATATTCCTTTTGCTTAATCTTTTTGTTTTGCTTCTCTGCTCTTGTCTTCTTTTCTTTCTTTTTTTTTTTGTCTTTCCTCTTTTCTCTCCCACTCTTTTCCCACCCTCTCATCCCCAACATTTATGAAACCAAGTATTTGTTATACAGTAGGATATGGTAGACTGGGAAACCTGAAGAGTATACTAGAGTGGTATTATATAGTCTTGTAGCTCCCACTTGCATATGTTTTATTTTTCTTACTATCATGTCTCCTTGATAGCTATACTCTTATTTTTTTCCCTCTTACTGGTCTTCCCCAACTCTCTTTCACTCTTTCTACTAATAGCCAACTTCTTTTGGATTCCTTTTTCATGCTTTCTTAGATCTAATTACCTTATCTTCACTTCCTACTACCCTAACATTCTATCCTACACCCACCCTCAAGTTTCTCTAGCCCACCAGCAGAAACTATAGACCCTTGTGCAAACCCATTGTTCACATAATAGATGTTAAATGAACTCATAATTGCTGTGCATTGTGACTAAACTGTAAATGTATTTAGGAGCTATTAGGAGCTACTTGGTTTAAAACTATATATAGTTTATATTGAGATATGTCAATATTGGTCTCCCTCCAAAAGGAGAACTATTGAAACCCTGCAGGGAAACTATAACTCTATAGAATTAAAAAAAAAAAACTGAAACAACTTGGATCAGCAGAGCTAGAAGGAAAGACACACAAACACCATGAAAAAACAAGAGAAGAAAGTGCTTCAAACAAACCAAGATACTACATTATTAGAATCCATTGTCAGTATAGCAGAAGAAATGACAGAACAGGAATTCAGGATATACATAGTTAAAAGGTTCTGTGATTTAAAAATGATGTAAGAAAGCAAGCTCAGTCAGCAAAAGATCATTTTGATAAAGAGATACACAGGCAAATACAGGAAGTAAAAAATCACTTCAATAAGGAGGTAGAGATACTAAAAAGGAACCAGACAGAAATCCTTGAAATGAAAGAAACAATAAACCAAATTAAAAACTCAATAGAAAGCATCACCAACAGATTAGACTACTTGGAAGACAGAACCTCAGATACTGAAGACAAAATATTTAACCTTGAGAATAGAATTGACTACACAGTGAAGATGGTAAGAAACTATGAACAGAACATCCAAGAATTATGGGATAACATTAAAAGACCAAATCTAAGCATTATTTGGATAGAGGAAGGCATAGAATTCCAAACCAAAGGAATGAGCAATCTATTCAGTGAAATAATATAAGAAAATTTTCCAAATATGAAGAATGAATTGGAGAATCCAATTCAAGAGGCTTACAGGACACCAAATGTACAAAATCACAATACATCTACACCATGGCACACCATAATGAAAATGCCTAACGTTCAGAATAAGGAGAGAATCTTAAAAGCCACAAGATAAAGGAACCAGATTACATATAGGGGGAAGCTAATTAGGATCACTGCAGACTTCTCAACCCAGACCCTGAGAGCGAGAAGATTGTGGAACAACATATACCAAGCACTAAAAGACAGTGGATGCCAACTAAGAATCTTATATCCAGCAAAATTAAGTTTTAGGTTTGACAATGAAATAAAAACCTTCCAAGGTAAACAAAAATTAAAAGAATTCACAGCAAGAAAGCTGGCACTACAGAACATTCTTGGCAAATTATTCCATGAGGAGGAAATGAAAAACAACAATGAAAAACTGCAGAGGGAGGAGCTACACTAAAGGAAACACCAATCAAAGGAGAAACCCTGTCAAGTTAAAAACTAAGAATAAACCAACATGTCTGGGAATATAAAGCATGTCTCCATAATAACATTGAATGTCAATGGCCTAAATTCAGCAATTAAAAGACACAGACTGGCAGATTGGATAAAAAAAAAAAGACCCAATATTCTGCCTCCAAGAGACTCATCTCATAGAAAGAGACACCCACAGACTGAAGGTGAAAGGATGGAAAAAAAATCTATCACTCACATGGACTGCATAAACAAGCAGGAGTTTCCATCCTCATTTCAGATAAAGTAGACTTCAAACCAAAATTAGTGAAAAGGGATAAAGAAGGTCATTTCATACTGCTTAAGGGAATCATACATCAACATGACATAACAATCTTAAATATCTATGCTCCAAACAATGGGGCAGCCATGTTTGTCAAACAAACTCTTCTCAAATTCAATAATCAAATAGACCACAACACAATAGTATTGGGTGACTTCAATGCAACTCTCTCACCACTGGATAGATCTTCCAAAAAAACTAAACAAAGAATCTGCAAGACTCCATAGAACAATAAATGGTCTAGACTTAACGGATATATATTAAATATTCCATTCTTCAACAAGCAAATACACATTTTTCTCAGCAGCACATGGATCCTTCTCCAAAATAGATCATATGCTATGCCACACAGCAAATCTTAGTAAATACAAAAAAATAGAGATACTACCCTGCATTCTATCTGACCATAATGGAATGAAACTAGAAATTAATAACAGTTTAAAAAAAGAAGCCACCACAGCACCTGGAGACTCAATAATATGCTATTGAGCAATGCATGAGTAACAGAAGACATCAGGGAGGAGATAAAAAAAAAATTCTTGGAGCTAAATGAGAACTCTGATACAACATATCAAAATCTCTGGGACACTATGAAGGCAGTGCAAAGAGGAAAGTTCATTGCATTAAGCTCATATATTCAAAAATGTAAAAGTCAACAAATCAATGACTTGACACTATAACACAAAGTCCTAGAAAAAGAAGAACAAAATAACACCAAAAGAAGTAGAATTCATGAAATAATTAGAATCAGGGCTGAAATCAATGAAATTGAAACACAAGAAACAATTCAAAAAATCGATAAAACAAAAAGCTGGTTCTTCGAAAAAATAAGCAAAATTGACAAACCCGTAGCCATTCTAGCTAAAAGAAGGAGAGAGAAAACCCAAATTACTAAAATTTGTGATGAAAATGGAAATATCCCAACAGACCCTGCTGAAATACAGAGGATAATTAGAAACTATTTTGAAAACTTATATTCCAGTAAAATAGAAAACCCTGGAGACACCAACAAATTCCTAGAGACATATGACCTACCCAAATTGAATCAGGAAGACATTCATGACTTAAACAGATCGAGTACATGCAAGGAAATAGAAGATGCCATCAAGAGCCTTCCAACCAAGAAAAGCCCTGGACCAGATGGATTCTCAGCCGAGTTCTACAAGACCTACAAACAAAAACTAACTCCAATACTCCTCAAATTATTCCATGAAATAGAAAGAGAAGGAATCCTTCCAAACTCATTCTATGAGGCTAGTATCACCTTGATTCCAAAACCAGATAGAGACATGTCAAAAAGGAAAATTTCAGACCAATATCCCTGATGAATATAGATGCAAGAATTCTCCATAAAATTTTAGCAAATCACATACAAAAGCATATTAAAAAACTAGTACACCATGATCAAGTGGGGTTCACTCCAGGGATGCAAGGTTGGTTCAACATACAGAAATCAATAAACGTAATCCATCACATCAATAGACTCAAAGATAAGAATCACATGATTCTATCAATTGATGCAGAGAAAGGATTTGAAAAAACACAGCACCCTTTCATGTTAAAACACTAGAAAATCTAGGGATAGTAGGAATATACCTCAACATTGTTAAAGCAATATATGCTAAACCTAAGGCCAACATCATCCTAAATGGAGAAAAATTGGAAGCCTTCCCTCTAAAAACTGGAACAAGACAGGGATGCCCTCTCTCACCACTCTTATTCAATATAGTCCTTGAAACTCTAGCCAGAGCAATTAGACAGATGAAAGAAATTAAAGAGATACGAATAGGAAAAGAACTCAAACTATTATTATTTGCAGACGACATGATTCTATATTTAAAGGATCCAAAAAATTTCACCAGAAAACTTCTAGAACTGATAAATGAATTCAGCAAAGTTGCAGGATATAAATCAATATCCATAAATCAAATGCATTTCTATACATCAGCAAACAGTCCTCTGAAAGAGAAATTAGGAAAACTACTCCATTCACAATAGCGTCCAAAAAAATAAAATACTTGGGAATCAATCTAACAAGAGTGGTGAAAGACTTCTACAATGAAAACTACAAGAAAATAAAGAAAGAAATTGAAGAAGATCTTAGAAGATGGAAAGACCTCCCATGTTCATGGATAGAATCAATATTATTAAAATGGCCATACTACCCAAAGCGCTATACAGATTCAATGCAATCCCAATTAAAATCCCAAAGTCCTTTCTTATAGAAATAGAAAAGGCAATTATGAAATTCATTTGGAAAAATAAGAGACCCAGAATAGCCAAAGCAACCTTGAGCAAGAAGAGTAAAGCAGGAGGCATCACAATACCAGACCTTAAACTTTACTACAAAGCTATAGTAACAAAAACAGCATGGTACTGGCACCAAAATAGACATGTAGACCAATAGTACAGAATAAAAGACACAGAGATTAATGCACATAAATACAGCTATCTCATACTAGACAAGGGTGCCAAAAAATACATTGGAGAAAAGATAGCCTTTTCAAGAAATGGTGTTGTGAAAATTGGAAATCCATATTCAGCAAAATGAAACTAAACCCCTATCTCTCACTATGGACAAAACTTAACTCACAGTGGATCAAAGACCTAGAAATTAGACCAGAGACCCTGCGTCTAATTGAGGAGAAAGTAGGCCCAAATCTTCATCACGTTGGATTAGGCCCCAAGTTCCTTAACAAGACTCCAAAAGCACAAGAAGTAAAATCAAGAATCAATAAATGGGATGGATTTAAACTAAAAAGCTTCTCAGCAAAAGAAACTATTAATGAGGTGAACAGAGAACCTATATTCTGGGAGCAAATTTTTGCCACATGCACATCAGATAGAGCATTGATCTCCAGGATATATAAAGAAATCAAAAAACTTAACACCAAAAAAACAAACAACCAGATCACTAAATGGGCTAAGGAGCTGAATAGAAACCTCTCAGATGAAGATATTCAATCAATAAACAAATATATGAAGAAATGTTCAACATCTCTAGCCATTAGAGAAATGCAAATCAAAACCATTCTCAGATTTCATCTCACCCCAGTCAGAATGGCAGCTATCCAAAATACAAGCAACAATAATTGCTGGCAAGGATGTGATGAAAAAGGTACACTCAAACATTGCTGGCGGGACTGCAAACTAGTGCAACCAATCTGGAAAGCAGTATGGAGATTCCTTAAAAAACTTGGAATGGAACCACCATTTGATCCAGCTATTCCACTCCTCAGCCTATACCCAAAAGTTTTAAAACCAGCATACTACAGTGATGCAGCCACTTCAATATTTATAGCAGCACAATTCACAATTGCAAAACTATGGAAGCAACCCAGATGCCCTTCAATAGATGAAAGGATAAAGAAACTGTGGTACATATACACAATGGAATATTATTCAGCAATAAAAGAGAATAAAATTATGGCATTTGCAGGTAAGTGGATGGAAGTGGAGAACAGTATGCTAAGTGAAGTAAGCCAATCCCAAAAAACCAAATGCCAAATGTTCTCTCTGATTAGTGGATGCTGATACATAAGGGTAGTGGGAATGGGGAACAGAGGAGAAATGGAGGATCTCTAGATAGGCCAGGGGGGACAAAGGGGAAGGGAAAGGGGAATGAGTGTAGTAAAGATGGTTGAATGAGATGGTCATCACTACCCTAGGTGTATGTATGAAGACACAGATGGTGTGACTCTATCTGGTTTGCAACCAGAAAAATGGAAAAATCGAGCTCTATATATGTACTATGACTTGACTTGAAATGCATTTAAATAAACTAATTAATTAATTAAAAAAACGTTCCATGTGTCTTTGGCCTTTTCTAGTAATGTTGCCCTGAAGCAAGCATAGAACTCAGATGTAGTCTGACCAGTGCAGAATTAAGAGCTATTGCTGTATCTTAAGAATTTTGTATCACTTTGAGTAACTCAATGTGAGACTTGAGTATTTGTGCATTTACCCTCTGACAATCCCCTTTTTGCATTAATCTGTCCTTCATGTAAGTGCATGAAATTCCATGTGCATGTAGGAAACGCTGGCTTTGGTTTTGCTGATTGGATACTTTATTCAGAGGCTTGGAGCCTAGAGAAATATTTCACTTCTACCTAATATTGCTGATCTACTGAGGAGACACTGAAACAACTCCATTTCTCTCAACTCCGGTATCACAGACACTCTCACAAGGCCAGTCAACCCTACTCTCAGAATGAATATGGCTTAATAAGTGCTAGGTTATCAAATCCCTTTGTGACCTGACCAAATTGAACCATTTAATTTTGCTTTGAAGGAATATTGTGTCATGATGAAATATTTACTAGACTTCACCATGGCCAATAAACAATCTAATACCTTGCAAGTTACAAATAAGAACACCTACCCCTTTGAAAAATATGCTCAGGTATAGGCAATATTCTGTGTATCCCCACTAAAAGTGAGAAGTACTAATTTGTTTAGATACCTGGAGAAAAAATATACAGTGACATTTTTTAATAAGCCCAATTTGGAACAGTTTTAGAACTATAGAAAAACTGCAAAGATAATGCAAAGAGTTCCAATAACCTCAACACCCCGACGTCCCCATTACATTCTATGTCATTAAGGGACAGTCATCACAGACAAAAAGACAATACTGATATATTATCACTAATTATGTCCATTGTTTATTCAGATTTCATTAGTGTTCCCTAATGTCCTTTTTTCATTCCAGAAACTTATTCAAGGTACCATATTATATTTAGTTATCCTCTCTTACACTCCTTTTAGCTGTGACAATTTCTCAGACTTTTCATGGTTCTTATAACCTTGACAGTTTTGAGTAGGATGGTCAGAAGCTTTGGGGATTTATCTGGTGCTTTTTCTTGTGGCTAGACAGGACTTGTGAGTTTTAGGGAGGAAGATTGCAGAGGTAAAGAGCCATCCTCCTCATGACAAAGCCAAGGTATACTATCCACATGACTGAACCATTGTTGATGCTGCCTTGGTCACGTGGCTGAGGGAGTATTTGTGCAACATTCAATGAATGAAGAGTTATATTTTACCATCTCAAAAATACATTGTCTGCATAAATTATTTGTAATCCTTCTGCATGAAATATTTGTCTATTCTTCCCCATTTACTTATTTATTTTTGGTCATTAATTAATATAAGCATAGGTCATGGGTCTTAATTCTATATTGTAGGTTATTATTGGATACTACTTTTTTTGTTGGTGGTGGTGATGCTCAAATTGTTTCAACTTTGACCATTGGGAGCTTTTCATTTTTTTCTTCTTAAGGATGCATTATAATTACACATAACAGTGGAATTGATTGTTACATATTTGCATGTGCAAACAATATAACAGTATAATTTAGTGAATTACATTCCCCAGTACATCCCTTTTCCTCCTCTCCTCTCTATAACTGGTCTGCTTCCTCTACTAGTCTCACTGGAAGGTTTTCAACTGACTCCTAGGTCCCATAGACTTATTCTATAGTTTTGTTTGTCTGTGTGTATATTTGTTTATGCAGTTATGTTTTTGGTTTTGAGCGTCTCTTTACTTATGGCACTAAAAAGTACTTCAGTTTCTTCTTGCATATTTTCTGTTTCAGTCCCAGCATCAGCCATTTCTCCAAGGAGCCCTAGTTCCTTTTATCTGAGAATACCATTAGAGACCAAGGTCATTAGGTTGGATGGGCTCCTTGCTACTGAGTCATTGCTTCAAGGTCCTCTCAGCAGACAGAGCAATAAAATATATGGCAAGTATTACACTCATGGATGTGTATGTACATATTAGTATTTATTTACATAATCATCTGTACAGATATAAATACTATGTTTTAAGTAGTTTTAATTAATAAGAAATACAGTTTTAATGAAATATAACAAATCAAAATATATGAAATTAGTATTTTGTATGTATCAAAAGTCTCATATATCAGCAATTTCACATGGATCAACCTAATTCATACAGAAAAGTTCATAAAACAGAAATGTACAGAGAACCATGTAACCCACATCCAGTTAACAAGTGAAAACATTTCCAGTGTACACACACACAAACACATCCATGAACTCCTTCTCTTTAGAGGTAATTATTCTCCTAATGTTTGTGATGATAATTCTTTTAATTCACTTTCTCTATAACTGTAAGCTTTAACATCTGAATGTGTATTACAAAAGTACATAGTTTTTCTGTTTTTACTTTTAAGAAAAAAGAATCATAATACATGTAGTATTTTGTATATTGAGTTTTATGCCATTCATCCTGTGTTAGATATATAGCATTAGTTCATTTGATGTATACTATGTAAAATAATTTATAATATAAATATGCCAACAATTTATCTATTTTGCTATTGATTGATATTTGGTAATATTCTTTTAAATTGAGAATGAAAAAGCAGTATAATTACATTTCAGCTGACCTTCAAGTTTCTTGGTCTCATGAAATTTCAAATTCATTGCTATTCTAAAAGGACCAAGATTAGAACTACCTCTGATTTAAACAATGTCTTACAATATATAATCACCAAGAAATCTTCTGATTATGATATGGCCTCTCAAATAATTCTGCCTACAGGGAGAAAATTACATGATCTAACACAAGTATTTCAGTTCCTGTAACAATTGGACTTCTCACTGTGAGTGAAACAAATTGGCATTATGTTTTCATACCTCTGTCTCCAGGGTTTGGTGAATGAGTCCATCTCAAAAAGGTAGCTCTCCTTTTGGTGTGTTGATAAAATCAGGTAATGAATTCCAACTCGTGAAGCCTCTTGAGAGGCAGGCAGGCAGCCTTCTATAGACAGGCAGAGACTGCCTTCCTCCCACTGTGAACATGATCAAACAAGAGCCTAATTGTCCTATTTTCCGATCTCTAACTCCTGTGTCCCCAAATGTGGGCAGATGGACACTTCAATGAAAATCTTCCCAGAGGTTCATTTACGTTTCTTATTTATAAAGATTTTTATAATATTATACTTTCAAGTAATCTGTATTTTCTATAATCTACTCATTCTCTTTTTCCTGTCCTAACGACATACTATTGTCTGGGACAGCACTTTTTGTGAGCACAAAATTCAAAATATAGCATTTAAAGAGAACTGCACTAAAGATTTTAAAGGAAAAAATAGATAATTGTATTTCTAAAAGTGCTGTATGTGCTCAAAATACCTTCAGGGGGTTGTATTTAATTCATAGAAAAGTAGGTCAAGCCTTCTAAGATCAATTTCTAATCAAATAGCTACTCTGTACTTTTATAATATTTATTTTATAGCTCTTTCATTAACGTCATTCTATATATCTCTCCCAAACAAAATTACATTACTTTTATGTTAACCACCACAGTGTTTTTCATCCCTTATATGGATTTGTGCTGTCAGAACAAAAGCAAAAACAATGCACCTTTAAAATAAATTGTACAGGAAGCTCTCATTTTAATCTTCACCAAATGTTCTTTGATTATTTTTATAACAAATTCTGGGAAATTGAAAAATGGAAATCTATTTCTTTATTTCCCCCTTCTCATATTAGACTCTTCAGATGTATACATCTACAGATGTAAACAAGTCTTTATTAACCCTACCAAATATGTTCAAATATGTTCAATATACTTCAAGTGCTTCGTCAGTTTCTGGAATAATTTTATCACCTTGTTAGAAAGCAAGGGAATCAAGGCTGAGAAATGGGTTGGCTTGAGTACAGTTGTCATTCACTGTATATTGCCATCTTCTGGGAAGTTTGAGCACTGCAATTATATATAGGATCACAAGCAGTTTAGCTTTCTGGGGCAGTGGCAAGAGGCAAGGATCCAATTATTTTGAAAATATTAAATTTTATTAAGTCAATTCCATATTTTAATAGTTTAGCTAAATTATTAAATATTATCTTTAATAATTCTATTTTGCTGGTCATTTTTGGAGGAAAGAAAGATAATTTTACCTTCCATGAAAGCAGATACACTTTGCCAATTTTTCTGTCACCAGAAGCGGGCATCTTGCAGAGTTTCTACTGAATAGTAAGCATTCAAAAAGTATTTGTTGAATGACGATATGAATGAATGGCAGTTACTGTACCCAGAAGTTACATTTTGACATATTTTTCTTTAGCAGAAAATGATTTCTGTAAAGTATAATTGTAAAAAACACTGATACTATTAGTATTCATTTTTGTGATTTACATGTCCTTTATTTATTAAATAATCTGTGAAGCACTTAGACTAAAGTTAATTTCTTCTATAGTGGCCCATAGACCTATTTTGAAGCAAATCTATTAAAATATGAATATTATCAGAAATACAGTATGATTTCATAATATAGTAACACTATAAAATCAAATGATGCCCATTTGTGAATTTATATAATTGATTGCCATGTCAATTTGAATTATGTCTATGCCCAAAGAGTCAGAATATTATTGACTCTTTTATAAATTTGTGACTACTATAAACTATGGTATAAATAAAAACATATAAATAAAGACATATAAATGTCTTACATATGTGAATTTAGATGAGGGGATGTTATTGCTAGTTTCTTTTGTTTTTAAAGTACTGTAGATTGAACCCAGGGCCTCATGCATGGTAGACAATTGCTCTACCACTGAACTATCTCTCTAGTGCTAGACATTTTTTAATATAAAAGTCTAGTACTTTGAATAAGAACAAGCTCCATAATTGTGTTTAAAGCACTACAAATTTATAACCATGGTTCCTAACATCTGGCCTTGCATAGAATAGACAATTGTTTATAGAACTATTTAAATGTTATATGGGTAAATGTAAATGCAAGTACTGTGTAGGAAAATATTGGTATGTCCTTTCTACTATTAGAATATTCAAACTTATTGAAAGCACAAAATATTTAAATATAAAAAGATTTTCATTTATATGGGTCTAGGTGAAACAATAACCTTACTTTTCAATATAGAATAGTGTTATTTTCCTAGAAATTTATACTTCTCACATTAATGTGATTAAAATGAGGTTTGAAACTGTTTGATCAAGGTCATGCAGCTGGATTCAGGCCCAAATCAGCCTGTGATCCCATTCTCCTCTCTGTATCCCACAACACCACAATGTCCAGTCACATCTCTATGCAGTGGTTTATTCTGCACCAAATTCCACCACTTCTACTTTTTAGATGGATACCTCTTTATCCTGTTAACTCCACCCCTTTAGAAAAATATATGTGCTAAAAACAGCCTGAAAACTTTAGGATGAATATTGTATAGGCATATTTTAATAATAAGTTAATGACCATTTATTTTAGAAACAAAAATCATCTATCTTTATGTAAAAAATTGGTGGTCTAGAAAAGGACATGCATTTCTAAGGGTGTTTTCATGCAGTTTAGCACTTCCACATGGCTTTGGCAATACACTGCAATGTAATGTTAAAATGCAATTTTTAAAAGTATCTAGAAGAGCCCACCCATTTACTGGTTACTTTAAACATCTGGTGTTTTTTACTGAATCATGTCCCCGCAGGATTTATTTGGTGAAGCCTTCACATCTACTACTGCAGAATGTGACTACTGAGAGACAGAATCTTTAAATTGAGATCTTAAGGGTGAGGTCCTAATCTAACATAACTTGTATCCTCATAAGGAGAGGAAGAGATTCCAAGGGATGCTTTTACACACAGAAAAGACCATGAGAGAACACAGTCTGCAGCCAAAGAAAGGGAACTTAAGAGAAATCAGACCTACAGACACCTTGATCTTGGACTTCTAGTCTCTAGAACTCTAAGAAACAAATAATTTTTAAACTTTCAGTCTGATATTTTGTTATGGCAGCTCCAAAAAGCTTGTATAACCAGGGAGATTATACTTTCAGCAGGATCCATGATATTTTGTTATACAAGTGAGGCATAGTGTGTGTGTGTGTGTGTGTGTGTGACTGTGATGGTGTTAGTTGACTGGTTGGTTGGTTGGTTATTTTACTTCTAGTAATCTCTAGAAAGATACTGATACTATTAGTATTCATTTTTGTGATTTACATGTCCTTTATTAAATAATTTGTGAATAATTTACACTAATTTTACTACAGTTTGCTATAAATGAAACTTTTGAAGACTCAGGAATGTTTTTACAAAATTGTCATCAACTCTGAGGCATATTATGGTCTCATAAAATGTGCCTGTTCATGATTTGTTGGTGTGTTTCTTGGCAACTGAATGGCACTTAGAGCGTTAAATGATTAGAGAAAAACTAAGCCTTTGTTAAAATGCAGTGCAAGCTGAATCTACATTGTGGGAAATATGCGTTTATAATTTCTTAGTTATGTAGAAGATTATGATCAAATGCTGCCAACCTAGATCATGCCACCAAAATTAACCTCAATCTTTTTAGCACAGCATTAGAAATAAGATCAAAGTCAGTTTTTGTAATTTTACCTACCTCTTCTTTTAGGTGAGTATGTTTGTAATGAGTTCCAGTTCTCTAAAGAAAGGTAAGACCATCTTCCTCCAAACCTAAAGTCATCTTCCACTTCCCAGTGTGTGCAGAATCTGTGCATCTTGAATACACACAGTAAGCACTAGTTGAACCAACATAATAAAATGGTTTTGCAATTGAACTTCAGTTATTGAGACAAGTCTTATGAATATAGATAAAGTGGACTGAGAAATAAGTAATTTTGAATTAAAATTAAGAACATGTGACAAGAAGCCAGAGTGAGGAGGAAGCAAGTTTTCTAGGAAAAGTGGAGTTTTCATATATTGTACCAAATGTCCTGTTAAGCCCAGTGCATATACAAACCTTAAAACTGTATACATTTACACTAGAATAATGGTTTTCTTTTTGCAGCCTGATGTAAATTTGTTCATTCCTGTATTACAATTAGTGTGAAGGACACACATGGTAACTATTGTCATTGAATAAGAAAGTAATATGATTGATAGGATTCACAAACAGTGCCATGGCACTCACCAAAAGCGGGGAGTTGGAGTAGGGTTTTTAGCTGGAACCTGGAGGAAAAACTTGTCTCCTCATTCAAATGGAGCCAAATAAGACCTCCTCTTTGGAAGGAAAAAAAAATAGCTAAACTGAGCAGCAAACTATAAGAATGTAGTTTATGGGATAGAGCAGCATTAAAATATGCTATGGAGTCAAACAAAAATAAAGCCACTTTTAAACGTAAGTAGAGCAAGTAGCAAGCTTCTCTGTTGCTACTAGAGGGAAATTAGCCAATTGGAACTCAGAACCCAGTTTTATTGCATTCATCATTTTTTGTTATATTCCTAGAATAAATCACAAAAGACATGCTCCAGTGCCTTATTAATACAATGATAGACTCAGATATCATTTAAACAGTGCTGCTCTGGCTTGAAGCACATCTCCTGTTGTGACACATTTTTAACTATGTGTTTTTCTGGAAGTTGCATATTATCAGATGAAGCATTGCCTGCACTAGTTTCTCCAACTTGTCTTAGAGTACTTCCCTTCACCGGTTCACAGCTGGTTTTTAATGGTATCCCATTGAGAGTCCTACACTGCTGTTGCTTTTGTACTAACCACCCTACTAAGAAACAGTTCCATGTTCAGAAATGCCCCTGGTCAAGTTCTGCATTGGCATTTCATCACAGCCAGGGTCCTCCCATCCCCAGGACAGAATGGCGTTGTCACACTTCAGAAGCAAACCTCAATGGTGTGTTTCAGTCTTTTGAAGTAGTCCTCTCCCTGAGATCTCTCTGATATATGTCTATGAAGTCAGAGTCCACTTCCCTTTTGATCTGCTAACACTGGCAAGAGCTATAGCAAGTCTTTCTCCAAGCTGCCCTTTATTATATCAGAGATTTATGGTAACTTAGTTACACTTGGGTCATGTCAAATCAGTCATATATTCAACCAGTATTTGATAGCTTACTATCTGCCAAACTCCAGAGTGAGACATGTACAAAGATTATATTTGATGAATTCAGGATTTAGAATTTATGATTCAAAATTTTGAGATACATAAACAAGTAGAGGGAGAAGTGGTTAAAGCTGCCAGAGGAACCCAAGTAATGCTTTAAGGAGTGCTTGACTCTTACTCTTTAGGTCTTAAAGGATGAAAGAGTTTTTTTTTTTTTTAAGCTAATTCTATCATTTAAGCTAATGAGGAGGATAAAGTGGGGGTGAGCAACTGTCTTGTAGTAATATCAATTAGAATTCAGGTCAGATGTGAGTAGCAGACATCAATAAACAGCAGCTGAAACAAGTGTGTGGTCTAGGCTTGGGAAAATGATTCTGCCCCTCAAACTCCTGGAACTAGGCTCCTTTTATCCGGTTGCTTTGCTTAAACTGGATGCCATTACAAAGGGCAACTCAAGATCCAACCAAGATAAATCTTGCAGACCCAGGAATTTTTGTATTCCAGCAAGAAGGAGCAATTTCAACATATGCTTATTTTCTTGAACTCCAATGATCATATCCTTCATTCTTCCCCAAACAACATGCTGATCACATGCACCCTAACATATTACCAGTACTTCCTCTGAACTACGAAGCACCCTTCACTTCCTCAAATCCCCAGTAACCTCTCTTCTCAGCTCAAAACTCATTATCAACCCTTATAATTAACCTTTATCTCCAACTAGCTTACCTTTTCTCAGCTTGTTATATATCCTTCTAAAACCACAATCTTGATGTTATGGTTTGGAGGTATTGGGATATCCCTCAGGAGTACATGCCTTGAAAGCTTGATTTCCAGGAACCAAGAGGAAGTGAAACCTTTAAGAGGTGGGGCTTAATGAAAAGCCCATAGGTCATTGAGGGCACTGCCCTTGGAAGGGATTAGGGTAGTTCTCCAACCAAGAGCCAGTTACAAAATGCTGTTCCTGACACCACTACCCAGCTCTCTGACTTCCTGTTTGGCAATGTGATGGTTCACCCACGTATACCTCCACCACAATGTGATACCATCTGTTGTTAGGCTTTTATCAGAAGCTAAACTAGTGAGCAGGCAGATCATGACTTTGAACTTCCCAAACTGTGAACTAAATAGTTTCTTTATAAGTAGCTTGTCTCAAGCACTTTAAGATAATGACAAAAAACTAATAACACTTGGTTATATTCAACTTTCTGCCTTTTCATGCCTGCTCCTATATAGCTGAACATTTTTGGAGAAAAACAACTGTATCAACTATTCAAGCTTTCAAAAAATAAAAAGCTGTAAGCAGGCCCTTATGGAGCCCATCAGTTGCTATGGTAATTCCTTATTCCACTTTTTCTCCCAAACTCCTAGAGGCTTATTTTGTGCTTTGTCCTATGTCTACAAATCTGTAATACTTCCTTTCCATCCTAACAGTTGATGAACTGTGGTTCCCATCTACTGGTTCCCACCAGTACCCAAATACTCTATATCCCTGACTCTTCCAGCTCCTGTTCAAGGCTGGTCCTTCCTCTAATTGACTAGACTCCCTGTTATTGGTTTTTCCTGTTATTGGTTCATTCCTAAAAATATTTTCTTGATCCCCATTTCCCATGAGCTGCTGACCCTGCCTCCCCAATATTCTATATAAAGACACTGTCTCCTTACTGCTTCTTAGATATAGTAGGCACGATTCTATGTTGGCAATGGCATTTTGCTTTGTCTAGAATTCTCTTCCAACCTAATTAACTCCCTCACCTCCTTTCAGGGTTTGTTTCACCCTCTCAATGAAGCCCCAACACACTTCCATATTTCAAATGTTCATAACTCAATTCTACTTCTGCTGCCCATAGCTAATAGGAAGACAAAAACATTTTCCATAGTATTCCTCATCTTCTAAAATACATTAGATTTTACTTATTTGTTGTGATGGCTTTATTGGTTATGCATCCAGATTTCAAAAGGACAGAAGCTTTTTATTTTTTTGTTTTGTTTTGTTTATCCCACATGCCTGAAATAGTGCCTGGAACATATTTGAAACTCACAAAGTATTTGTTAAACACACTGAATTACTTTCAGTTTCCTGTTGTGCTCAGATTGAATAATGTGCTTATATCATCCAACTGTTGATTTCAAGTGATGGAAGTGCTACTCTGGTCAACTCAAAGAAGACTGGTTTGTTCTAGAATGGTTTAATTTTGCTTTGGCTTTGTTCATGTAACACGATGCTCCAGGATTTGCATTAGTTTTGGCCTCTGTTGAATTCACGTCCTTAAAGAAAGCCAACAGGACTTGATCTCTATCCCTGGACTCTGCTCTCCTCACTTTTGATTTCATATCTAGGGCTATCTCTCCACCTGGGGTAGATGTGAACACAATAGTTTTAGATTTATGTGATCCTTAGATCCCAGAGATCACAGTGGCACCCCAAGACCTCCAGGTAAGGCAGTGTCTTGTTCAGTTAATAAATCAGTCACACTCCAGCAGTGAGGTGGGGAGGCATGATCTGTTTAAACCAGGCCTAAATCACAAGATCCTTCCTAAGAGGTTGGGCAGGGGGGAGGCACAACTGGAGTCACGTTCTGGAATCCTGTGGACAGCACAGACTATCCCTAGGAAGGACAAGAGGTGATTTCACTTTTGGTTTTAGCTATCATTATGTGAATAATACAAATTTCCAATTGGCAACATACCCCATCAAAATATTTCCAAAAGGTTTTAAACCAAAAACAAACAGAATTTAAAAATAAACTTTCTTGCAGTTTTAGGGGGGAAAAAAAAAAGCATAGGCACATACTGAGCAAAAGATGTAACTTTATTTTCTTGGCAAAGCAAATTTATTTTAACAAAATATTTTCCATTTTTTTAGTAACATCCTATTGTTATAAACCATAATCAGTTTTACATAAGACTTAATTTGACATAATCTACACTATACTCTAGAAGACAGTTTTCAATTATATATGTCTTTGCCTTGTATATAGCTAAAATTTAGGTACACACATGAATAAATAAAATAAAATTTGGGGAAGCTCATAAAATAATAATGATGTTTTAAGTTGCTTTAAGAAAATGTGTCTAAATTTCAACAAGTTTTTAAATTAATTGAGCTTTTTATATAACTATTACATGATATAGGGAATACTATTAATTCATTAAAAGAGAACATAATCCAAAGAATTACAGTTTATATACTGATTAAAGATCATTGGTATGTATAAGAGAATTGATTACAATTAGTATCACATTATTAGCATTCTTTGATCTACCAAAAATATATATCTCTGTGTGCAGTATATATACATATATATTTATTGCATTAGATGGCATTAGTTACTTGTATGTATGTGAACATTTTATCTCTTAATGATCAAGGTGTTTATTTGAAAATACTTTAAAATTAGTTTTTCCTCGAAATATATAACCTCTATAATATAGTAAAAATCATAATTTACACTATGTAAGGTTATCCCACTAATTAGTATTTTCTCTATGATACGGAATAGAGTTATAACTTTAAAATAGTCTAAATAAGTCCCCACACACTAAAAGCTGAATATCAATTATAGTTGAATTGCATAAAATGACTATGGGAGACAAATCTAAAATCATGTACATGTGCCACACTGTGTAACAAAAACTTTTTTGGAAAGTTGTATGTAAGTTTAATTACATTTGAAAAGATATATAAGGAAAATTGACAGTTGATAGCACTATAAACTCAATCTTTTTTGAAGTCTACAATGTCATAGTAAAATAAAGGAGTTTAATTTCTTCTTTTAAATGTCTGAATTTTCTTAATAAGATGCATGTGACATAGCATCCTCTCTAAATCAGTGAGCACCAGACTAATGCTATATAAACCAAAATTCAAACAGAACAGAACATGAATTAAGCCTGCACACGAGTTAGGGTTGGCATTTGTAAGTATAGGCATAAAAGCAAGTAGTATGTGATATTTCCAGATTCTAAAAAAATTATGACTCCACCATATTCCTGGATTTTTCAAGTCATTTATGGTTTTTCAAGCCATAATACCTTATGGCTTGGAAAACTGCTCAGCATAGATTTTGGGTAAAAATTAACTCTAAAGATGAGGTAGGAGAGTCCAAGTAGGACCCACATAATTTTTACTATATTCATCTCTTCAAAACAGTATGTACTTACCCTCTTCTGATATAAAGATAATCTTAGGCTCAATGGAAAAACATGAAAATTATTATGTTATAGGTTCTAAAACTTTTTTATTCAAATTAATAAATTTGACACAGCTAATTTAAATATAAGATTTTTGTTAAAACTATATTACATGGAATCTTTCTATTTCTTCCACTTAAACTGCTCTTTAGAAATTCTTAGTATGAATTTAACATATATGCTTGATATTTGTAAGATTTTAAAATAATGTAAATTTTAATGGTTTCTAATTTTTAAAATTCAATACAAATAGGTATTACACATTAACATCCTCTTACTTCCAAGAAACTATTCTATGAGCATTTCTTAAATGTGTGCTGAAAATAAGTGACTTGTGACATTTAACTTATAAAATGCAGGATTAGAGCAAATAAAGATGTTCTTTGGGGAACTTTAGTATGTTGTCATACAAGGGAAACCCAAAAGGGGGTAAAGATAATTTTTCAACTTTATTTGCTAAGAATTTCTTCTGTTTTAAATTATTTTTTTTACTTTTGTTTTCATTTGTTGATGGACTTGTGATTCTCAGTACAAACTTTAGGGAAGTGACTTTGGTTCACAGTAGCAACATGCTCACCCAGTATGGTTAGTGAAAGCATGCTGCAACATCAGGAAGGAATCAACAGGAATACTGAGATGGCATTGCTGCCACTAGCCACAGAGAGAAGGTTCTCATACAATGCTTGATTTTGATGCAGAGACTGCTTAACTATTCCTATAATTTTGAACTCTTGATCGTCTTCCCTTTTGTTTTGTTTTGTTTTCTTCTTCACTTTTGTACCTTTGGATATAGTGGCATACACAGGTGTATAGTATATGTTAAAGAGAGATCTGCTAATGAGTAATATGAGAGAGTTGAGTTTCTGTTGAAGTCCTTCCTGTCTATGATTTAGACACTAGTCTCTTGAAACTTCAGTACTGATAGGTAAATTAGAAAGAATAATAGGACTGGCAGGTCTGCTAGCAGTTGCCACAACAAAATAGTTCTGCTAGAGTTACCATAACAAAATACCATAGAATGGGTGGCTTAAAGAACAATAAATTATTTTCTCACAGATCTGAAGGCTTTAAGCTCAAGACTGAAGTGTCAGCTGACTGGTTTCCTGCCTAGGCCTCTGTCCTTGGTTTGTAGATAGCCACCATCTGTCTTTGTCTTCACATGGCCATCTGTCTGTGTGTTTTCTGTGCCCTAATCTCATTTTCTTATGGGGTCACTTGTCTATTGGTTAGGACCCACCCAGATGACCTCATTTTACCCTAATAACTTCTTTAAAATCATTGTATCCAAAATCAGTCACATTCTGAGATACTGAGGGTTAGGACTTCAAAATGTGATTTGTTGGGGTATACAGTTCAGCCCCCAGCAATTGTATACCTTGAGTAGCCATGTAGATTAAATGAAAGAATATTTGTATAAGATTTAGCACAAAATCTGAAATGTGGTGAGAACATACTAAAGCTTAGTTATGTTTGATTTCTTTGACCAAGATTATCTCCATTTGAAAATGTAATGTTCTGAGATTTTTTAAATGAAATTCAAGTATCTGGGAAAATAAAATAATGTATACTACAGAAAAAATATGAGAAATGGTATTATTTGGACCATAAAGATGATATTGAGGAAAAAAGGTCATAATCTTACCAAATGTGCCAACCCCTAAATCATCGTGAAAATCACAATTTACATTTTTATTTTAGCTGCAGTAATTCCTAAAAGCATTTGTAAAAGGTACAGTTTCTTTACAGAGTTGAAAATGTAATCTATTTACATAGGTCAACTTGCATAGGTAATCACTGAAATTATATGCTTATATTGGGACAGATTCTTCCAGCTACCAATCTTCTATTAAAATCAATGAAAATATCAAAAGAAGAAAAATAAGTTCAATTAACTGGAAATCAGAATCTTTGAAAAGCAGGAAATCAACTTACTCTGTAAAAGTTAAAGATAGCTTAAATATCACTTTAAGTGACAAAGTGTAAATATCAACTAATGAAAAGAAATTTTTTTAAAGTATGTAAAGAAAGTTGATGTAGGTCTAGCACCAAAAGATAAATTGTGAATGAACATGAACTGAAGATGTCAAACTTCTAGCCTCAAGGTATATATCATTTGTCATTCTCCTTATGAATGGGCTACATCATGGTTTAAGTTTTGCCATCTTCTAACACTTGTTTTCATAACTTCTAATTTTATAACTGGTGACGAAGGTGGATACTTAGTAATGAAGGACCAAGCCAAATAATAAGTCAACCAAGAACAAATAGGCCGGGCTGCCATCACAAGCAGGTTTTGTTAATGCCAACAATAGTTACTAACCAGATTCATTAATTTGCAAAGATATATTTTAAAAATTATCATATCTATACTCATATGAGTAAAAACAGCACCTGTACTTCAATACTTTATATTTAAATACAATTATATATTGTGACTAATTAAATTTGTAAGGTAGAATCAGTGTGTACTCACCAGCTTACATAGGACAAGTAAGAACTTCTTTTTTCCTTTTCCACAGCTGTATCATTCCTCACTCTGAGGACAGCATGATCAAGTAGGACCAGTAATGGGCTGCTAAAAGCTTAACCACCAATTCTTGGGAAAGGATCCTGATTTGCATAGGTGCTGACTTCCATGGTGTAGTTGGCTTGATTTCCAGCTACCAATGTAAAGTCAACTGGCTTATTACACTGCTAATAGTCTCCTTTCACCTGACCCTGTAAGCTGGCTAAGCTATTCTTCAGATGAAGGGCAAAATTAGATTTTATGCCATTTCTCCAGCAGAAATGATGAAGGAGCTAAGAAATTCTAGAAGTTTAGAAGCATTTTTGAAGGACGCTGCTCACTTCTTATTTTACAGGCAAACTGCCAACCAAAGAGGTTAATTGTTAGGTTCCTTGCACTGTATGTATTTTTATAACTGCCCTCTTTATGCCAATGTGGCTTCTCAGGCCAGAGTATGCCCAGTTTTTGTTTTTGTTTTTTTTTTTTGTCACTGTGCTGGATTAAAGATCAGCCTTTGGCTTGCAGCTCCCTTCACTATTTGCTGAGCTTTTGCTGTTTATCACTTAAAATGATAATATTATAAAATCCTCAATTTTGCTGTAACTTTAGAGTTTATCTAATATAGCGAAGTCGTTTCTATACCTTCAGAGTCAGATGGTCATTCATCTCCTATTTAAAGTATTGTACCTTCTTCATTTATGGTCAACATTAAATGTGAAAAATTCTTTTGAAATAAAAGACAAAAAATAATAACTCAATTTTACAAATGAGAAGAATTCAATAAGCCTAGGTCCAAAATAAAGCCAGTAATATAACTGGAATTAGAACCCTGAATATAAATCTAAGCCAGTAATCTTTTTCGTATATCATGTAATACCTCACTTGTTCCAGCATTTGATTGGAGAGGACAAGGCAGGGATTGTGCTATGTAGATTGATTCAACAAAGTTGATAGCATTTTTAAAGTACATGGCAGTATTTTATACACACGGGTTTTTTTTGGCTGACTATAATGTGACAAAAACTTACGTAGGTGCCATACAGCTTGCAAAAAAAGATAAAATGGCTCTTTAAAAAATTCACAATCTAGCTGGTAAAATGATAAATGTCTGTGAAAAAATAACTGATGGCAAAAGACTATAAATAATAAGTGCTTCTTAATAAGACAAATACAAGTGTTACTAGAGGTCAAAGTTAGTTTTGAACTTGGTACTTGATAGATAAGAAAAGAGCCCAGAAGATTTAGATTTAGACCCTTTACAACACAACTTCAATCTAATTGGCCAAAATTACTATCATCATTATTGTTTTTATTTTACTTACCTATACAAATAGCTCAAAACAAACTTATCCAAGTGAGGTAACTGGCATTTTATGTCCTTTGGATGTATAGTCACTCTGTTTCTGACTCCAGAAATGCATCCCTAGTTTTCTCCATTATAGCTATCCTAATAATTTTCAAAGCTGGGTTTAATTGCATCTCCTTATATTTACCATTCTTATTTACCATACCAGGAGTCACTCCCAAATTTCTGAAATGCTACGGCATTTCTTCATATCCTTTTTTAGGATAATTTTCTTTTAAATAATACATCATCATTTGCATATGCAAATTGTGCTTTTCTTCAAAGTAAAACCTAGGTAGAATTACCTAGTTATTGCAATGAGGTCATCATTGCTTAAAACTTTTTCTATTCTTCTACATTGCAATTATTCTCAGAGCAAGTCTTAAAATTAAAAGAAATTATATCTTAGTTCACTGTCAATTGTGGTTTAGTTGTTGTTTGTTTCTTACTCAATCATTACCTGTAGTCCTGCCACTACTTTGGGACTACAAAAGACTGTAGTCTTCCTGTATCTAACTTTATATTTTCAGCTATTGTATGTGATATACAGAATGTGTGACTTACATCAAATGCAATTTTTCTGTAGTAAAAAATATGAGTAGTGCTGTGTATGGTGTAAGACTGTTGTTGGAAGCAAAGTACTTAGCTGAGGAGTAGATTTACCTAACTACCCCACACACTGATCTCAATACAGATTCTTTTGTTCTTTGTCATACTGTACACATATGAAGAGAGAATGAAGTGATCTTTTTAAATGATTCTGAAAATAATGCCAATTATTTCTGCTAGCTTAACTAGAATATAAACCATTGGATTTTTAAAAATGCAATGATGAAATTGGTATAAATTAAATGAAAGACATAAATGAGTGTACCATATATTTTTGTAGGAAAATGGGAGAGATTTCTGGGACTGTTGCAGTGAATGCTTCAGTCAGGACAATAAGCGGACAACAAATGATAGATAAAATGTAAAAGAAAGTTGAAATTGTAAACTATCTTACTTGACAAAGTATTATGTAACAAAAAAATGCTCATGCTAGCTATTTAATTAATTTAGATTCATATTTACATATTTAACAAAAACAGGAAGAAGTCATTTTCTGTCTTCTATGAAAGAAATTACATACCTTGTTTAGTAGTTCTCAATTTTGGGGGGCTTTAAAAAAAGCTTTGGAGAATTGACGGAGGAGTACTTATAAAAAAATATATATACTGGTTTAATACAATATAAACCTCTGGATTATTTAAAAATGAAATGATAAAATTGATGTGAATCAAATCAATGACATAAATGAGTGTGCCATATATTTTTGTATGAAAACAATAGAGATTTCTATAGTCCTATCTTTTTATAGATTTTATAGAGCTGGAAGGATCATCCATGGACTCCAAGAGAAAAATACTAGTTATCCCTAAATTTTAAGTTTGTATAAGACATAGAAAATACCTAAAAAATATCAAGAGATCTATTTATCTTTCCCATCATGCTTAGCATGTTTCTTTCTAGTAGTCTTTGTCCAGGAAAACTCAAAGTTTTCAACTGAAATATTATTTGTATCTAATAAATAAATGTCCAGGTAATTTTCTGTAAGTTTTATTGCTTATATTTGACTAATGTACAAAATATGATCCTATTAAATTTTATCATTATCACATAGTTACAAGTGTGTTGCTTATTATTCCCTTCTCTTTGAAATATCGAGAACCTCTGATCTAAATTCATGATAAGATTAAGTTGGACAGAGCCTATAAGACATGATTAGCACCATATTATTGTATATTAAGTAGTCTTCACCATTGTTATATCCACTTGACATGCAGTGACAACACATCAAAGTTATGAAGAGAAATGGCCTAATGATTCATGCTAGAATGCACTTTTATAATCAGCCAGTAAAGAAGATTGCAGTAAAGCTGTAGAAAATATCTGTAACATAAATTCACTACAGTAGAACCTGATAAGGATATCTAGTACCAAGGTAATGAACAAATGATATGATGCATGTTAAAGTGGTGTACACTGTAATATAAAGAGTAGAATAAGGAATTCTTCTCATTACTTTCTCACCAAATTAGGAATTTATACTGAATCACATGAGTAACAAAATGAAATTCAAAAAAGGTGAAATAAATTGTTTTATATGAAATGGAACCAATTCATTAAGGAGCTAACCTCAGCAATGTTATTTTAGTATACAAAAGGGAATGTGATTGGTCACAAGTCCATGATTACAAACAAGAAGAGAGAGGTCCTGGTCAGGAGACAGAATTCCCACTGTACTTGTTAGGTCAAGATGTCAGTAGAGAATAAGCAGGTTACAATAGTTCTGCTGGTGTTTTCAGAAAATCTTTACCCAGCTGAGTTCTAGAAATTCCTCAGAGAGAAAATTATTAAGTTTGAAAATGTAGAGCAATCTATTTTAATTGAGTGATGTAAATGTTAGCAATGGTGTCCCTTGGTCCTCTGAAATAGCTCAAGTTATTACACCACAGCACATCTAGGTCAAAAACTCCCAATTTGGAACTGAAATAAATTTGTAGAAACCACTTTTGAAACATGGAGACCCTGAAACAGATTTACATTTCTCTCAAAATAGTCCAGAAAGAATAATCGGAATTCACTAACGATTTTATCACTAGCAAACCCAAACTAGCAATGTGTCTTTGCACTGTAAATATTTCACTGGCTTGAGAGTGGAGTAAACCTCCTTCTGAAACACACACACACACACACACACACACACACACACACACACACAGAAGATAACAATGAAATAGACTTTCCTATAACTGCCATCCTAAGTCTCATAATCAGTAATGAAATCCTGATAGCCTTCCTTCATCATTTTTAATCTATAGAGGAGGGATGTTTTAACTTGGCATTAAGGTGAATATGATTTTAAAAAAATAGAATTAGAAGTGTTTAAAACTGTATTTGTATTCTTAAGTAGGTACAGTCTAAAAGACTTGTGCCTAGATAATCCTCTCTACCCTTTCTTTTATTTGAAACCGGAAATCATTTGAGGTTGATCCCTATAGATTTGAGGATAACTTTTACCTTGAAAGATCTGCGCATCTAAATGCGCAGATCTTTCTGAAAACAGTTACTCAGTCACTGCTACTAATAGAACACAAAAGAAAAATAAGACCTTGAGTTGCATGCTTTCTATATAAAAATAAGAAATTCTTCACCTCCAAAATTATTACAGACATATTCTTTTTTTTTTTTTTTTGGTACCAGGGATTGAAATCAGGGGCACTTGACCACTGAGCCACATCCCCAGCCCTATTTTTTTGTGTTTTATGTAGAGACAGGGTCTCACTGAGTTCCTTAGTGCCTCGCCATTGCTGAGGCTGGCTTTGAACTCGCGATTCTCCTGTCTCAGCCTCCCTAAGTGCTGGGATTACAAGCGTGAGCCACCACGCCCGGCTACAGACATATTCTTGATTAATATTCAACACTATTTTTATTTCAGCAATTGGAAGGAGATCAAGAGGAAGCAAATTTCCCAATGTTGTAAATAGTAGTGCCCTCCACTCAACCCACAGACTTGCCACTGATAGTGACTGAGGGCAATTCCAGTTCCCCATCCTGAAGCAGTGTCATAATTAAGGGCTGAGTCCAATTCTTACCTGAGTTCAAGTTCAGTAACTTCAAGTATCATTGAGTCTCAGTCCCTTGAATATCCCATTATCAATTCCATGTCATCATTTCTAAAAGTAAACTCAGCTGCTCCTTCACCTTTCAGTCCATTCACCTGACCAAATATACTTGTTCATATTCAAGGCCAACTTTCTGGACAAAATTTGACTTTAAATAGTAGATTTATATTTCTTTCCCTCATCAACTATCTGTAGTAACAAAATCCTATCAATTCTTCAATTAACTGGTCTCAACTATGATCTCTCCCTTCTGCATTTTAATAAATAAAATGTTTTCATCTTTCCTAATCAAGTAGTGGAATCAATTAGTGGTTTATTGTAGCCACTAATTCTGCATTGCACAAATCATGAGTTCACTTGAGTCTTGAATAACAAATTTGTTTTCTCCATGCACATACTTAAGAAGCAGTAAGAATAAGGGGATGTTCTCTTCAAAAACACTTTATCATCTAGGTTAAAAACTAAGGAGTAACCCTAAACTCTCCTCTTGCCTTCTCCCCCTCTCAAACCAATCCCAAATCCTCTCCCTAAATGTCTCTCAAATTAACCTATTTTTTAAATCTTCTGAAATACTGTACTTCAAATTTTCTGAGCAATTGCTGCAAACTTCAGTTATCTCTCCCAAATTTTTGCTCAATCTCTAGCCTTTCCAATCTATCTTACACATTGCTATTAGTGTTATTTTTCTAAAATATAAATTGTATTATGCCATTTTCCCATTGCATCACTTTACTAGGTCACCATCATCTATATCAGTTTCTCAAAGCATGGTCAGTGATCACCTGCAATGTGAAGAAGTTTGTTTACAACATGATTCCCAATTACTACAGACTACTAAACCCAAACTTCTGAGTAGACCCAGACATATCTTAACAAGAATCCCATTGATCTTCTGGGTTAGTGTCTAACCACGTGCTACTGTGGTCTTGTGGCTGTCTACTTTCTAATTTTGTATTCCTCCGGCATCTTCAACCTACAATTATTTTGCATCCCTGAAGAATTTCTCATGTCCCCTTAAGACTTAGTGTGCTTGCATACGTCTAAGTCTTCAGCATTATATTTCTTCTGTCTTTGTCACCCTTTGCCACGATGTCCATATGATAAATTCCAGTCAACCTTCAAGATTCAGTGGAGGCAACATGATACCTAGAAGATTGGCCTGCTCTCAACTTCACAGTTCAACATGATAGCTCACTTCTTACTTCTCCTATATTCTCTATGAAACCACATTGTCCTTATTTGCTTATATATTTGATTCTTTTAGGTAACAATGAGTTCCTTAAGGACAGCTACTGTATCTTACTCAAGGTTATATTTTTAGTATCTAGCAGAATGCTCAAAGAACATTTCTTAAAGGGATTGGTTAGCCTGGTATGGTGGCGCATGCCTGTAATCCTAGCAGCTCAGGAGGCTGAGTCAGGAGGATCCAGAGTTCAAAGTCAGCCTCAGCAACAGTGAGACACTTAGCAACTCAGTGAGACCCTGTCTCTAAATAAAATACAAAATAGGGCTGGAGATGTAGCTCAGTGGTTGAGTGCCCCTGAGTTCAATACCTGGTACAAAAAAAAAAAAAAAAGGGATAGGTTAATCAATACGTGAGTGAGAAAGGGAGGAATTGGAGATTAGAGTGAGCAAACGAATTACCTAACAGTATTTGGAATGTTCTTAACAAAAATTTCTACTGCAGATTTTATTTTATGGCATTTAAATTAAACAGTAAATATGTACTTAATTCAGGACTATCAAACTCGCAATTCTTTTTTGATTCTCTCCCCAGTTTCCTTTCTTCCATCTGCCAGTCTGGCATAATTACAATTCTTACCTCAGGGTGGTGCAAATTAATTGGCTTGTAAATAATGATAAATTAGTCAATGTTTATAAAATGCTCTCAAGATGAAAAGCACTCCATCACCTCTAAGCACTTTTATTATTAGAAAATAAATTGATGCATTATCGATATCTAGACCACACCTATGATTTATGTCCTAAATACAATTAAGCTTTTTCTCTATGTCATGAAAATTCAGTTCTGCCTTTCATTCTGGTGTATGAAGTCTGGAATCATTGTCACTATGGGGAGACAGATGATAAAATTAAATACCATTTACAGTACTTAAAACATTGGTGTAGATTTCTGAATTTAGAGGAGCTAGCATAGCTGGGCTCTTGTTCTGACTATCTGTTTTAAATTTTACACTCAATTTGGAAAGTCTATGGCTGGTTGGGCTAAGGCAGGGTTTGGTTGAGGGCTGGTTCAGGAAGTACGCTATTTCTAGCTCAAGATACATCAGGAGATAGCCAAACCCAAGGGTCTTGGCTAAGCCAAATCATCATGCCCCAAAGCAAATCTAGGACTTATAACAAGCTACCTACCTAAAGGAACCAGAAGCATGTTTCAAAGAAGTTCACATACAAAGAATCTATAACAACAACAGCATGAGATACAAACATGTGACAGTAAGAGCAATGCACAGTTTCTAATGTGTTCTTGGTAAGTTCAGTTCTCTATTATATGTGTTGGGTGATAAAGTTTAATTTCTCTTATGAAATTATGGCAATAACAGATGATTTTACTTAGCAAAACTTTTTGTTGCCCCTCCTCCTATTTTTGTGTTATTTTAGTTATTCATTAAATCTAAAGGTGTGGGCCTCTGAAACCATGAGCACGAAATACTTTTCCTCCTCTAAAATTGTCTTTTTAGTCACAGTTAGGAAAAGCTGATGAAAACACTGACCCAATCAGCTCATGATATTATCATTTCCTCTCAAGAAGTGTAACACTTGGAGTAGTTCTTTGAGGCCTCTCAGGGCAGAATTCCAGAAAGAATATTACCCATGCTGGCACTATGCACTCAAACCACTTCAACCCTTGGTATAATTGGCTGGTAGCCAATAAAATTGAACATTTTCATCCTAACTCCATGAATGTTAAGCAGATTTATCAGTATTTTTTTTTCATTTTTGCTTGGTCCTTCTCTTTCATCTTCATTCAACTCTTCCATCAACCTGTTTTTATAGGTGAAGTTCTCTGAAAAAGAGTCTGAGATTGAGATTTTTAAGAAAGTGGTTTATAAGAAGGAGCTCTTCAGAGCAATATTCATAAAGGAGAAAGAGAAGCAGAATTGAGCAGAGGAAGAAGTTGTGTTGTGATAGAGTTCTCAGCAGATCCTAAAGGAATCTGTGGAATTAGAATGGCTCTTGAGAGTTGTCCTGAACCGAACTAAGGCAGCTGGGATTTTGAACCTTGGCTTGACTTGTCATTGGCTGCAGACTACCCACTTGCAAGGTGGTATCACCATACTCCAGTAGCATCCTTGAAAGGACCATTCCAGAAGAGTGATTCACTTGTGAGCAGTCATGAAACAATACTCCAGGAATTTGAGGAAGTGAGCACTCTGGCCCTAAATGGAAGACCTGGACAGGACACCACAGTGCCTAACACAATTGACTCCTGATCTTCTTTCCTTTGTGCCCAGTGTTCAAGTTTGCTTTTTCTTGATTTCCTTGTTTTCACCTTACTTACTCTCTTTGACATGGCTCTTTCTCAACCTCTGTTTCTTTATTCTTATTGCCATTCCAGATTGCAAGATAGACAAAGGTCTGTAAAGGTCTAGGATTACAATGAAAAATAATTCAGGTAGAGCTGCCAATCTGACTGCAAATAATGCCTCTACATTTTACTTCAAAAAGAATTATATACTATTAAATTGAAGGCATGTGACTTTCCTGCCTCTGTGTACCTAGTACTATCTCTTTGTACCTACTTCTGTCTGTGTTTCCACTTCCTTCTTTCTCTTCACAGCATCAAAACCGGTCTTTTTGCTCCCAGGACTTGGCTGGAGATTTTACTCTCACGATGACATTCTTTTCCTGTCTGCATATGTAAAACTAATTCCAACTTCAACCTCACCCCTGTCTAAAATATTTCTTCAAGATTTTTGCCTCCTTCAGTCTCTTTTAGCAAGTATCATCTCTGCAACTCATTGTGCATTTGGTAAGATATCTGTGATATACCCTTTTAATGCAAATTGTCTTGCATATTAGTAGCCATTAATTTCTTATCCTTTTTTTGATACTCAATACCTACCACAGCATATTGTGTGTTGCAGGTTTTGGGGGATGTTTATATCTTATCTCACTTATTTGGCTTTTATGTCAGATTTTTGATCAAATATAACCCTTCAGAAAGACCACTTGCCCGACCACTCCATTAAAGCAAATTCAAACACACTCAGCTATTCCACCATAACTTTATATCCCCTTACAATGATGCCTTTTTCTTCATAGTGCCCTCTCTTTCCACTATAACATTTTCAACATCAAGAAATATTTCTAGTGCATAATAAGCACAATAAGTAGTTATAGAAAAGGAAATCATTATTTAAAGGAAATCATTATGTAACAGATATTTATCAACTACTCTTTGTGTAGTATAGTGACATGCAGTGAGGGGTACAAGTCATGCTTCCTCACTTCATGTGGTTTATAGTCCACTTATTGAAGCAAGCAATAATTAAATTTACACAAATAAATATCTAAAGACAACACTTCATTTCTGATGTTGTAACTGACAGGTATGTGATGCTCAGTGTGATACCTAAGGTTCTGACAGTAAAAAGAATCCAAATCCAGTGATTCAAGAGACTTTGAAGAAAGGAATATCTATAAAAGCATGCAGAGTGCTAAGGAAATGGACAAAGAACTTGAGATGTTGAGAGACCGTTGCTATAGGTCGGTAAGTGTCCCCCAAAGACCCATGTCTTGAAGATTTGGTTGCCAGCCTGTAGTGCTGTTGGGAGGTGGGGAAGTTTTATGAAATGGGCCTAATAGAAGGAGGTTAAGTCATTGGGGCATGACCTTTGTTTTAGTCAGTGTTTTCATCACTATGACCAAAAACCTGATAAAAACAATTTTAAGGAGGAAAACTTTATTTTGCTACTCATGGTTTCAGAGGTCTCAGTCCATAGACAGCCAGTTCCATTTCTCGGGGACCACGGTGAAACAGAACATCATGACAGAACACTGTAGTGTAGGAGAGCAGCTTAGGACATCATCACACTAGGAAGCAGAGAGAGAGGGAAAAGGAGAGGGAGGGGGCGAGGAGAGAGAGAGAAAGAGAGAGAGAGAGAGATTCCTCTCACCAAGGACACAATATATACCCCAAAGTCACTCCCGCAATGACTCACTTCTTTCAGCCACACTATATCTGCTTACAGTTACCACCCAGTTAATCCCTATCAGAGGATTAACCCACTGATTAGGTTAAGGCTCTCATGACCCAATCATTTACCACTAAACCTTGTTTCATCGTCTCACACATGAGCTTTTGGGGGACACCTCGCATCTAAGCCATAACATCCTTGAAAGCAATATTTGGACTTCAATAGCTTCTTCTCCCTCTTTATTTCCCTGCCATAATGAGGTGAGCATCTTCCTCTGCCATATGTTCCCACCATGATCTAGTGGCTGGCCACAGGCTCAAAAGCAACAAGTCAACTAACTATGGACTGAAATCTCCAAAACTGTGAGCCAATTAAACCTTTCCTCTTTTTAATTTAATATCTCAGGGTTTTTTGTTTTGTTTTGTTTTTTAGAGACAGAAAGCTGCTAAAACAACTACCAAGAGCAGAAAGTCATTGCTTCCTTAGAGGTAAAGGGTTAAGGGAGGAAACAGCATTGTCGGGACCCGGTAAGTGCTGAAGTTGTGAAAAGGAGCACACAGCAAGTGTTACAATCAAGAAAAAATGGCAGCCCTTATAAGAAATGTAACAAGAGTTGGAGTCAAGAAGATGTATCCCTACCTCCCTTTCTTTATCTCTTCTGACTTCCTGCTCTGGCATCCCACTGGCCCATCCAACTGTAATCTAGGTGGCAAGAGAGTGTGGGTGTTGGTATTAGTGTGTGTGGGCTGCTGTAACAAAATACCATAAATGCGGTCATTTATAAACAGCAAATTTATTTCTTATTAGTTTGGAAACTGGAAAGTTCAAAATCAAGGTGCTGGCAGGTTCACTTTTGTCTAGTGAGTGCTGGTTCTTCATAAACAGCTCCTTCTCCTCATGTGAGGTAAGGAGAATGAAGCTCCCTTACACCTGTTTTATAAGGGCACTGATCCCAGCCATGAAGGTGAAGCCTTATGATCTACCTCTCAAAACCCATTTCTTAATGCTGTTGCATTGTTTAGTAGTTTTAACACATGCACTGTGGGAATTGTGGGAACACCAATACTCAGGGAAGATTCAGTGACATCATATTTTGGTGTGTATATGTTAAATGGTAGGAAGAGGGATGGGGTCAGGAACAGAAAATATCCAAGAAGACTTGGGAGAGCTAAACAAGAGAGCAATGGAGAGTACCCAATAAAAGAAAGAATTGAGTCATTTAAGCCTTCCACAGTTTTAACATTTAAATTTATATTTTTATTCTCACAATTTATGATTATTTATAACCATAAAATTGTCAGCTAATAACCTCTTATGATTAAAAGAAAAAGTTATTTTCTTTTAAATACTAGAGACTTCTCTTCCTCAGAGTATTTCAAGACAAGATAATTTACTAATTATGATTCTATGACAAATAATAAACTAATCCCCAAACATTCAATATATGAAGTGCTCTACTTTAAAACCAGCTAATATAAAAGGTCACATTATACAGAATTACCATTTAAATAAGGGCTATTTTGTTGCAGATATTTTGTCAAATGGCTGAATTATTCTTGGTAGTTTATTATAAGAACTTTCATTCTTCCTTTCTCTGACTTCTAGTGACAGTTATAAGGCTAGTGTCTCTCAGCTCTAAAGCTACCCAGTTTGTTATGCTCTGTAATATTGGAGCTGGGAATTCTTCAAGCTACAATTTTTATTCTTTAGCTGTTAAATCCTGTCATTGGAATGAAAACTAAAAGATAGATGGAGGGAGAGGGACACATCAATGCCTCAAGTTTCTATCAGCACTGCCCCAGCAGATGTAGGTTGCTCCAATAGCAGTTTCTTCCAGTTTCTGGCCTTTTGCTTGCTCTGAGACTGGCCTCTGTGATCCCTCCCAGGCACCAGTTAAGCAGCACCAGTTAAGCAGCATAATCTGTTCTACATATCTGAATTTCAGATTCACAGAATACCTACTCCAAACTTCTAGATCTCAATGATCCCAACCTATTACCTTTTTTTTTTTTTTTCACCAGGGATTGAACTCAGGGACACTCAACCACTGAGCCACATCCCCAGCCCTATTTTGTGTTTTATGTAGAGACAGGGTCTCACTGAGTTGCTTAGCGCCTCGCCATTGCTGAGGCTGGCTTTGAACTCGTGATTCTCCTGTCTCAGCCTCCCAAAGTGCTGGGATTACAGGCATGTGCTACCACGTCTGGCTCCTATTACCGTTTTTGACCCTGTGGATGGTTGTTGTCACCTGTGTTTACTATCTCTAGGTCACTTTATTGACTCTTTTCCCCCTTTTATATTTTCTCACCCCTGTTTGACCAATTTTTTACATTAAGTATTTGGTAAAATAATAATCAATTTTCCTGATGAGACCTAGATAGAAACTTTCTCACTGTGCCATTACCTCCACTCTCACTTTCCTTACCCAACTCAATCTATTTTTTAAGAGTGTAGTCATCCCTAGAGTCATAAGTGTACCACTTTATATAGCTTAAGACAAAATCTTAAGAAAACTCAGAAATAACTCAAATTTATTTGTGCATCTTCTGTACGTCAGGTGCTGAGCTCATCACAGTAGGAAGTATCTTTGTGACATCTTAAATCTGCAATCTGGTAGAAAATGCAATTCTTTTAAATGTGGAGGGAAAATACTACCACAAAATATAAGGCCATTTATGTCCATGAAGTGTGACTTTAGAAAAAGATTAAGTTGAGATTTAGTAGTTAAAAAGTACTTCCTGCAGGAGTTGGGTCTTGACCTCTTTCAAAAAAATAGAGGAAGATAATCTGAAGATTGAGAAACCAGAAGGCATTATGAGAAGTAAAATTAGAGACAAAAGATGGATGCAATACTGGCAGTTTTTATTTTCATTCACTTATTTGCTCCTTTGAGTCCTCTACTAATTTATTTCACACATACTTTTATATAACTTTTCTGTGCCAAGCTCTCCAAGATTCACCAGAGGTCCTGAGATGTACTGCTGAACCAAAACAGATACACCTTGTCCCTGTGAGTCTCACGGGAGAATCATAGTTAATTAAAGGATTGTATCCACTAACGTGATCAACATCGTGCTGTGTCCTATAAAGAAAGCCCCATGGAACTATGGGAGGATGTAATATAGGTAAGGAAGCGAAGAGCCAAGGACACAGTCTTCCAGATCCACATGCAAAGATCCATGGGGAGAAAGAACAAGGCAGGTGCAAGTGCCTGCAAGATGGTCCATGTGCCTGAGCGGAAGAGAAAGAGAAGCACGGGTTCGTGGAATGACATCTCTGTCATCTTACCACACTCACAATTACAAGCTTTGGAAATCAATAGATTCACAGGACCAGTAAGAAAGAAGAAGTATTGCCTTGGTCAGTGTTTCATCCCCAGGAAAAACATTGCAGACCACAAGCTAAGAGAACAGGGAAGAATGACTCCTTACCTCAGTGTACCACTGAGGAGTCTTGCTCACTAATGATTCCACAGGGGAAAAAGAAAGAGGAGAAATATGTGATGTGGAAAGGAAGGACGAGTGCTCTCCAGCAAGACATTTTAATTTCACATGCATAGAGTAAAGTCAAGCTAGAATCCTTTGCTAACATATCCTGTTGGTCTCCAAAATGCATGAATTTATTAAAAGTACACACGACGTGGTTATAGAAAACAGTTTCAGCATTTGGCATAATTAATGTAAATATTGCATGCAATAGAAAAATATTCTAACACCTTCTTTATTTAAAACTGGTTTAATTAATGTCAAGTGCTGTAACAAGTGGTAATCTCCCCCTGCTTGCTTCTCTTCTCACACTGTGTGGAAATGCTCCCTGCTGCCTTGTTTACCTGCAGACTTTAGAGTCTAAATGCACAGGAGGGAGTTTATACTTTATTTCTAAAGCTTCCTCTCTCTCCCTCTCCCCCCTCTCTTTTTTCTTTCAGATATGACTTCTTTCTTTCAGTAAAAGAAACTATTCCCAAAGGTTCTTGAAAATTCCTTTCTTGTAGACAAGTTCTGTGTCTTGCACTCTTTGCAAGGACCTACACAGACCCAGTGCAGGTTGATAGGCCTAACAATCAGGAGTAGGAATGTAGGTCATCTTTATTGGCCACTGCCTAACAACTGGACTCCTTTCTCCCCTCATTCTGTCTTTAGATTGACTCCACAGGGATCCTAAACAAGACAAGAAACTGGTTGGGGTGTCAAAAGCAAATGTCAAGAAAACAGAAAGAATTGTATTAAGCTTACAAAATAGCCAGGAGGGATTCTTCTGGTGAGCTGCTGGCCTTCCTTACTAGTGAAATGGCATGCCTATTTAGCATCAGCAATTTCATATTAGCAAAAGAACCAAAGTTATTGAGGAATGTGTCTCTCTGCCTATCAAACATTTATGTCATATTTTATAATTTCTTAAGCAAGCCACATTAATTTTTTCAGTAATTTCTCACATGATATTTTAGAATGAAACCATTGAAGAGATTGAAGAGATCTTCAAGTAATTTTTTTTTCTTCTTGGCTGATGGTTGAATATTATAGTAGACAAAAAGTTTTTTGTGTTTTTTCCAGTTTCTTCTTATATTCAGGAAAATAGTTAAGGTGGTTTTCAGAAACAGAACATCAACAGGATAAAATGATGGCCTCTTACCATTCCAAGAATTTAGAGGACTCATCTATTTTGGGTTTACAAATTGCACATTTTCTGTTTCGCTTGTCATACTTTTGTTTCAAACTACAGTTTCCATAACTCAAGGAGATCTGGGCAAACATGAAAATCCTATTAGGTCAGAGACTTTCAATTCCAGAGTTCTGAACCCCCTGAGATTATTTCTGAGCAATCCTAACCTGAAATGACTAGATGTTTTCTTTGGTAGTAGTGTTTGTATTTCAAAGGCTACTTGCTGCTTCAAAGATATACCTTTCCTACACACTTAAACATGAAAAACACTGGCACCAAAAAGTACCTTTCTTAATAATAAAGTTTTATGTTGTGATAGAAATACTTTGATTTGCTTAACAACCACTTAATAATTTCAAAGCAAAAGATTCATAATTTGTAGGGTTTTTAAAAACTTACAGACTAAAGCTAATCCTGATTTATTCTAAATATAATTTGAGGATATTTGGAGTTTAAATTATATTTTTGGTTTTGAATTTGCTCACTATTTTTGTAGCAGACTCAAGTGTGTGATTTTAAACTAAGATATTGTGAAGGAGTGAATCAAAGCTGAAGATGTTTTTAATTGCTTCCATGAAAAGCTCCCTAGGCTCTGTGGAAAAAAATCATATACATATATGTGTACATACACATACACACACATATACATACATATATATGGCATATTTATAGTTCATTTTCAGAAATGTAAAATTTTTCACAAATAGAGCGGGAATTCAGATGTGTATGCTCACCTGCCAGAGCTATAGAAAGCCACAATGGTACAGTAGGGGGTCCTTATTGTGCTCACCCCAATTCTTTCATCATGGATCAGCCTTAAGAAGATGGCAAAATTTATTCTCACACATAGAATACCGTTTGGCTTTTCTCATCTTCCTGCTGCTTGACGTCTACAGTCTCCCTGGAGCCCCCTACACTGCCTTCTGTTACTTAAAGACCTACTAGTGAAGCAAAGGGAGATTAATTCCAATGGACAATGCCACAGCTGAGAAAATGCTCCCTCAGCTGCTATTCTCTCTGAGCTCTGTATTTGATGATTGAAACAAAGAATTAACACAAATACAGTAATTTCCTCCTATGATAGTTTCCCCGTGTGTTAGATTTCCCATTTGCCACATGGGATTATGTATTTCTCAAAAAAATCATTAAGAAATGACTGTGATGGTAACCATTCAGACCCTATGATAGACAGACCACTGAGACAGATAGCACTTGGATCACAGAGACAGCTGCCTTGCCAGCTCTGGGTAATGTTTTTCCTCCTTTTTATTCTCCTCCTCCCACCCCAACTCCACCACCAAAAAACCTCCAGAGAATCTTCTCCATGAATTTATAACAAGCACTTCTCTGTTGAAAAGGTCAAGAATCAGTTAAGCAGAAAGTTAACAGCACCAATATGTTCCTTGCAATGTGCTAGGCACCTTGGAGATATAAAAAAGGGAAAGTTTTCAGTGGTTGGAAGGCAAGAATCGTAATCCCTGAAGATAACTAGAGAACAGGAAAGGACAGCAGGCTTCCCTAGGGGTTCTTACAAAAAATGATGAAGTTAGAGAAGAGGCTGTACATAGAGAGATGCATGTATAATCTATAAGACTGTAATATTGAAGGACATAGGACTTACTCAAAGCCTCAAAAGGTAATAGGTGTATATGGATAGAGAGACAGCTACTGGACCTACCAGAAGGATGCTCAGAGATTACAAGTGTGACTTTTTTAAGCCATAAAAACAGGAAAAAAAATGTCACAGTAAAAATATGGCCCAATCACTCTGGAATCACTGAGCTTGGTACACTCTGGGAAGCACAGGTGCATAGTGAATATCTCTAATAGTCTTTGGAGAACTGTTTAAATAAAATGTGTGCTTGGAGAATTTCCTAAAAGCTATGCCATACCTACAGAGTTGGTCTCAGGAGGAAGAACAAATGGTGGCTATGGCTCTGGCAGGCTTCAGATAATGGTACCATGCCTAGGACAGCTCTCCTTGGGCTAGTCCTACCCATGATCCAATTTGAAAGCCACTTCCACAAACTGGATAGTTTAAAACAACAGAAGTTTATTCTCTCACAATCTGGAGGCTAAAAATAAAAACTCAAGTTATGATGACAGAATGCATTCCTTCTGAGGTATCTGAGGGGAAATCTGTTCCAGGTCTTCTTTCCTAGCCTATGGCCATTACCGGCAATCTTTGGCTTATAGATGTATCATGTCAGTCTCTGCCTCCATCATCTCATAGTCATCTTCTCTCGATGTGTCTATCTTCACAAGACTTTCTCCTCTCTCTGTGTCTCTCCCATCTTCTTATGAAGACAACAGTTGTCTTAGGTCAGGCTGCTGTTAGAAAAATACCAGCACTTGGGTGGCTTAACCACACATGCATTTTTCACAGTTCTAGAGTGCCAATGTAGTAGAATTTTTTGTGAAAATGCTTCTTCATTATAGGTGGCTGTCTTCTCTTTATATCCTTACATGACAGAGAGAAAAAACAAGTTCCCTAGCATCTCTTGTAAGAACACTGATTCTATTCATGAAGACCCTACCTCATTACCTCCCTAAGGCCACACCTCCTAATCCCATCACATTGGGGCTTAGTTCTTCAATATATGAATAAAGTGTACAAAAATTTATTCTATAGCACTAGTTATGTTGAATTAAGATCACTACATTCCAGTATAACCTTGCTTTAACTAACTGCATCTGTAATGATATCAAAGTCAAATAAGTCCACATTCTGAAGTACCAATGGCTAGGATTTCAATATATCTTTTGGAATGTGCAAGACCCATAATCATCTTCCCCTCTGACCCTTCAAAATTTTGTCCTTGCCAGAAACAAAAGCATTCACCCTAGCCCATCAATTTTAAAAGTCATAACTCATTCCAGCATCACCTCTAAGTGAAATCTTATCTGAATATGACCAACTCTAAAAATTCCAAATTTCATTATCTAAATCATCTAAATCAAGTATAAGTCATACCTAGGTATTTTTCATCCTGAGAAAAAATTCCTCTTTCCATCTATGGACCTGTGAAACCAAATAAGTGATCTTCCAAAATATAATGATGGGATGGACATAGGATAGACATCCCCATTCCAAAAGGAAGGGGAAAATATCACTGGTTCAAAGCAGTTTTGCAACCCAGCAGGGTGAATTCTGTTGAGCTCCAAGACCTGACTACTCAGCTCTGGGTAACAGCATGATCTTCTGGAACTGAGGAGGTAGCATCCCCTGGTTGCATGCCCTTTCTGGCCTCTGCATCCGTGGTGCCTCCCTTGCAATCTTTCTTCCTTCATTTTATCTCATCTCCATAATCTCTTTCAGTCTAGGCTGATAATTTTTCTGCTGGTAGAAAATTCTCAAACATTTTCTCTTTGACTCGGTTGGTCTCCTGTAGATGTTGGCTTTCTAAGGGATCCACACCATCAGATACAAGAGCTCTCCACAGATACTTTCTGCATTACAGGATCTCTAATCCTGCTTTTGCTGAGACCACTGATTGAATAAAGGAGTCATACCCTAATCTCCTCAGCACACCTTTGTTGAGTCACAATCTTGACCCTGTTATTCTGTTACTCTCTGAATAAACTGACATTTTCTGAAAGATAAAATTCTGGTTTCTTTTTGCATAACAGCTTAGTCCTCAATTTCTTCCTGTCCCCCTCACATGTTTTATAAGTAGCAAGGAGAAAGCCAGGCTGTACCTTTCATATTTTGCCTGGCAATGTGCTTAGTTAAATATTCAAGTTCATTACTCATAAATTCTACTTCCCACTATAGAATAGTAAACACAAGTTTCCTGCCACTAACAAGGACTGCATTTCCTCTACTTTCCAACAACGTATTTCCCATTTCTGTCTGAGACCTCACCAGGAGCATCTTCATCCTTCAGTTTCCCAGTAAAAGTCTGCTCATGTAATATATGCATTGTGGAAGGTGATAGATGCTTTTTCTGTGACCATCCTTACTTCTTTTTGAGCCCTGAGCCCTGACAGAATTGCCTATAATGTCCATGTTCTAACAAATATCTATTCATGGCAATCTAGCTTTTTTTTTTCCTGCACATAAAAATTCTTCCAGTCTATATTCATTGTCAAATTCCAAAGACCTTTTCTTATTTTTAGATATTTAGAGTAGCATCCTTCTTCTGAGGACCACAATCAATATGAGTTTCCTAAGTCTGCCATAAGAAAGCAATAAAAACTGAGTGCCTTAAGAGAAATTTGGTGTGGGTTTTTTTTTTTTTTTTTTTTTTTTGTACTGAGGATCGAACTCAAGGACATCTCAAGCCCTATTTTATGTTTTATTTAGAGACAGGGTCTCACTGAGTCGCTTAGTGTCTCACCATTGCTGAGGCTGGCTTTGAACTAGCGATTCTCCTGTCTCAGGCTCCCAAACTGCTGGGATTACAGGCGTACACCACCACACCTGGCAAGAAATTTGGTTTCATATAGTTCTGGAAGCTAGAAATTTAAATTGAGGTGTCAACAAATATGACTTATACTACAGCTGAAGAATATGAACATCATGCTTTAAATAAAATTTGGGACAGTTTGATGCATGTGTTCATTATAGGAAGGGTGTATTTTGTGAAGGGACAAATTGTATTTCTGAATTTCTTGCAGAAATCAAGTCTTTTTCATGTAATACAAGTCTATTGTCCAGTCCCTGGAACAAATCTAGTTCTCAGTAATTTTGAACTAATGAATGAATGATTTTTCCATGAAGTATCTCATAAAAAAATAGAAACTGCAAGAGGACAATAATGATGTCTTAAACTTCCTCTTTCCCAATTTTGCAATTATAGTGCTGACCATGTAGTAAGAACTCAATAAATAGTACTTGCTGATTTGTTAATTGATTGATGAGACTCAGCTGCTATCAATTACCCCCTGAGGAATGAACCAAGAAGCAGAATTAAACTTCATTAAGAAAGATTTCATTTGGTTCATAAGACTTCTGTGACTTTCAAGTTTCCTCACTAGCAGAAAAATAGCTTGTATTGCTTATCTAGAGAACTGAAGACTCTTACATGTTTTTCAGAGAGTTCACTTCTATATGGGATGTATAATGTCATAACAGTTATGTAATAGGTTAGTTGTTGTTCATCAACCTTTCTCTTTTTTAAATTCTATGCTCACATGCCAAGTTCAAAATTTTTTTTTGGCTTATACATTTTTCATTTAATTATTTTTCCAAATTTGTACTATTGGTCACATCCTTTCTTCTTCAAATTCTTACATAAGGCAAAAAAAGGGATCTCAAGTTATGAAGCAGTTTATTTTTTTAAAGAAGTAGTGTTTCATGAAATAATATCTAAATAACAATATGGGAAGAACCTTTCACACATTAAATATGATGGAGCATGTACAATGTACAGGCACTATGCTTGAGACTGGACAAAATATAAGCTCTAATATTCACCTTAAAGAGGGAAAACAGGAAGGGAACTAATTATGAAAATGTGATGATATAAGGTGAATACAAAGTGGTAGTTTCAATAAGCTCTGAGTGATGTTGTCAATTCTAGTGCAATTACTTTGTCCATCTGTAAGATTAAAAGAAGAAACAACACTCTGAAGTGAGTATAAGTTGCACTTGAGGAAAAAATATATATCAAATTGTTTTATGATTTGAAATGTATTATATAAAACATTAATATTTTAAAATGAAAAGATAAATATATGCACACATATATACAAGAAGGAGAAAACCATGTACTCTGAATGGAGAAAAAGGAATAACTTCACAGGACATGGGCTGATGATGAAATGTCATTGACTAGTAAAGGAGAGAAAGAACATCTAGGTCCTCTTAGGTCATTTTGTAATACAATAACAGAATGTCTGAACCTAGGTTATTTATAAATAATAGAGATGTATTTCTTATATTTCTGAAAACTAGAAGTCCAAAGAGGAGGGGCCTGCATCTGTTGAGGGTATTCATAATGCATCATCCCATGGTGGAAGACAGAAGAGCAAAGGAGTACAAGAAAAGGTGAGAGTAGAGGGGAGGGAGCCACCCTCATCATTTTCTCAGGAACACACTCCCATGATAACTAATTCACACCTGTTTTAAGGGCATGAATCCATTTGTGAGGTCAGAGACCTCATGACCTAATCACTTCTTAAAAGTCCCACTTCTCAATACTATTGCACTGGAGACCAAGTTTCCAACATATGAACTTTGGGGAACACATTCAAGCTATAGCATAGACAAAGGAAAGAGACTATGCAAAGATGCAGTGAGTAGCTCAGTCTGATGATACATGAACTATACAAGGTAAAGTATCTGGAGAACAGGCTGAACACTTAACATGGAGGGACTATACTCCAGGTCTCAGGAGAGATGGACTGCACAGTTGGTGAGATATTCCAAGGGACACAGTCAGCTATAATATTTTAAAGTTAATGCTCCTGGTTAGTGTTGGCTTACGGTTAAGTTGTTGTGTTATTAAATAAGACTGTGGTCTTTCTCCTCCATTCTTAGTATGGAGCTAACTTAATTAAGGAAAGAAGGTATAGGCGCCTGCCTATATTAATGAGCTGTGAAAAAGTTCTTAGAAACCTTACAGAAACAATTATTAAAACTCTATATGCCTGGGAAATTGTGACATTTTACAACACTTGGAAACAAAAGCTTTCAGGTATCAATTCCATTAATGAGGAGAATTTTACCTTTGGTAAAAAAAGAAAAAGAAAAAGCAATGAACAATTTTATGTAAAAAAAAGAAAATGAAACCAAGAATCAGCAAGAAATCTCACAATAAAACAAATAATCAGCAACAGCCACTGAGTGCCCTACTATGAAGCTCCTCATTAAATGGAATTTGGAACTTCGTGGTCTGGTCAGTTCCTATGGTAGCTTACTAGTAACAGCATAGATGGCCTCCTCTGTTCTAAAGACAGGTGGAATCCACATCTGGACAGTGTGAACAATAGATACAAAAAAGTACTTTTGAGTCTATGCTTTTCCAACAGAGATTATGCAATTTTTCAAACAAAATCATATTCTTCTGCCAAAAGTCCTAAGTTTCAAGTCTTTACAAGTATTTACTTCAAGCAGTATTTCTTAAACTACTGCTGCATGTGAAACATTTATTTTACAAGGCTGTCATTAATCCCCCAGAGCTGTCAAGAAGCTCTATAAATAGATAGGATGGGGAAAAATTAGGAGTGGAAGATTTTATGTCAGAAAATAAAAAATAACAAAATTGACAGAAATAAAAAACAATCAGGAAGAATGTGAAATAATAGGAAAATAATTGGTATGATGAGAGTAAAGTCAACCAGGCTAAGACTAAGAGCTTAATTTGCTTTTGTCAATTCCCAAGAGTTAAAATTAAACATTAAAAACATATTACAGCTAAATTTTATCTGAGCACCATAAGACAATAATAGTGCATTCCTTTTTCTCCCAATAATCCCTTTGACTTCTCCATAGAAAAAAATTCCACTTTGTCTTGTCCCAGGGAATAAAAAGACTAAGGGTAACTATAAGGACAAGAAATTTTCAGGACCATGATAAAAGACTTAGCATGCAAAGATGAAAAAACATTCAACTATTGTCAAGTGTCACAGTGTTTTAATTATAACAGAGCGAAAAGCAGCTGATAGGAAACATTAAATTGTTGCATTACCTTAGCAACAATTAGTTTCATAACCTGTGATACACTTAACATCTACACAGATGGCTTGAGTTCTGTATGTCTTATCTCTGAGGCCAGTTATCTTCTGACTTTAAGTGTCTGCCTATTTGAGGAGATAGCAGTCACAATATTTCACAGTGTTTTGCATAAATTTAGCAAATATTTGTTGAATGCATATGCTAACAAATTTGATATGATGAATATATAAAAAAGAAATAACACAATTCCTCCTCTCAAAACAATTCTAGTCTATGGACATATATGCATGAGAAAATACAAAACAGTGAATCCAATGAAATAATGTAGACAAAAATGCCAAAGGTATCATCCCTTATGTTCAGAATTTAATTGAGAATATTAAAACAAGGGCAAAGTATTTATCCAACCTTACATGGTAGAGAAGGCCTGCTCAGTTCATGGTGCCAGAAAACAGAGAGACAGCAGAAAAGGCTGTAGTCCCAAGGGCATGCCCCATGACCTAATTCCCATCAAGCACCACCACCTTAAGGTTCCACCACCTCCCAACAGCACCATAGTCTGCTGACTATGTCAGCCTCCTTCCATGATGTATTTTGTTACCACAGGCCCAAAGCAACAGGGCCAAGTGACCTCTAAAATCTCAAAGCAAAATGAACATTTTCCTTTATTAAGTTGATTACCTCAGGTATTTTGTTATAATAACAAAAAGCTAACAGCGATTTCATCTAAATTCTTCAATACCCCTTTTATTAAGCCAGAGTGGCACTAATTTTTAAGCTCTTGCCAAGACTTCTGCAGTGAATTCTAGACTCTTGTATCCAATTGCTTACTTAACATCTCTGTAGCAATGTAGCATAGCCATGTCTGAAATATGTCCAAAAAGGAGCTACTGTTTTTGGAGTTTTTCTCAAAGAACTCCTTTTATCATCTTCCTTCCTAAATTGATGAAAATCTCTCCTCTCAGTTGCTCAAGTCAAAATTTTTGGAGTCACCCTCAACTATTTTTATATATTTACTACCAATAAGTTATAAAATCTAAATGGCCTTCAATCTATTGTAGAATACCTCATCACCATTTCTGTTGTTACATTTACAGTTGAAGTAGTTATGGGGGCGTGCCACAAGATGGCGCCAAGCAGTCAGCTCAGTACTGACCACGCTGCCCTGAGAAGCCACCTCCCCGCACTCTTATTGGCTGATTCCTGCTCCTAGACTGCTTTAGCCAGGGACCCTACTGTTCCCAAATGGACAAGCCTATCCTGATTCTTTAGCTTGGAAACCAGATACCACTGATCCCTCCTCCTATATAAGCCTGTGAACCCCCTCAATAAAGCGGTACTTGCTTAAGACGGGTCCCCCCGGTTCATGGCGAATTGACCGGGCGGCCTTCCCCTCTCAGTTCGACCCCC
>CM053403.1:114107743-114169257 GCA_028644305.1 Xerus rutilus
TATTGGCCTCTGTCAAAGAGCGAATTGGGAGCATACAATTGATGGTCGCAAAATGCCAATATCAGGTGATGGTGGCCAGTCCTCGCTACGAGGAACTCTCTCAGGAGGAAGAAGGCCCCTCCCCCGGGGCGTTCCGGATGGACGACCCCTAGGCGAACGGGACCCGAAGTGCTAGTGCAGCAGCCAATGACGGGTAAGAACTTCTGAAAGATGGAGGCAACCTAAGACAGGCGTGCACTCCAGTAAGGCCCGCCCCGCCTATTACAAAAACAAAAGGGGGAGATGTGGGGGCGTGCCACAAGATGGCGCCAAGCAGTCAGCTCAGTACTGACCACGCTGCCCTGAGAAGCCACCTCCCCGCACTCTTATTGGCTGATTCCTGCTCCCAGACTGCTTTAGCCAGGGACCCTACTGTTCCCAAATGGACAAGCCTATCCTGATTCTTTAGCTTGGAAACCAGATACCACTGATCCCTCCTCCTATATAACCTGTGAACCCCCTCAATAAAGCGGTACTTGCTTAAGACGAGTCCCCCCGGTTCATGGCGAATTGACCGGGCGGCCTTCCCCTCTCAGTTCGACCCCCACTGGAGACACACAGAGTGCTTCTCCCTCACTCACTGGCCGAGAAAGAGAGCGTGGCTCAGCTGGGTTCGTCTCCCCCACCCCGACAGTAGTGGTTTTTATTTAGCAGATTACCCTAACAACCTTCAACCTTCTCTGCCTCCAACAGTGACTCCTCCATAGCATATTCTCAACAACAGCCAGAATGATCCTTTGAAACTAAGTTAGAAGCAGTCACTTCTCTGCCCTCCAAAATCTCCCCATCTCTTTCAAGGTGAAAGCCAAAGTCCTCACAATAGCCTATATGGTCCTATTACATCTGACTTTTCATTATTTTCTCATTGTATTTTGATTACTCTTAAATTTATTCTACCAAGAAGACATGAGGCACCATGTACCTTTATACCCTGCTTGACTATTTTCTCCAGATGAAACATCACAAATCCTCATTTGCTAATTCTTTCATCTTATTTGCTCAAAAATCACCTGCTCAAAAAGGCATCCCCAACCATCGTATTTGAAATAGCAACATGTTATCCTAGAGCTCTTCACTCTATTCCATTTTTTGATCCACTGATTTCCATCTAACATCATACAAAACTTCTTTATTGGATTTGTTTTTGTCTCTATTTCCCAAATAAAATGAAAGTTCCACATGGAAGGGGATTTTTTGTCAGTTGTGTACGCTAATGGGACAGTGAAAAAAGAACATAGCACATACCAAACAACATACATATTACTAATCCCATCTATGAATAGATGAAACAGAGGCAAAAGGCAGAGAAGGAAAATGAAGGTCTGAACTTTATATAAAATGCTGGAATACAGGTATAATGTGGCATATATAGCACATACACCCAGAGTCCTATCATCCACAACATACAATTTAGTATAGTCCAGTTTGTTGATTTTTTTATTATTTTTTAAATTAATTTATGTAAATGCATTTCAAGTCATAGTACATATATAGAACTCAGTGTTTCCATTTCTCTGGTTGCCAACCAGATAGAGTCACACCATTTGTGTCTTCATACATGCACCTAGGGTAGTGATGACCATCTCATTCAATCATCTTTACTACACCCCTTCCCTTTTCCTTCCCCCCACCTCCCCCCATTTTTTTCTATGGTGAAACATGCAATAATTTATTTGTTAATTCATCTTGAACTTCATCTTATTTGTTTTGCTTTTTAAGATTACTTCTCTCTCTGTTAAGATCATTTTATTCTAGTTTTCTTGTCCTTTGTCCCAAACTACACAAAACTTAACTTTGTCTGGATTCTTTTTTTTTTTCTGGTACCGAGGATTGAGTTCAGGGGCACTCAACCACTGAGCCACATCCCCAGCCTTATTTTGTATTTTATTTAGAGACAGGGTCTCACTGAGTTGCCTGGCACCTTGCTTTTGCTGAAGTTAGCTCTGAACTCACAATCCTGTCTCAGCCTCTTGGGCTCTTTACCCATCTTTCTAATATTCTTTTTTCCTTCAATTTCTCTCTGCCAAAAACTACCTCTTTTCAAAATTTTGCTAAATGAATTCAAGCTATAATCAGTGAAATGTTTGCAAGCACTATTTTTTTATGTTCTGACTACATTTGTCTTATGTTACTATTATAATTCTAGTTCTATGTGAGTTTATGATATGAATAGCAAATAAACATCCTCCTCAAAAGTTCTTTTGGTTTGTTTTATTTTGTCCTATCTGTCCTATTATGTTCATTGTTATTTTTTCCTTTTTACTCAACATTACACTGTCTCAATTTCTACTTTATAGCAGGGCATATCCACATGAGCTATTAGTTCTTGTTCTTCAAGAGTATCTCTTATGGTACAGGGAAGATGCTTGTCAATATATATAAAATTTCAGTTAGATAAGAAGAAAAAAGTTCAAGGAACTGTTGTACAATGTAATAATTACAGGAAGAATAATGTACTTTTGAAAATTGCTGAAATAGTAGCTTTGAAGTATTCTTACCATAAAAATGATAAATGCCTAGGATAATGCATGATAATTGGTTTGATTTCTCCATTCTGTAATATGTTTCAAAATGACATTTTATACCCGATATATAAATACAATTTTAGTTGTTAAATAAGTAAAATTTATATCAAAACAAGAGAAATAAGGAGAAAATCTAAGACATAAACTTAAAAAATGAACATATTGTATAATGTTGGACTTTTGTGTGTCTGTTACATGTTAGAATCCACCTGTCAATTTGTATATACACACATGCACATATGCACTTAAGCACATGCACACAAACATACATGTGTGTATGTGAATTTGATTTGTTAACATTTCTACATCTGTGGTCATGATAGAGATTGGTCTGTAATTATGCTTTCTTGAAATGTTTTCAGAATTTTGTTCACACAATTTAAGAAGAATCAGATAATGTACCTTTCTTTTTCATGTCCAGATCAGCTTTACTTACAGGGTGTTACTTGCTAGGGTTTCTCTACCTCATGGGTCTTAAGTCTGTGATTAGTGCAGCTTCTTTGGGAATCAGCAAATTCACCTAGGGAACAGCATCTTAAAATTCCAAAGTTGGTTCTCTCAATTTCCATCTTCTTTCATTTTGGTTCAATAATTTTCAAATCCTTTCTAGTCCCTAGTGACTTAAATTTTGTTCAGTTTTTCTGTTGTCTTTAGCCAAAGAGTAGATCTGAAACGTCTCCTCGTGGTTACAAGAAGTACAAGTTGCTCCAAGCATTCACTTCTGGACCTCCTAAGAAAAGGAGGGAAAGCTAGCTCCAGGTGGAAAGACAAATCAGCATTCACCTTTACTCTCTTCTTTCTGAAGTATGCCTGAGGCCAAGGATAATTTTCTGAGCCCCATGGCCCTTCTTGTCCTTAGCAGTTTCATAATAGTGGAAGGACCAGAAGTCTTGTTCATGAGACTCAATTGCTTTTCCCTCTTGGGGTAGGTGAAATTACCCTTATTAGTTGGGTCTTCTTATTGACCCAAGATGTTTCTGGGAATGTCTTTGTTTTTTCTCCCATTGCATTCATACTTAATGCAATCAGAGAAAATGATCAGTGGCAGCTCCAGGAATAGAACATCCCACTTCAGCAATTCCAGCAGAATGGGAAAGATTTTCCATCTCTTGGTATTTTTTTTTTCAGCCAATTTCATAATAGGACATGACTACCTAAAACCAAACTATGTTGAAAGGTGTGATAAGAAAATAGGATATTCTGAATAATAACCCACAAAACCAATAGGAAATGGATTAGATGTGGTTTCCCAAATAAAAGTTTCTGGGATAACAAAAGTAGTAACATCTGTCCACTATAGTTTTCTCTGTACCCAGGACTACAATGTTCAGCCTTAGGGATGCAAAGCTAAATAAAATATGGTTAGTGCACTCCTCAATGTCTTAGCTTCAGGGAGTGAGCAGACATGTACAAAATAATTATATCAATGATGGTGCCATAACAAAAGTACTAAAACCACATTATTTGCATAGGGATGAAAACGTTCAACTTTACTTGTGGGGGTCAAAAAAATCCTGGGAGGAAGAGGCAAAACCTGAGATTTCTTTAGAAGTAAGCTTTGTTTGGTAGGCAAAGGAAAAGCATGACAAAAATAAAAGTTAATTTCCTTTTAGCAAGGAATTTAATATCTAATCAGATAGTAAAAGTTTTGTTGTTGTTTTATTTGTTGTTGTTTGTTTCTTCAGTAATGGGAATTTAACTCAGGGCTTCACACATGCTGGGAAAGCTCACTACTTCTAAGCTATGTCCCCAGCCCCTGTAGTAAATATTTTAATTTGCAATGTTAGAAGTAAACCAAATTTACTAATTACAAAAATTACTAAGCATTATTCAGGGTCCAATTGAAGTTGGAAACTATAAACTTGTTGTGGTGCCAGCATTCATAGTTGTGTGGTTATTTTTTCCCTTAAGAAGGCTTTGGCAGCCTCTGTTCAGGATGGGTGAAGACAGAGGCATACAAAGGTGATATTTCCTTCTGAAACAAGTGCTGTGATCCCATGATGAAAATTAAAGGAAAGCTTCTGGATTGAGAAAGAGAGATTCCTTTGTTTGAATGTGAGACAGTACAGTAGGCAAGAGAGATGTTTTTTTAGGTAGAGTATGCATGTGGCCTGGAAAACCCATTCCTCAGGCACCTGGAAACCTTAGGGAAAGAAATGTCTATGTGTAAGTTCAAGATGGTACTGAGCCTGAGCTATTCATGCATAAAGTTTGAGGGTCTGCATGATGAGGATGTGGGCCTGAGCTAAAGGTTGTGTTATTCTCTACCTTTTACTCAGACAAATCCCCCTGGCCTTCATCTCATGGCTAGAAATTTCTGCACAAGGTAACTGTGCCTATCAAATGACAAGGGCTTTTCCAGGCTGCCTGATCACTAAGACCTTCTCACAAGTACCATCAGTGTATCCTGTGTCACAATCCATATTTAAAATATGAAAACATATACCTTTATTTTTAACAGCTTTACTGAGGTGTAACTGATATACAGAGAACTGCATGAGTTTAATGTGTACATCTGATGAGTCTGGACATGTGTGAACACCACAATGCCATCACCATGATCAAGGTAGTAGGCTTGCCCCAAACCTCTCAAAGTTTTCTTATGCCTTGTTGTTGTTGTTGGTGGTGGTGTTGTTATTGTGATTCTGTGTAAGCATGCTAAACATGAGATCTATCTTGCTAACAAATTTTGAAGAGTGTAATACCAGATTGCTAACTAACAGTACCATGGTGTATCACATCCAGCATATCCATCCGCATATCTGAAGGTTTATATCCACTAACAACAATGCCCCATTTGTCCCAACCCTCAGAACTTGGCAACCACTCCCATATTGTCTGCCTCCATGAGTTTAACTATTATAGATACCTCACAGAAGTGGAATTGTGCAGTATTTGCCCTTCTGTGGCTGGCTTATTTCACTTGGCACAATCAGTGTCCTCCAGGCTAATCTGTATTGTCACAAATGACAGCATTTCTATGACTGAGTAGTATTCCATTGTATGTACATACCACATTTTATTTAGCCATCCAACTGCTTATGGACACTGTTCCCGTATCTTAGCTAAAATGGAAGCAGATATCTCTTCAAGATCCTAATTTCAATTATTTTTGATATATACCCAAATGTGGGATTTCTTAAAAATATGGTCATTCTATTTTTAACTATTCAAGGAAAGTCCACACTGGTTGCCCCAGCAGCTTATAATTTTATGTTCCTACGAACCATGTGCAACATTCCAATGTCTCCAAACCCTTTCCAACACTTGTTATATTTTCTTTAAAATAACAGCCATACTAACAGATGTAAGGTGATGTATCATTGTATTTATTTATTTATTAATAATTTTGGGGTACCAGGGATTGAACTCAGGGACACTCAGCCACTGAGCCACATCCCCAGCCCTATTTTGTATTTTATTTAGAGACAAGAGTCTCACTGAGTTGCTTAGTACCTTGCTTTTGCTGAAGCTGCCTTTGAATTCATGATACTTCTGTCTCAGACTCCAAACTGCTGGGATTACAGGCATGCATCAGCACACCTGACTTCATTATAGCTTTGATTTGCATTTCTGTGATAATAAATGATGTTCAGCATCTTTTCATGTATGTATTTGACATTTGTATGTCTTTGGTGAAATAACTGTTGAAGTCCTTTTTCTACTTTTTTTAGTCATTTTTTTTTTTGCTATTGTTTTCTGGTTGTTTGGATTTTGCTATTGAGTTCTATGAATTCCCTACATAGTTTGGAAAGTAATATGTTATCAGACAAGTGATTTGCAATTTTTTTTTCATTTCGTAGGTTTTCTTTTCATTCTGTTGAATATTTTCTTACTGTGAAGGACTTTACAGGTTTTGTTTTGAGGGGAGGGTTGGGGATTGAACTCAGGGACACTCGACCACTGAGCAGTATTCCCAGTCCTATTTGTATTTTATGTAGAGACAGGGTCTCACTGAGTTGCTTAGTGCCTTGCTGTTGCTGAGGCTGGCTTTGAACTCGCAATTCTCCAGCCTCAGCTTCCCAAGCCACCACATCCCTCAGATTTTTACTTTGATGTAAATTCACTTGTCTATTTCGCTTTTGTTGCCTGTGTTTTGGTGACATTCCAAAAACATCATTGCCAAAATCGATGTCAAGAAGATTTTCTCCTGTACCTTCTTCCTGGAGTTTTATAGATTTAAGTCATACCTTTAACCCATTATGAGTGATTTTTTGCATATGGTATGATATAAGGATCTAATTTCAATCTTGTGCATGTTTTCCCAAGTGTAGAAAAGACTATCCTTTCCTCCTTGTATGTTCTCAGTTCCTTTGTCAAAGTTCAGTTGACTGTAAAACTTAGGCTTATTTCTGGGCTCTCTATTCTATTCTGTGGATTTAGGTATCTGTTTTTATGCCAGTCCTTTACTGTTTTAATTACTGTAGCTTTATAATGTATTTTGAAATCAGGAAATATCTTGAGATATATTCTTTCTGTTTTTCCTCCAAGATCACTTTGATTATTCTAGATTTATTTTGGTTCCATGTAAATTTAAATATTGCTTTTTTTCTATTTCTACATTTTAATTGCTATTACAACTTTGAGGGGTATCATAGTAAATCTGTAGATCTCTTTGTCTAATGAGGACATTTCAATAATATTAATTCTTCCAATTCATTAATTCAGAACACCTTTCTGTAAGAAGAGTCCACTTCACACTTTGAATATAACCCTTGCTGCTCCATCACTGGTGGTTTATTTTAAAATTAATCTGTTCTCTTCTTTCCTCTTGTCTCTTTCTGACTCCCTAACCATGGAGGGAGCAAGATTAACTTTCTTCCATTTTAAACCAAGTTATCTATTCTTTGGCTCACCAACCACAGAAATTAAGGAATTGCAGACTTTGTCCTAGGTGGAGTTTATCTGTAGGCTCAACACAGGAATGATGGCATCCAAACTTCAGAGCTAATAACAGCAGATCTGAGAAATGGCTGTCTCTTGTGGCTACAAATGAATTATCACTCCTGATAGGGCATATCTGGAATTTAACTCTTATATCCCCTTTTAAAAGCCCACTGTTCTTCCTGACAATTAGAATCACAGCCTATGGAACAAGAATCCACTGTTTATTCTTTGCTATCAAAGCAATAAAACCTCTTTTTCCTTTTTCTCAAAACCTTGTCCTCATTATTGGGGCAGTATTCAGGACAAAGACCGAGCTTTCAGTATCATTTATTTGTGTCTTCAAAAATTTACAATCTCTTTTATTGATGTTCTCTAGTTTTCAATGTACAGAAATTTTATCTCTTTTATTAAATATATTCCTCTTTTATTCTTTTTGATGCTATTGTAAATAGAATTATTTTCATCATTTCCTTTTCAGGTGATTCTATATTAGTGTATAGAAATGCACCTGATTTTTGTATGTTGATTTTGAATTCTACAACTTTACAGAATTTGTGTATCATTTTTTTTATTTTTTGTGGTAGATGGACATAATACCTTTATTTTATTTATTTATTTTTATGTGGTGCTGAGGATCGAACCCAGTGCTTCTTTCACACATGCCAGGCAAGCCCTCTACTACTAAGCCACAACCCTTGCCCCTTATTTATCATTTTTAATGGTTATTTTTTTATTTTTGTGAAATTTCTGCCCTGTCTGAAATTTTTGTCTCTCGGTATGTATTAGAATATTTTTCGTACTGTATGAAAAGAAGTGCCGTCGATAAGCCTTTGTTACTGTGCTGATAAGGTGTGTGTGCTAATTTTAGGTATGTGGTGGGGGGTCTTAATTTCTTTGTGAGCATATACCTCTAAATTGTGAATGTCACATGTGTCCCAGCCCCCACCACACACACATGTGAGACAGGAAGGCTAGAGTGGGCTGGAGTTATATTTTTTCACTTCCTCCAGGTAGAAGAATAAAGATGGCTTCTGGGAATTTCTGTTCCTCCCTGAGACCTGTTAGGTTCTGGTAAAACCCCAGCAGACTGGGCTCTGGTGAAATAATACTCCTCAAAGCAAAACTCACTAACAGAGCAGAATCCTATGGTGTATTTCAAAAATATTTCATCTCCCCTTCCCCTACCAGAAGTACAAAGGATTTTTCTCAAGTTAATTAGAGACTATAGGGAGTTGACTAGGAAATAATGTTTCATGACCCAATCTTCAAATTAAAAAAATTTAACTCTGTCCTAGAATTTTTAACTTAACTTCTGCTAAGTTAAAATAGAAATTGATCGTTTTTGCATTTTTAATTTCCAATTTTATAAAGTTTAACAGAAGATGATACTTTGGTACTGAAATAATTTTTTTCATTCTAGAAAAGTTTTATTCCATCTTGGAAAAATTTTCCAGATATATTCAATAAAAAACATAGTTGAGGTAGATTAGAGCATGGCTGAATTGAGGCCACTCCCATGAAGTCAAGTTTGGTGCCAATAACTGCCAACATATCCCTTTTTTTTTTTTCTTTAAAGACAAATGTATTGAGGCATTATTTATATAAAATAGAAAGCAGGCATTTTTATTAGACACATTGAGTTGTGACAAATGTATATCATGGATAACCACCAGAACAATCAAATGTTAAATCCTCCAAACGTTTTTTATTCTCTTTGTGGTCAAAATAACCCCACATCACACTCCAACAACCCCCTGCATACACAGTGTCACATGCCAGGACCTATGCAATCTGATCTACACTGTCACTGTACATGTGCAGCTTCCAGAATTTCATAAAATGAATCACACTTGTATAATCACTTTGCCTGGTTTTGTTTGCTGACGACTCTTCTAGTAATCTGTTCCTTTCCATTGCTGACTTATAATATTCAGTATATGGATACATGATATTCACCTATAGTATGTTAAATTTTATCCTGTTTGGGGCCTATGAACATAAGCTACTATGAATCTTTTTGTGCAATGTATTTTTATTTATCTTAAGTAAACAACTACAAGTGGAATCATTACATCACATACTAAATATAGCTTTATGAACAACTGCCAGAGTTTTCCAAGGTGATCATTCTATTTTAGATTCTTAATAACAATGTGTGAGAGGTCCATTTGTTTCATGTCTTTGCTAACTCCTCATATTGTTAGACCTAAAGTGCCCATTCTAGTGGTATGTAACGGTATTTTATTGTAGTTTTAATTCACTTTATCCTAAGTACAAGTAATCATGTGCATCTTTTCTTGTATATATTGGCCATTTGTATGCCTTTTTCTTGGCAAGAGTCTGTTAAAACCTTTGACCTTTCCTAATTGGTTGTTACCTGTTCATTATTTCAGTATCCTAATGCAAAGACCTCTAAAACTTTTTTGAATTTTGAATGTATGAATGTATGAATTTAAAGAATACCAGAGAAGTAGTCAAATGTCTATATAAAATATTTATTGCATTAATATTGATAATACATGCATTTTTCAAATGGCATATTATATATAATAAGCTATTAGTATAGAAGTACTGAACTTTTCCCACTTTCTAATGTCATGAAATAATTTTATTGAAACTCTTTAGAGGTGTATGAAGTGTCAAAAGTAAGAAGGACTTAAGAATTTATGTATTGATTCATTTTTTTTCCACAGGGTTAACTTAGATATCTCACCTTATTTGAGTTTTTAAAGTAAGAATCAAGGATTTTAAGAAATTTAACTTGAATTATATTGCTCCTTGGAGCTGGAGAAGCATAACTACAGTTTTCACATAGAGGTTAATGAACAACTTGAATAACGATTCTTGCATTTTTAAAATCTATTCACTATCAATTGTAGCAGATCATCCCCAAACTTAACAGCTTAAAATAAAAAATAATTCATTTTTTCACATGGTGCCTGTTATTTGGGATTTTAGAGAAGCTTACCTGGAAAGCTCTCTCTCTCTGTCAAGCAGAGGCCCTCATGCAGGCACAGAAACATATCAGTTGTGGTTGCAGCCTTCTGAAGTCTTGACGGAAGCTGGACTACCCACTGTTAAGACAGTTTACTCATGTGCTCAGTCATTTCAAGTTGGCCATGAACTGGTAGCCTCAGTCCTTATGGGGTTATTTGAGTTTCCTCACAGTGTGGACACTGACTTCCCAAGAGTGAGTAGTCTGAGTGAGATTGGATCTGGCTCAAGTCACATTACCATTTATGATCCAGTTGCAGAAGCAACATGAGTCACAATTGCCACTTGCTGTAGGTTAAGACAGTTACAAAAGGAAAGAGACACAGCTGCCAGATAGACTTGTCAATGTCAAACTGTAATAGGATGGAACATATATTGTCTCAGTCATCTTTATTAAATACAATCTTTTACAGCTCTGAAATTTAGATTCAACCAAATGTAGGCATCCACCATGGTCTAGGCCTCTGCTCAGGCTAACTTGATCTTCAAAATAACCTCTAGATCTTATTTTCTCCATTTCATTCAATGGAAACTGAAGTTGAGAACAATTCATTTTTCTGAGCTCTTCCCATAAGCAATATGGATGATACAGTATCATTTTTTAGATTAAACATAGGTTAAAATTCTGATCCCATTGTTTATCAACCACGTGATTGAAAGCGGACTAAGTAGCTAAAAAAACAGAACTTTTAGAAACATATGCGTGTTTTATATTTAATAAAATGTGATTTACTTTTATATTATTTCACAGCTTACAAGAGTCACTCACTTTATTCACAACTGAAAGATCATGTTACAGGTAAGAAAATAGAGTGAAATGCAGTGGCAAGCCTGTGCCTAGAAAGAGTCATAGTCTGGAGTATTACATTCATCTTTTGACTTTTAGGGCACTACATATTTTCTTACTATTATTTTACATCTTGCTTCTAATTCAGATTAGTGTTTTTCTATTAAGGAAATTTGAACTTATAGCAATTTTGATACAATTAAACAATTTGCTATTTAACATTAATGAAAAAACACAAGAAATAAAAAATCTTAAAATATTATTTTTCATTCCTAAGAGTTTGAAGTATATTCAATTTGCCTTTTGAAGTGAAACATCAAAAGATATCTAAAGTTGCAGAATCCTGAAAAGTTCTGTGTTTGCCTTAAAACATTGCAATAATCATTAATGTCATTATAATTGTACTAATTATATATTACACAAGAATAGAGGGTTATTACAAATCTTAATGGAAAAACTTTCCAGCAGTTGAAAATATACTACTTGTTTCATCAGATAAAAGTGAAAAAGGATGAAAATTTGAGGCTTTAAGTATAGTCAATGCCTATGTCTACTCACTACATTTCTGTTTTTTTTAAATTTGTTAATGCATTTGATATGTTTTTTAATTTTTATGGCTAATGTCATTGTAAAAGAGATTCATTATTTTATTCTGTGGTTGCAAGTGCTTAGAGCTCTACTGTTTGGTTTGAGTTTGAAGGATGCAGTCATGATAAGGATGTTTAACTTTCTCCTGTACTATTTTAGACTTCCAAAAGCATTAAGGAAAGGAAGAGCTAATGAAATACATTAGGATAATCATCTCACAGTAAGATTTCCAGCTCTAGGTATTAAAATGTGTATGTATAGCTAAAAGTAGTACTGGGTTTGAAATGATTAAAAAAAAAAAAAGCAAAACGTGTTTGTACATTCATCAAGCCGTGTGCTTGGGTCATTCCCTTGTTTACTCATGGAAATCAATATTTAAACCTTGAATTTTATATTTTTCCTGCCATCATGTCTTCAAGTACTCAGGAGAGAACACCTACATGGAAATACTAATCTATTAAATTCACCTCTACTCATGCATAAAATTAATGTACCCTTTTGGATAATATGAAAATTCCAACTTAAAAAACATGCCAAAATGGCAATATGAGAAATAGACAGAATAATGCCTTTGGAACTGGATAGACTTTTGTTTTAAACTCGTTCTACTTCTTGGCAGCAAATGGTTAAATTTTTCTGAATGTTGTTTAGTCAATGGTGAAATTGAGTTGCTATGTAGAGGGGACACTGCTATAAAGTACCAGCATTGTGTCTGGTATGGTCTTTGGAAGTTACTCCTTGGAGATTCTTATTTCTGCTGAAGGTTTCAGGAAGTTAGAGTAGGCTAATAAGTGAGATATTTTTGATGCTCCTAAAAGCATCTTAATATAAATCTACTTGTGCTATTCATGAGACCACCCTGGGAAACCAAGGACACTTTACATCAGTAATACATTCAGTAAATTGAATATTGTTGAATTCTGGCCATGTGCTAGGCATGATGTTCTATATAATGATAGCCCTTGACTTTATGCAGAACTTCATTTGCTATAATTCTGAAAATGCACTGAAAATATTTTATTATAATCTGGAAGTTAGGCGGAGTAGGTATTATTATCCCCATTTCAAGGATGATAAAAGTGAGCATGACAATCAGAGTTTGAGCAGAAAATACATGGGACTTTGATTTGGATAATGTGAAGAGAGTTTAATAAGGACACTATTTACTCTGGTGTCGTCACTATGGGAGGAAACCATGGTTTATCAGTCTTTCAGTGCTGTCTTTCAGGTATCAGCAGAGTCAATTGTTATTCCTGAACCAGAAAAAGCAAGGAGTGATTGGGGGAATTACCTGAACCCACAAACAGCTGCCAAAATAAACTGTGACCCTAGTTGAGGAATGCAGCCACTGCATATGGTTTCAGCAGGATAAAGCCAGATCTTCCTCTATCTTGCTTTGAACTATCGCCATTTCTTTCATAAACCAAGCTCAATTGGAAGCCAGGGGTCAAGGAAGCCTGATAATGCAATCAATAATATTCAGTCAACTAAATTACAGAGCAGGATGAAAGACAAACCAAATAAAAATAGGATCAAAAAAGGAGTAAATGGAAATTATCCACAAAACTGTGTTTTAACAAAGTCAGATGATTTGAACTACATTATACAAATTTTTTTTAAATATTATTTTAGTTGTAGATGGACACAATGTCTTTATTTTATTGCTTTGTACGTGGTGCTGAGGATCGAACCCAGGGCCTCATGCATGCAAGGCAAGCGCTCTACCGCTGAGCTACAATCCCAGCCCTATATTATACAAATTTGAGAGTAAAGACTAGACCACTGTTTTAGTCAGCTTTCTCACTGTTGTGACCAAATGACCTGACAAGAACAAATTTTAAAAGGAAAAGTTTATTTGGGAGCTCACAGTTTCAGAGGTCTCAATCCATAGACTCCATTCCTGGGGACCTAACATGGGACGGAACATCTTGGTGGAAGTGTGTGGCAGAGAAAAGCGACTGGGAACATGGCATCAGGAAGCAAAAAGAGAGAAAGACAGAGATCAACTCCCCTTACCACAGACAAAATATATACTCAAAGTCACACTTCAAAAGACCTATACCCCACTTGCCTACAGTTATTGCTCAGTTAATCCCTAACAGGGGATTAATGTTCTGATTGGGTTTAAGCTCTCATAATCCAATCATTTTACCCCTAAAATTTCTTGCATTGTCTCACATATGAGCTTTTGGGGGTTAGGGTTAGGTAACATATAACAACCACTTCTTTTTATTTTTTAACCATACAATGTTACCTCTCTTTATCTTAGTATTTCCCTCCTACATTTTTTTTATACTCTTCACTCATTTCTGACTTGTACTATCCTTTCTCTACAAAACTCTGTCAATACTTCTAAATGGCCTATTAGTTCATTAGTAATAAGAAGTCTTTTTTTGAATTATTGTATCATTTTGGTCATTAGAAATAATGCAATAGATATCAGCTTAATTAATCCACTCATTTCCATTCATAATAATATAATGAGTGCCAATTGTGCACCAGGAACAGAGATATGTAAAAGCATCCCTGTTCTCCTATCTTACGTGAAACAGGCTTGCATCAAATGATCAATGAGGTTAAGTATTCTAAAAACAGGAATGTTTGCACAATTTTGACCTGAGATTTTTTGGACAGCTTCCCTGAGGAAAGTATGCTCCACTTGAGACATAAAAGGTGAGCAGGAGTTAAACCAGAGATAGAGGATGGCTCACTTAAGTCATTCTTTAATTCACAGATCATTTTAATTACAAACATTCTGAATTCTTTCTCTGACATTTCATCAACTGTGTTGTCAATGGATTCTATTATTGTAGTATCTAGGTTTATTTTGGCACTTTCTTCCCTTGCTTTTTCATGTTGATTATGTATCTTCCTTTCTTGCAATGCTGACCTGAGGTATTGTGGTTTCTTTCCTATAATCTTGTAGTGACATTACAAATTACCCGTATCTCACCTTGCAGTTACTTCCAGTATCCAGCAGGTGGCCCCAGATGGACACTGCCACTTACTGCCACTAAAGATGGTGGAGGTGGTATTGGAAGTAACTCAAGATGGCAATGGAAGTGGCCTTGTCTGGGCTCCCTCAGTGGTCCCTGAAGGCGGTCTTGGGCTTTGTTTTGTGCTCCTGCCGGTAGGCAGGAACTCTGGAACAGAATTTGGGGCAGTCTGGGCCTCACTTAGTCCAGGTCTCCCACAGGGGTCCCATAGGCAGTCCTTACCCTGGGTCTGAGTTCCTCTGTGGCTGGCGGCTAGCAGTCTTGGGTCTGCCCTTGGCTGGGCTCCTGCAGTGATCCCTCAAGAACATATTTCTTATGACTACTAAATTCTGCATTTGAGTGTGGACTTCTCTAGAATAGACACTCTAATTTTCCCTAAAAAATATTTTCTTCCTCACTCTAGATGATTTGACTGGAACTGTACTCACCTTAGTTGTCAGGGTGCAAATGTGACCCAGGCCTGGCCAAGAAAAACAACAATTTTCAATCACTGAATAGTTTTTAAAAACTATTGGGAGGGCTGGGATTGTAGCTCAGCGGTAGATCGCTTGCCTCGCATGCGTGAGGCCCTGGGTTCGATCCTCAGCACCACATACAAAGCAATAAAATAAAGGCATTATGTCCATCTACAGCTAAAAAAAATATTAAAAAAAAAAAAAAAAAACTATTGGGAAGAAAGGAAACAACTTTGATGAGGATGTTAATAAGTAACAGTTTTAAGTAGAGAGTCCTACAATTTCTGCCCAAAATGAAGTGCTTGCTTAAAGATAGACCCAACAAAGAGGAAAGCAATGCCAAATTATGGTGATAAACCAATCTCTAATAATTTGTTTGCATTGTGATTTAGAAGTACTGGGAGCAAGTATTACTTCTATAATTACATGGCCTAATAAATTCCCTACTTTTGAAGTTAATTTGAGTTTGATTTCTGTCATTTGCAACTGGAAGTATCCTAATAAACAAATAATAAACTGAAAATCAAGTGAATGATAACTATTATTAGATTGTTATAAAAATTTACTGCTATGAAAAAATGTTTTGCTTCAAACAATATTAGTTATATTCTTGATGTATGTGTAGACATTTGAATGGAAAGAAAATATAGAGAATCATTACAATGCATAGTGAAGATATGTTAGGAATTAAGACAAAAACAACTATGAGACAGATTCTTTTAATACCAATATTTTAGGAATATGTTTTGTTCCTTACTAAGCATGTATGCCAACAGAAATCTTTCAAATTGGCCTAACTATTATCTAAGTTGAGAGTACTTAAATATTATTATAGAAGACATACTGAAACAGGGCCCTGTGTGTTCCACACCAGATTACTCAACAGGTGGGATTTTGAAGCTTTCTGATTGTGATTCTCTAAGCCAAATGTAGACCCAAAAGGTGATCAAAATAGATATTAACTTTACAGGTGGATATTGCATTTAATGATCTGAAAGTGATTCATCAAGAGAAACTCCTGTCCAGTCTGATTCCTCAAAATAGATATTTTCCTAAAAATTTACTCTATTTTTATCTTCTGAGCATCTGAATCATATAACTGAACAGGTTTTCCTGTATTGAAATGGTTCCCAGAAAAAGTTTAGTGCCAAAACTGATATCAAGCTATTAAAATAAGAATGTTGTTTAATTCTCTCATAGATTTAGTTTTTTTTCTCTCTTCTGGTTATCTTTCTTTTTTTGCTAAATATACATTGAGTACATATGTTTTTATCAATTATCAATTTATCTGAATTTATGCTATATATTATTTACACTATCATAAAGTATTTAATTTACAATTTAATTTACATTCATTAATTCTATAAAAATAATCTGAAAAAATCTCTAAAAGTAACTTAAGTATTTTAAAAGATAAAGAATCTATTTATTTATTTATTTATTTGATAAGTTATAGGAAAAAGTAAAGAATAAGAAAAAAGAGATAAAGTTATTAGAAGAACTGATTTAAAACATTGAGTAGATTCTCAAACTAAGTGCCCTTTCCTCTTTCATTTTAAATTGACATGAAAGAAATATAACACTAACTATAAACTATTTGCCTTGTAATAAAACTAGTAAAGTTCTACAGGAACTGGTAAATATCTGGTTATCTGTTCCCAGTAAATTGTTTCCTTTCATACTAATCCTATGAAAACATAGTATGGGATAAACATTCATAAAAAGTAAGACTGAGTCGGGCGCGGTGGCGCAAGCCTGTAATCCCAGCACTTAGGGAGGCTGAGACAGGAGAATCGCGAGTTCAAAGCCAGCCTCAGCAATGGCGAGGCACTAAGCAACTCAGTGAGACCCTGTCTCTACATAAAACACAAAATAGGGCTGGGGGTGTGGCTCAGTGATTGAGTGCCCCTGAGTTCAATCTCCAGTACCAAAAAAAAAAAAAGTAAGACTGATATATAGCCTAATGAGAGAATCTATAAGGAATTAATGGCATAGACTTTCTCCTTGACCAAACCTTAATCAGGATCCTCTGAGTCCTCTTCTCAACTAGACCTTAACCTAAGCCTTCTGTATCCAGAACCTATGAAATCCAGTTTTATCAAGAACTCCTCACCCTATATGTCTGATCAAGTTCTCCATTTCCCACCCTTGATATTGAACTCCTCAATCTATCTGTAGCAAGAAACTTGTTAAGCTGATTTAGCAAAACTCTTCCTACCCCTGATGGCCCCTCTTGGTAATTTGCCATCCACAAACTCTCTCACTTTGCTTGTCAGCTATAAATCCACAGCTATTTTTGCTATGTTTTTGCTATATTCAGAGTTAATCTGAGTTCTATACTGAAGCCTCTCTCCCCTATTGAAATTGTTTGAGTAGAATCTACTTTGATATTTTAACAAGTATCCAGTGCAAACCTTTTTATTATATTAATAAGTAATTAATTGATAAAATTATACACACACAGATCCTACTCAAGCTATAGCATATGACACATTGCACCTTTGTTTTAAAACAGAGTACCTAAAAAGTAAGATGCGGTGCCTTATTGTTAGACAAAATTATTCATGGCACTTGTTAAAGAACAGTAAGGCAGACATATTCAGGAAGATTATCATAATACTTATAGCCACTATTTCAATAAGATTTTGCAGTAGGGAAGAGTTTGGGGTCAACAAAGAACATCAAACAAAGTGAAAATTTATAGCCAAAGATCCAGGAGTTGGAAGGTTATTGTCAATGGGCAGATTATTACTAAGAGGAAATATCAGAAGTAAGGGAAGACTGTCTAAATCAACTTAGCAGGGTTCATGCTATAGGCAGTCCATGGTGATTTGATTTAAAATAGAGTATGGTGGAAGATAAGGAATCCTGCTAAGTGAGGTTGGCCAAAATTCCCACTGGAATAAGTTCTGGAGGGTGGGGATCCTGGCTAAACTCACGTAGCAGGTTTGTTGCTAAAACTGGACAATATAGCAATAAAAAAGAAAGCCCAGAACTCAGGGCTTAATTGAGAAAAGAGCTCAGAAAAGCCTGACTAGAGTTTGGGCAAAGCAAAAAATTTTGTTAGTATTTCCAAAACATTTGTTCTCTGATTCAGAAATTTATTATTTATTATATGTAGAGAGAAAAACAAATGTTATCTTAAAATGATATCCAGTGAAGCAAGTAGGCACTATTTCTTTTCTTCATCTTTCCATTTGTTAGTTTTCTCCATCTTGAGGGAAATGTAAAAATTCCCACAAACCACTGGAGAAGAGATGGGAGGCTGGGTGCCGTGGCGCAAGCCTGTAATCCCAGCACTTAGGGAGGCTGAGACAGGAGAATCGCGAGTTCAAAGCCAGCCTCAGCGACCGGGAGGCGCTAAGCAACTCAGTGAGACCCTGTCTCTACATAAAACACAAAATAGGGCTGGGGATGTGGCTCAGTGGTTGAGTGCCCCTGAATTCAATCTCCAGTACCAAAAAAAAAAAGAAGAAGAAGAAGAGATGGGAACAGATTGATAGCACAGTGCATTCTGGGAAGTGCGTTCAGGAAAGGAAGTAGGAACAGAATGCCTGCCTGCCAGTACAGTGCAACCTAAGAACTTCAAATGCACTGAAGTTTTTGCCCCAAGCTGGGAAAGCTTTTTTTTTTTCTCTGTTGTGTCACTTTAGGTACCAGAGAATTGGGAAATGGAGGAAAGCCACGGATGAACTAAGAGAAATCTTATTAGAAATATGACAAGAAGTTATGAACACCAAAAGCTCTCTCACTGCAGATCTAAGTCATTTCCAAACACACTGGTAGAAAGCAGAGACAAGGAAGGAGTACAATAAAAGACTATCTGGAAGCCGGGCTTGGTGGCGCAAGCCTGTAATCTCAGCACTTTAGGGAGGCTGAGACAGGAGAATCCCGAGTTCAAAGCCAGCCTCAGCAACAGCAAGGCGGTAAGCAACTCAGTGAGACCCTGTCTCTACATAAAACACAAAATAGGGCTGGGGATGTGGCTCAGTAGTTGAGTGCCGCTGAGTTCAATCTCTAGTACCAAAAAAAAAAAAAAAAATCTGGATAGGTATTACAAATAAGGGGAAAAATATAATCTCTTAGGGGTTCTGGTAAACAACAAAACTCTAAAATTGATCTATTCCAAAATCTTCTTTAAAATATTAGGAGAAATGTTTTGAATAATCAACAGAATAAAGATATGGCTTCTTTGGAAGAGAAGCAAAAGTTCATGTGGAAAGAAGAAACAAATGAAAGTGAACAGAAAAGATGAGTAGGTAACAGAATAGGACAAAATTGGAGATAAATGAAATAAATAAGATTGTTTTCTTTTTTTCTTTTTCTTCTTTCTTTTGTGTGTGTGTGGGGGGGGGTTCTGGGGATTGAACACAGGGCCTTGTGCATGCGAGGCAAGCACTCTAACAACTGATATATCCCCAGCCCATAAATAAGAATTTTAAATAAATAAAAACACAGCATTAAAAAGGAAATTCACATTGGTAGTAAAGAATGAAAGAACTTCTGAAGAATAATCAAATGTTGATGGAGAAACTAATACAATTTCCCAAATGCAGAGGAAAAATGAGATTAAAATAATAAGATGACAGAAATTAGTGTTCACATGCTTAATGGGTATTCTTAAATCTAATGCAAGATAAACTATTAAAATAATCTCAAAAACATCCTTTCAGGGAAAAAGGAGATATATTAAAAAAAAACTCAACAATGACTATTATGTTTCAAGGATACAGTCTTAAAATCCAGGAGACAGTATAGCAAGATCTAAGGAGATTTGAAGGGAAAATGTATAACACAATAAAATTTATATGCATAAAAGTACTTCAGCTGTCAGAAAAACAAGGACAAAAATTTTAAATAAATGAAAGTACAAAAATAAGGATGATATGACATTAATGGAATTAAAGACACAAGTTTAAATTCTTGTTATGTACTTTATTATAAACCTAAAACTGAATGTTAAAAAAGTTTTCTGAGAAGAAATTTTAAATGTGATATTTCTAAATTGAAATACTGAAAGACTAAAAAAATTGGTGGCTAAGGAGAAATGGAAAGAAAAAAATACACTGGATGTCTTGTTTAAAATTAACTTCACACAGATACTGTCACCTTTGATATTCTTGATATTAACATGTTTGAGAAATGTAGGTTAATGATTATCTCTAAAAAACAAAGAACCAATCATGACATTTTTTTCTAATTTTATTTAGGAGAAGCTATTCCTACTTCCTTGTAAGAAATCAAATGTACATGACATAAAATGTCAGAAAAACATTACAAAAAAAAAAAGTAAGGATTTTTTGTTGTTGTTGTTTTGTTTTTAATTTTAAATTGAGAGGCCATCGGGAGACAGTGGCTCTTGCACTTTAAATCCCTAAATGAACAAACCAAAGCCCAATGTAAATGATCATTTCCAATTAAGGTGCACCTATCAGAATCTACCAGCTAATCTCTAACTAGGAATTTACCACCCTAACCAATCAAAAGGCTTTCTTTGTCTTGCTTCTGTTCCCCTCTTGACTCTCTCAACCATCTGGTGCTATCCTGTTTCATGAGTTTCTGATGCACAAGTAAGGTCTTTAAAATTTAAATGTACTTATATTTTTCTTTTGTCAGATACCATGGAAGAGCGTACAAAAAAGAAACTGACTCTGTAAGAGTTCTGTGTTTGGGATTAGGCTCTGATGACTTTGTGTTTGTAACATGCTTGTTGGCTGGGAAAGTTTCTGTGCAAAAGTGCAGGATGCCTAGCTGCTAAAGCAGTGCCCTCCATGAGGCTCTGTGCTAGAATCTTATCAGCTTCGACCTTGTTCTCAGGCACACAGCTCCTGGGAATAAAGGAACTTGCTTGCTAGATAACTGCAATGTTTCATCAAGCTCTGCTGCTCCTGGACCTTCCTGCCTAACAGTAACTTCAAACAATGGACTTTCTTGAGAGCTACACAAAGGTCCTAACATTGCATATTGTACCAGTAGAATGTCACTGAAATAAGCAACCTTAGTGATACAATAAACAATAATGTAGTTATGGCACGAATGACCTAATATAACGTATTGATATAAATAAATATGGCACTTAGACAAGCCACCATTTCTGCCTGTGCAGCTTGCTTCTGTCTCCTTTTGATTTTTTACATGACTCCTCATGTTTACATAAGACAATGTATAATCTAAAAAATAGAAAAGAAAATCATAAAGGAAGCAAAGGTGCACTGTTAAAAATGGTATCTCCTAGGTATATGAGAATGTTTAAATTAAATTAAAGATAATTAAAGATGGGCTTTAAAAAATTTAATTTGCCAACATTTAAAAATTGTTAGATCTCACATTAAAAGCTCCACGTTTTGCATGAAAAAGATAAATTAAGTAATTGAAGCTAATTAAAATAGACATACTAGCAATATTTCAAGTAATCAGTAACCACACATGGTTATTGGCTAATATATCAGATATTTCCACCATGACAGAAAACTCTATTGTACTGTGAAATTCTAAAGGGTAGATTTATTTGATATAAACAAAATGCACAAGTCAGAATCACTTTTGGGAACTTCCCCTCTCACAGATAAACCTCCCAGTCTTTCATATATTCTACTATTAAGAAAATAGTTGGGGCAATGCGAAAAAAAGAGTATGTAGAGAAATGTTTATTGCAACATCAAAATAGTAGAAATGTTTTGCAATGTAAGGTAGGTTAAATAATGTATCTATCATATAGAACATTAGAAAGCATTATCATTTTGATTTAAACCTTTTAATTGAAATGGAAAGATATACATGATGCATTGTAAACAAAAAGAAAAAAATAGTGCTAAAAGTGTGACACGAGTTCATACACACACACACACACACACACACACACACACACATATATATATTCACATACACATATATGTAGAAAAGTTTGGAAGGATCCATTCTCAAGATCATTTATGTGAGAGTAATGGAATTTTGAAGTGTTTCTGTGTGTGTTTTTATCCATTTATCACCATTTTCTATTATTTAGTTTCAGAAGGATAGGATTCTATTTATGTAACAGGCTTAATAAGTATTAATAAAGAATGATTCAGAAAACTGCCACTTTGCCCATATATTGTACATATACTTTTTGGTGAGTTGTTTTAGGGCTGACAATTTCCCATTCAAAGTGATCTTTTCAAGAACACAATTAATATATTTTTATGGAGATGCTTCAATTACAAAAGTTCTATTCATCAGAGATTTTAATTGCACACAAACAGAAAATAAACAGAAAATAAACATTAAAAAGGCATTGGGTAGTTCCTGGAATTTCCAAGGGGCTGGAGAAGTAGACACAGACCCTCTATAGGCAGAAGCAATGTCCAAAATAGCCCACTGTGAGAACGCCAAGCTCTGACAGCCCACTTGCTGAGCTGACACTGGCAGAGAAGCCAAGGCCAGGATTAGCACCATCACTCACCCTGTTTGAGAACTGCCCCTGCCAAAGAAGAGTCTCCACAACCCTTCTCCTGTACATCATTAGTTCTTGATTCACAGGGAAGGGGAGAGATTAGTCAACAAGAGATTGGTCAATAATGTTACAGTTCAATAGGAGGATTAAATTGGTATTGCATGGCACTGTAGAGTGTACCTAGAAGATTTTGAATGTATACATCACAAAGAAATGATAGAAGGCTAAGGTGATGGATATACTAATTACCCTAATGTGATCATTACTCGATGTATATATAAATTAAAACATCATATTGTACCTCTCAAATATGTACAACTATATGTCAATCAAAAAACTAAATTCTAAATCCAACTCATCATGCTGGGTCATGAGCCTGCATCCCATCTGCAGAGGGAGGTTTAAGGAGCAATTATGCAGCTTTGAGATTGTGATATTATAAGAAATATGTATTTTGGTCTTCCCCCAGTTTCCCTGGCACACAGCTACTAAAACCATTGGAATTTAAATTATAGCTTGATAAATGGGTTTTTTGGATGATAGTGAGAAGACTGGTGGCTGGGGAATCCTGGATAGCCTCCGGATAAGGGTTGATTGTCAGTGAAATCAACCATGTATTAGAAGGTTGGCATAATCAGCCCCAACCCTTTGACCTTTAGAGAGGGAAGAAGGGCTGAAGGTTCAGTTGATCACAAATGGCCAATGATTTAAGTAGTTATGCCTATGCAATGAAGCCTCCATAAAAACCCAAAGAATGGGGTTTGTAGAGCTTCCAGATTACTCAACACAGTCAACATGTAGATATGCTAGGAAGGTGGAATACCCAGAGAGGGCACAGAAGTTCCATCAATGTTCACACACACCTTGCCCTGTGTCTTCCTCTGGGATGTTTCTGAGTGGTATTTTTTCCCAATAAACAGATAATAATAAATAAGGAAGTTTCCCAAAGTCTGTGCACTGTGCTAGCACATGATGGAACTCAAGGAACAAGTCATAGAAATCTCTGAGTTATAGCTGGTAGGTCAAGAACAGGTGACAAAAGGTCTTATGATAGATGTCTGAATCTTGTGGGGCTGAACCTTTAACCTGTGGGACTACTTGCTATCTCCAAGTAGACATTGTCAAAACTGAGTTAGATTGTAGGACACCTAGTTAGTATCTGATCAGAAGTGGAAAATTTCCTGGTGTGGGGGAAGAAAACTCCACGTATTTTGGTGATCAGAAGTATTGCCAGAGTATAAAAGAGGAAAAGGAGTTTGTTTTTTCCTATACAGTAGAATTTTCAGCATTCATAATGTGAGATCTTCTCAGATAATAGGCAGCCAAAGGGGTAATGATGTTGCATAGGAGTAACAAGAACAGACTAGAAAGCTCTCAGCACCATTGCCACTGCCTATCTCCTCCAATCTCCCTGCCACTGTAGGGAATGCTGGTAGCAGTGTTTCCCATGAATTAAACTATGAAATTACTATTTGTTATGTGTGCAAAAAGCATGTCTTCAAACGTTTTAACTGTAATATCATACTTAATGTCTGTAAACCACCATATTAACTAGTTATTAGTATCCTTACAAAATTTAGCCACAGAGAAGTTATGAAAATTGACCAGGGTCACAGAGTTAGTGATCAAGCAGTATGATATTATTTGAAGTCATGCCTTGTGGGTCTACTCCACGAGTATGGACGGGGTTGAGAAAGCCCCAGAGCACATAGGCACCAGATATTGTTTTAAGTCATGCCTATTGGGTCTGCTCAATGAGTTGGGGTCCCAAAAGATGAAAAGGGGTCTTCAGGGAAGACACTCCACCCAGACTCCGAGGGTAGGTAAGACTGCTCTGCCAGAGTGAGATACAGAACCCATTTATTCCAGGAAGTACAGAAGTTTATATAGGGTCCTTGGACCAATCATGGCCCCGAGATTACAACCAATGAGCCACGCTCCTCCGGGCGTGCAGTTTTTCAACATAGAATGGGAAAAGAGGGAAGGGAGGAGTTGAAGGTATGAGGAGTGCTCCTACAGTATGACAGAATTTTCCTCCAGGGTATATGGTTCCTGAGCTCAGACTGTGAACTCTGAGGCTGGACTGCCTCCCATACATTCAAATAATTCTTTTGTGGTAGTGGTGAAGGGGGTGTAGGTTTTAGTCTTAACAATGTCTTAAAATATCTTTCCACACCACTAACCAAGAAGTTGGGGTTCATTACTTTGCCTTCAGTGTCCCATCTTTATTAAGGTGGACTTGGACTTGTTTTTATTTGTTTGAGTTTATCTTGGATTTATTTCTTGACCATGAGGCTGTGATATGTACCCAAAATGTTAGTCTTATTTCTTGGAAAGAAAACCCTTGTAAACAGGAACATTTCCTTTGCTGACTTTCTTCCCACTCTCCCCTCTTTCTTAATTGGTTTAATTTTTTAAGTTTCAGGTTTAAATACTGCATTTCTCAAGGTCAAAAACAAAATTTGGATGAATTTCTAAATTAAATATCAGAAAAGATAACATTAAGGAAAGTAAAGGGCAACTCATTACTAACACTTTTAATAAAATACATGTGGAAATTACCTTCTAGATGATGTCTACTTAAATTCTACAACTTTCTCAGACTTTGAAAGACTTTCTCAGACTTTCTCAACATTCTACTCCTTTTCAAGTACTATAGTACATTCATAAACTGTGTAGTGTATAGGATATGATGTAATACACAGATATGTTGGGGATTTTAATATCTAGATGTGGATAAATAAGTCCTTCCATGTTTTTTTTTTGTAAAGGTCAACTCACAGCTTGTACATGTGATTGCTCATAAACTGCCAACTGGACAATGTTTTTGAAGAATATCTGTTCATGTGACTTCACATTAGTGTGGTAATGAGTATTATTTATCATAATTATTTCAAATTTTAATAATGTCCCCAAACCAGGAAAACAATAGACTCTTCATCTTCAGTCACTGAAAAACATGTTGATAGAGTATATACATTCAATGTTCATTTAATCTAAATGTCATTGCATGCTTCTTTTATAGCTTCACTAAAATAGCAAGTAGCTCCTGGCTGCTTTCCTGTCAGCATCTTTCAAGAAAAAGTGGTAATTTTCCATCAGACTTTTGACTCTTGTCAACTTGTGCAAATTGACTTGATGCAACTGCTCTGAAGCATTTAAGAAATCACTTCCTTTGCCCATCCAGTTGCAGTTTCATTAGCTATGACTGCCACATTTTCAACACATGCATATATGCATGAATTTCTTGAATAGCCAAGAAATAGACAAATAGGACCTAAAATATATTCATAGAATATTCTACTTAGGGTAATCACTTGGGACTTTGTAAAATTACACAGAGGACTAGTTCTCAGAAATAGGGTGACTATTTATTCCCATCGTAGTTCTATGGGTTATATATAGATTATATTTAGCTAAAGGAACCTATTTTGTCATTCCAGATTTTCTGTTAGAGATCAATGCTCAAACTAATTTCCAAGTAGCCATTTGTTTTAATTTTGTCCCCCATCAGGAACAGAACTTTTCTCTAGCTAGCTGATTATTTTCTGCTTCAGGGTTCTTCTTTGTAATATCAATCAAATATTACTCTAACTCAAATGGAACCCTTATTGTGTATGCATTATATAACTGGAATAGTTTTGATAAGGAGATGTTGAACTTGCCTGCCCAATTCTCACAATTAAGTAAGTAGGAAGAATTGGTTTGGAAGCTTATAGACTAAATTTGTTGGGACTTAATCAACAATTTATTTCAGCATGTCAATTGCCTTATATGTATTTGTAAACTAACTATAAGCCTTTTATTTCTGATTTCTAAGCTTTCTTAAAGTACACAAACCAATTTAAAATTTTAGGAAACATTCCTAGTAGCTTTTACTGGCTCCCTCTTTAAAGGTGAATTCTCAAAGAATTAGAGAAAAAAAGTACAAGAATACTATGAGGAACCCTGAGGGCAATGGAAAATGGGAGGGAAGAGCATTTTGCCATAATTGGAAAGGTGGTGACCTTGACCTGAGGCAGGAGATAGCCTCAGAGGACAGGAACAGTGTTAAAGGAATCATTGTTGGAGTTTGTGTTTATTCCTACCTACATGTTGGGATACATGCCCTTGTATGACGATCCCAGAGAAAGGAGTGCATATCAACTGATCTCTAGCGTTGGATTTCCCATCCCTCCTCTTTCAAAGCCCCAGGGCTGGTGAATCATAATCTGAGAAACCTTTAATATAACTTCTCTTTGGTAGACTTCAAGAGTAAATCTCAATGTGTAGATGTGTTCCATTGGCTGAGAAAGAAGAAACAGGCTCCCTGGCATGTGGATTTCTTCACCATGGAGCCCAGGGATTCAGATGCTAAGATATTGAGGAGCGTAACTGTTTAAAGTTGGGAAAAAGGCAAACTGGATTACAAATTTCCATGAGAAGCAAACATTAGAAAAGATGAACCAAGAATACAAAATTAGCCTGAAAAAATTCTAAAAGGTTATTAGGAAGAGATTAATAATATATCTGTTAACAAGAAAACATGAGAAAAGCCTGAGCAGAAATACAAACATAATTTTTAAAAGAATGAATGAAATATATGGAGTACATATCTGAAAATAAAATTGAAGGATGAATTAAAACACTGTAAATCCAGACTGTGGAAATCCTTTAGAATAGGAGTTGGCAAGTTCTTTCTGTACAATGCCAGATAATAAATTTTAGGCTTTGCAGGACACAAATGGTATTTGTCAACATTTTATAAAAATATGTATAATATTTTTAGAAAACTGTTTAAAAAGTAAAAATCATTCTTAGCCCCAACCATATAAAAATAGGTTTCAAGCCAATTTGACCCTTGGATTGCTATCTCTTTGATTAGAAGAGAGAAGAAAAGGAAATTGAATAGAAAATTAAGAACACTGTAAAATTTATATGAAAAAAATATGAAATAATAATAACCAATATACTATGAAAGAATGAGAAGACAACTTGCCTGATTAGCTATCTGAACCTGTTATGAAGTTAAAGTAATTAAGAAAGAGTAGTATTTGAATAGAAAAAAACCTGGTCAATGGAATAAAACAAAGAGATTAGGAACAGTCATTCATTTGTGGAATTTTGATATAAATGCAGGTAGGGAAAAGAAAGATTCTTCCGTAAGTGGAAGCTGGAAAAAATAATTATCCCTATGGATAAAGATAAAATTGGATTCCTACCTCACATCACACATTAAAAAACCAATTCCATATGTATTGGGAAAAATGAACCAAAAAAAGAAGGAGGGGAAGGAGGAAGTGGAGAAAGAGGTAAGAGAAAGTCAACACCAACTTTCCTTAAATAGAATTTGTTGCATATTTTTTAGATCTAGAGGTAGATAAATATATCTTAAATAAGATACAAAATTCATTGATATGAATAAGATGTTAAAATTTAAAACATTCACTAAAGGACACCTTTATGAAAGTGAAAAGAAAATTACAAGTTGATAAAAGACATTGATGTACAAATGTAAAGGATTAATATCAAGGATATAGAAAGAACTCCATAAATTAGTAAAAAAAAAAACACAAATAGAAAGATGGACATTTATGAAGGAAAATCACTTGGCCAATAATTATGTAATCAGAAAAATGGAGATCAAGACCAAAGTTACTACTATTTTATGCTTCTTTCATTGTCAAAACCTGAAAAGTCTTACAATACCAATCTTTGGAGAAGGTATAAATTCATATTTCTATACTCTATCACCCATTAATTTATTCAACCAAGAGAAATTTTTGCTCATATACTACAATGCACATGTACAGAAATATTCATAATGGATAATGGTAAAACACTAATCCAGTATGTGTGAGGCCTTGGATTATCTATCCCCAGTACTACAGAAAGAAAGAAAGAAAGAAAGAAAGAAAGAAAGAAAGAAAGAAAGAAAGAAAGAAAGAAAGAAAGAAAGAAAGAGAGAGAGAAAAAACAAAAAATGTTCATAGACTTATTCACAAAAATAAAACCTGCACACAAAAGTATACTCATAGGGAAAATAAATAAATAAAAACATTATATTTACAAAACAGAATAATTTATAAGACCCAAGGATGAATTTTAATATCAAATTTATTTAAAATCCCATGATATCATATAGCCCAATACACTTTCTTTTCTTTATTAATTTGTTCTTTTTAGATATACATGAAAATAGAATGGGGCTGGGATTGTGGCTCAGCGGTAGAGCGCTTGCCTCGCATGCGTGAGGCCCTGGGTTCGATCCCCAGCACCACATACAAAACAATAAAATAAAGACATTGTGTCCATCAACAACTAAAAAAATATTTAAAAAAAAAAAAAAAAGAAAATAGAATGTATTTTGGCATATTATACATACATGGAATATTTCTTATTATAATTAGGATTCCATTTTTGCAACTGTACACAATGTGGAATTTCACTGGTCAAGTATTCATATGTGAACATAGGAAAGTTATGTCTGATTCATTCTACTCTTTCCTATTCCCATTCTCCTCCCTTTCCTTCCTTTCCCTTTGTCTAATCCAATGAACTTCTTTTCTCCATCCACTCTTATTGTGGGTATAAACTGAAGAGTGGAATAACTAGGTCAAATGGTGGCTCTATTCCAAGTTTTCTGAGGAATCTCCATCCTGCTTTCTAGTGAAGTTGCACCAGTTTGCAGTCCCATCAGAAATGTATGCCTGGACAGAGTTTCAAGCAAAGAAGACAAGATATATAATCTTGAAAATAAAGTTGAACATGGAGAAAACATGTTAAAAACTATGAACAGAACTTCAGAGAAATATGGGATAACATGAAAGGACCAAATTTATGATTTATCAGGATAAATGAAGGCTCAGAGATAAAAATCAAACAAATGCATAATTTTTTCAATGAAATAATATTATAAATTTTTCTAAACTAAAGAATATATATGGAAAATAGGAGGCTTACAGGACACCAAATAAACAAAATTAAAACAGACCCACACCAAGGCACATTATTATGAAAATTTCCCAGTCTTCAAGGCTCTCTGTCCAATACTGAGTATCAGAGGAGTACTTTTTTTGCTCACCTTACAGAGTAGTTTTCTCACTTTTTGAATCCCAAGTCACGAAGCTATGAGAAAAGCTGCTTCCTGCTAATTCATCATCTTGTCTCTCCCTAGCCTGATACACTTTCTAAAGCTAAAAACCAAACCTCAATACTAAAAAATGTACTTTGGGGGAATACATCTAGATGCATTAACACAACATAAATGAGAGAGCAATGGAATGGGGAAATGAAATTCAGACTGATGTTCAAGTATAGTGGGTGGAAGAAGGGGAGAGGGATGAGGTTGAAATCACATGGCAAAACACAGGCTAAAGGTCAAGGCACTTGCTTTGGGATAAAGTGCCCACTGGTATTTATGTCATTAATATAAAACTTGACTAATTAAAAGAAGGCCATCATGCATGGGTCAACAATGAGCGTTTCACTTAAGAATAATTAATCAATAATGCAATTCCTACACCTGAGATCCAATTTTAAAATTTTAGTGCATAGCCCTCCTCTTAATTTTTTTAAAACAAAAAAAAAATTCTATAGAACTCAGAATGACAGGTAACTTGGTACCAAAAAGTAATCTTTAGAATCATCCATTTATCTTTATAAGGACAAAAAAGGCCATTCCTTCTAAGTTATATTGGGGAAAAGAAGTCATGGGTTTTAGCCTTAGAGATGACAAAGCATTAGTACATAAACTTCTATACTTTTGAAAGGCCATTTTAATCTACTAGTTTCATAAGCCCAAAGAGACTAAAGTGGGCTTAAACTTGTGAGTCTTGGAAAAAGTGTTAAAACCAAACCTACTCTTGTCTTTCCCCATATAAATTCAACTGTGAATCTTCTCACTAAGTAGACTAGGTTGTTTTTTTTTATATAATCTCCCAAATATTCTAGATCCAAGTATTTCTTAAAAGTTAGAGTATCTATAGTTTTAGCCTTATCACCAAGTTTTATGCTTTGTAGAAATAACAGAAAAATATCCTGTTATAGAAAAAAGAAACCTGAACATATCCTGTAACAAAATTTCATCATTATATTTTCTATATTTGGTTTAAGTTTAACAAATTGCTGGATTAAATAATATTTGTATCCAGTAGCAATGTTCACTTTCTAGTTCCAAAGGTCCTTCTGTTCTAAAGGAACAGAATTGGAATGGGAATTGTTTCAAACATTTATTTCATTGCTGTTAATGGCTATCAATCTTGTTCAATTTGCAGTTGAAGTTACTCTTTTCTTAATAACTAATTAATGTAAATACTATATGTAGGCCAAATTAAAAAATAGCAAAAATATAAGAGTTGAATATATGGTCAAATTAAAACATTGAAATGGTGGGTTTCATTTTTAAATAATGTACTTCATATAAAGAAAAATTTTCATGATGCTGACAATTATTAAGTTTTACAAAAATATAATATGGATATCTGGTGAAAGTCACAAAGGTGAGAAGTGAATGAATGGCTGAGGTGTGATAACTGCTTCAAGTTACAGAACAGGCATTAGGTCTTCAGCTATAATTGCTTTCTTTATTTAATTTCTTCTGAGAAAGTTGATTTATAAGACACTTAGATTCTATGAAATATCAATTTTTTAATAGATAAAAAATAGTTAATGGTCAGGAGTGAAGCATTTAATGATTGTTAGGTTACCAAAATACTTGATCCAAACCACATAATAATCACTTGTATAAATACTAGGCTCAAGTCTGAGTAGTTTGCATGTCATAAATCATTTAATTTCTTAAAACAATCTATGAGGAAAAAATGTTTGCAAATTGTGACTCGCATCGAGTCTATATAAATAGCTATTACAAGTCAATAATATAAAAACAACTCTAAAAATTGGACAAGGGATTTGAACATATATTTCTCCAAAGAATATATGCAATTAATCAATTGCTATTTTCATCTTAAACATGAGGAAACTGAGACACAGAGTGTTAAAGAGATTATCAATGGTGGCCTTCAGGAGTTGAAATTCTTCAGTCTAGATTGTACCCTCAACATGATAATGCATCTTAAAGTTATCTCCCCATGAAAGAAAATACATTTTCAGAATTTGGAAAGATATTTCTCTAGAAGAACCTAAGTATTACTGGCTTAATGAACTGCAGTATTTTGGATAGTAACCAATTCCATGTTAAAACTAATATAGTATTTTTGTACGGACATGACAAAAAGTTGGTTTGCAGGCATTTAATTCTTGAAATTCAGTCTATTATGCTGGCATGTGGTGATACTAATATCTATTTCCCTGCCTGACACTTATCTTTGCACCTGTACAAAAACTTTAAAGCTCTGGCTTCAGAAATGCATTTCAACAATGAGCAGAGGGATGCTAGACTCTTAGCAATGATTCTGAGTCATCAACCCCCTGGGTCAGTGAGGCCAAGTGAAAGAGAATTTGCTTTTTTCTAGTAAGTGTGGAACAAGTCCAAAAACAAAACCAGTTTCTCAATTGTAAAAGGAGAGTAAAGGGAGAAAATAAAACGAATGTCGTAGGCATTGACTTCAATTATTTCTTTTCTTTGCTTTTTTCTTATTCTTCCTCCTTCCTGTTCCTCCTCTTTCTTCTTCTCCTCTTCTTTTTCCTCCTCTTTTTTCTTTTTCCTCTCTCTCTCTCTCTCCTTCCTCCCTTTCTTTCTTTCTTTTTTTTTTTTTTTGGTACTGGAGATTGAACTCAGGGGCACTCGACCACTGAGCCACATCCCCAGCCCTATTTTGTGTTTTATGTAGAGACAGGGTCTCACTGAGTTGCTTAGGGCCTCGCCGCCTTAATTTCTTTTTCCACTTTTCTACTGGATAAACACTTAAAATTTTTTTGTTTGGACCTAGAAAATCACAAGTTTGTGAAAAGTAATTATGGAATAAAATTTTTCATTAGGAGATTCATTTACTACTAAATTACTTCATGAATATTAAATTATACATATTGTTAAGTATAAAAAATGCCATTATTTTTGTTAGCCTAAAGTTAGAGGAGTCATTCATCTCTGATTCACATCATAAACTGGGGTCACTGGAATTTTTTTCTAGTAGCATAAAACAGTTTCTATATGAACAGTGGGAAATAATTATTTCTCAGTCAAAATTATTTTTAAAAGATAATTTTATTATTGGCAACTTAATTGGACTTGATAAGCTCACCTGATTGTGCAATTCATGTTATTCTCATTTTATATGCTCTTAATTAGAAAGCATCTGGCAAATGAACACCTGAGTGGCAGAAAGGTAGTAGAATGGAATAACAGCTCTTCATATTGTTTAATGGGCTGTACTGAAACAACTTCTTCAGATCATGAAAGCTTTTGATTATTACCAAATAATTAGTGCTGAAAAGTACCATTAAGTTATTTATTCATGCATCTGCATTAAGTAGAGTATAAAAGGAAGACTCACATAACGTGGCTTACCTTCTGTTATCAGAGCTGGCTATCAATTTATAGTTTTTCTAAAACCATATTAGTCATGCCACTGTAGTGCAGTGACTTAACCTCATTCTGAGTACTTCAGAACTTGCTATGACATCACATCTTTTCATAACTATGCATATGAAGTTTTTTTCTTTCCTTCCTGTGAGGATATAGTTGCCTTTTTGTACATTAGTGCACTTGTGCATTTCTTTAGTAGCATATCTTCACCATAGTTTTGCAGAAGAAGGAACTTTTTAACTTGTAAAACAGATTCCTAAAGTTACAGAAAGATGCTATTTTGTTAGACTCTGTCAAACTGTACTCTAAAAGCCTCATAGTTAATCGAAATGTAAGTGTATATAGCCATTTAGAGCATGGCAAGCTAATCAAAATGGCTTACTGATTACTATGAACTGGAGTGTATTTAACTAGAATGTATCTCAACAGAGCAAATAGAGAGTGACTAATGTCTACCAAGTGGATGGTTCTGCTTACTGGGCTGTTGTGATAGGTTAGATCCGGAATGTTCCCCAAAAGGCTTATTGTTGAATGCATGGATCCCAGTGCAGCTAGGTTCAGAAGTGGGGCTGTTAGGTAATGATTGAATCATGAGAGCTGTCACTTCATTGGTGGATTAATCCATTTGATAGATTAATTTGAACAGACTATTGATGGTAACTGTAGGTATGTGGAGTGTGGCTGAAGGAAGTGAGGTCTCAATCTTGGCACTAGTAGAGGGAAGAAAAGACAACATACCTCCTCAGAGATTTTGCAGGGATTTTTGTGTATATTTTGTTTCATGGAGCTGAGGTCTCTCTATGTGGCCCAGGCTGAGCCCAAACTTTTGGGCTCCAACAATCCGTCTGTCTTATGTAGCCTCCAGTTAGATAAGACTTCAGGTGCACAACACCAAGCCTAGCTTCCTTGCAGATTTTGAAACAAAAGCTGATTCAAGTTCTGAATTTGTGTTCCATCGTGCTCTAAAGAGTCATAAAGAAAATTCAACTTAAAATGATCTTAATCTATCCCAACAACAATTAAAAATCATTACTGATTGTAAAATGCAAACTGATTTAGAGACGTTAGAATATTTTTAAATAAATACACCTTATATTCAGTTCAACGTGATCAAAGTTTTGCTACATAAAACTGCATTTAGTATTCCTGATATTAAATTATAAAAGGCTTATTTTTTAGAATAGGAAGTCAGGTTCAAGTAGAACTCTCATCTGGCAACATCTTTCATCAAGACATGCTTAAAACAACCCATAGCATTTTGGAATTAAAGATCAAACATAAAAGTACTTTATGAATTAGTTACTTGTCTGCAGTGCATCCCTGTCCATTTCTCTTGACTTGTATGCTGATTGGGTTGATTTTCTTCAAAAGTCAACAAGTGTTTCTGCATTTTCTGTCACTACACAGTGGCCCCAAATTCAGCACAGAATATTCAGGGAATGTTCAATAAACACTAAAATGAATTTAGTCCAAGGGCTTTATAATGTTTTGGTTTATAGTACACCTTTCAAAGAAAAACATTATTAAAGTGACTTGATAAAAAACTCAAATCCCAAAGTTTTTGCCTGAGGCAACTCTTAAGTTTATAAATTTACTATATGCTTCTTTTTCTTCTTAGGAACAATGTCTCACGTTATAAATAGTGAAATAGAATAACATCATTCTTACAGTAACAAGCTGTAATGAAATCACTATCATTTTAGAAAGTGTATTTTAAAGTTATTTTTCTCATAATGGTAGTAGATTTTCTACCAGGGCCTTACCACAGCAGACACATTCCTTTGAAACAATTTCAGTACAGTTTAAGAACTATACATCAAGAGGAAATCGCTTAAAAATTACCTCTCTCTAGTGAATTTCTTTGGAACTAAAATCATTTTCTTTAGACTGCACAGAATCTTAATACCAAAAACAATTGTATGACTTTTATAACTTAGAAATACATAAAGATATCAATTGGTATTTTGAACTATATAAAATTAATTTTATAATCAAAGCGGTTATGTCCAGTGTATGAAAAATGCTTATAGGAAATGTTTCTTAGCTGATTTTCAAAATAAAATTCAACAATACATTCATAAGCCAGAAAGAATCTTGAAACAGTTTTCAATAATATTGAGTTTAGAGACTTTCAATCTACTCTTAAATAATATTGTAATTAAGCAGTGGATTTCTCAAACACACTTTTGCATTTATGTGAATAATGGAAAAGGCAAAAGTATATGAGCTTTTCTTTAATTCTTATTTCTTTCTGTCATTTTTTAAAATGAGTCAGTCTTTGTTAAAGCACTGTTTTTCCTTTTCTGATTTTCCTCTCTTGAAGTATACTTCTCCAGGTCATGACAGAGAGTAACTATGTGAGTCTCAGTTGTACTACTTTTAATTGGTCATTGAGAGGGCCACTGTGATTGCACATTTTCTTGTCCTTCTATGTAAAAGACTTCTTTACTTTAGGATAAAGAAATTGATTTCTGAATATTTAAATTCATGACTTCACTCTCCTTTTGATTGTCATTTCATTGATATCTGGGAAGTAATCTCATTCTATGCAGCTAAGGACAGAACCGCAGAAGTATAGAGTCCTGGCCACACAGATGAAGAGCTTGACATATTTGGAAAAGATTCAGAGAAGAGGCTTGCATTTGATTAAAAAATAATACAATAAGATCTTTGAGTGGATGAGATTACTAAAAAGCAATATTATTAAGTTTTTTTTCAGGGCCTTCAACAAGTATGCATGTTCTGGTAGCATTCTGTTTAGGATTCACTCTTATCTAATGTCATTCCAAGGTATTAAAAAGTAAATTTCTTTAGTCAAAAATCTTAAGTCCGGGGGCTGAGGTTGTGGCTCAGTGGCAGAGCGCTTGGCTCGTACGTGTGAGGCACTGGGTTCAATCCTCAGCACCACATAAATAAATAAACAAAATAAAGATATTGTGTCCATCTATAACTAAAAAAAAATAAAAAACTTAAGTCCAGGCTCTTCCTCTCATAATAACAATTCTGGGTCTGGGTCTTCCTAAGTCAAAAACTAGATCTGAATGTACAATAAGAGGGAACCTGAATGAACAAATTCTAACCAGAATCAACTGCAGTAAATTATAAATGCCTTATTATATTATAACTAGGGCATGTTTGGGCTAGGAAATTTTTCTAATTCCCAAACCACATGGAAGTAGTACTTTGCATGAATTTATTTTTTCTTTTACCTCCCAGTTTCAATGAAGATAGTCCTATTAGTCCTGAAAGAGGAAAGCCTTGTCTCATTGGGACCTTAGGAGAGCACCTATTTTTTTCCAGGCAGTCTAGTAAACTGCTCTGCTAAACTTAGCAAGTGACACTGTGGTTTTGACTCTGTCCCTGAAGTTTTTACACTCTGAGGTTTTGGGTGTCTGATCATCATCTTGAGTGATGTTTCTTCCCCACACCTCAACCCTCTTATCTCTTCACTTTATTTTTCCTCAGAGCACTATATCTTATTTTGGATGACTATGCTTCTACATTAGGACTTATTATTTAAAATATCTTTTTTCCATATACTTATTTAGAATTCAACAGCATAATTTACTCTCTCATGGAGTAAGCCAGTAAATAACAATTTTTTAAAAATACTTAAAATCCAGATTTGCTAACAAGATGAGGATGTCAGCAAAGAAATGGACTACAAAACAGAAAAACAACTGATGAATTGGCAAAATATACACTAGTAATTAAAAAGTGAATGAATGTCACATACATATCAGAAATCTGAAGTATTTCTGCTAAACGTATTCTTGTGACCATATTGGAAAGAAAACTAAAGATTGTTGTGTAATGATCATATAGATAAAAACAGAAAATAGAAATTATTTGTTTTTTTCCCTCCATGGAGAGAAGAGAACAAATTCCCTGGCAGAATTCCTACAGCTTCTTCGTGTGAGAGGGAAAATGGCATTTTTCTAAAAGATGGAAGTCCACAGAGAGTTGCAGATCTACTCAGGGATTTCAGTGTCACTGCACTGACTGTACCTCTATGGACAAGAACACTGGCGCAGATGTGCCAAGAGGGAACTGCTTCAATTCAAGGACAACATGGCTATGACCCTGTCCCTTAGGACACCTTCTCTGCCTATGCTGACACATGACCCATGATCCTGGCTCTGCTGATGATAAGGAAAGAGCTAGGTCTTGGGTAATATTCATGTTGGTGACAACTCATTCAGTGCTTGCCAGACCACAAAACAATGGTAGTTCAGCACACATACTTCCAGGAAACGATAAAGAAGCAGCAAAACATGGCATGGGTATTTTGTAAATACTTCATATTAGTAGAAGGGGCATTTTCTGGAGATTCAGGAGATTTACCTGAGCATATAATTTTAAACTATTTAATAAGAAATTTCTATTTTTAAAACATTTTTAAAAGATATCTCATGAAATTCCTCAGTGAAAAGAGAATTATCTGAGTAGAAATACAGATATATGAAAATTTCAGATATTGATTTAAAAATGAGGGAAGCAGAATAGAAAGTCTAACCCTAAAGAGAAAATTAATGCAGATAAAGACATGCTATAACATTCTCTCAGAACATAAAGGAAAAAATGAAAATCAAGACCAGTAGTAACACTAAAATAGGCATTTCACCCTGAAGATGAAAAGCTTCTCAAAATATCCAAAGCATAATGCATAAAATAAATAATTGAGAAGCTGGATCTCATTTAACTTAAATTTTCTCTTTGAAAGACATTGTTAAGAGAAGGTGAAGATAAACCACAAACAGGTAGAAAATATTTGCAAAAAAAAAGAACATGTCTAATAAAAGACCCACATATCCAACATATTAAAATTCAATAATAATAAGAAATCCAGCATCTTGATTAAAAATGGGCAAAAGATCTGAAAATACACATTATTGAAGAAGATATGTAGATAGCAAGTAAGCATATAAAAATATGTTCATGTTCAACATTATATTTCACCTGGGAAATGCAAATGAAAACCATTATTGGATACCAATCATAGAAGCATATTAGAATTGTCAAAATCTAAAATGCTGGCATCAGTGCTGGATATGGAACAACAGGAATTCTCTTTCATTGCTAATGGAAATGCAAAGTTCTATATGAGACAATTTGGCAGTTTCTTTTAAAACTACACATATTCTTACAATAAGATTCAGCAATTGTACTCTTTGATATTCTCTTGAATGAAATGAAAACTTAGGCCCACAGAAGAACTTACAGATGTTTATAGAAGCTTTATATATAATTGCCAAGACTTGGAAGAATTAAGATGCCCTTCAATAGGTAAACGATAAAGAGTGGCAAAACCAGATAATTGAATACAGTATTATGTGGCACAAAATAAAATGGACTATCTAGCTTTGAAGAGACAAAAAAGAACCTTAAATGTATTTTAAAGAAGAAGTCATTCTCAAAAGGCTATGTATTATATGCTTCTTACTATATGACATCCTGGAAAAGGTGGCACTATGCAGACAGTAAAATGATTAGTGGATGCCAAGACTTGGGAAGAAGGAAGAGAAGGCTGAATAGATAGAACACAGTGGAGTTTTTTTGGTATCAGGGTTTGAACTCAGGAGTACTTGACCACTGAGCCACATCCCCAGTCCTATTTTGTGTTTTATGTAGACACAGGGTCTCACTGAGTTGCTTAGCACCTTGCTGGTGCTGAGGCTGGCTTTGAACTTGCGATTTCCTGTCTTAGCCTCCCAAATCGCTGGGATTACAGGCGTGAGCCACCACTCCAGGCTCAGAACACAGAGTTTTTAGATCATTAAAACTGTTTTTTATATGATACTACAGTGGTGCACATATTACATATTTGTCAAAACTCATAGAATGGACAAAACCAAGAATGAACTCTAATGTTAACTGTACACTTTGGGTGACAATGGTGTGAAACTATAACAAATACATTCTTGTGGAGCAGAATGTCCACAGTATGTGTGGAGAGAGGTATATGTTGTGTATGGAAACTCTGTAATTTTTCTTCTTTTTTGTTGTATACTTAAAACTACTCTAAAAAATAAAGTCTTTAAAGAGTGTTTTGTTGTTCTTAGAAGGAAATTCTTTTTTCAGAAATAGAAATATTCTATCTTATTACTATTAATGCTTTTACTTTACCTCACCACTTAAATTTAGTTAATTTTTTAGAGAGGAAGTAGACAGTCACATAAATTATTTCACAGTGTTATAAATTTATTTATAAGTGAAATTTATTTTATTTCCACTGATTTAATACCAAAATTAAATAATATAATTTATAAGTCTCAGCTCATCCTCTTGATATGTAAACAAGGACATTAATTAAAATAGGCTACCCTTTTCAAATGGTAAAAACATAGCAAACAATTTTTTTCAGTAGTATATGTGACATAAAATAATTCTTAACTGTGCTAAAAAAAATTTTGGTACATTTATTCCAATGGGAATATGTGGAAGGAATTTTCCAAATTAGAATTAGTATATGTCAAATATCAAATAGAGGAAGCAAAATGAAAATCTTAATTTTTGCCTAAAACTTGATAAATTTGCTTTTTTCTGGTGATTTTCTTCCAAATTGCCTCAAATGATTTTTATCACTTAAAATCTAAGGTGTGCTCAAAGATTTGTGCACCAAGGATAATCAACCACAAGAATGAAAATAAAATAAATTTTAAAACTTTTGTCCATAAGATGGAACTAAAGTTTCTATATTACACTGAGATAATTTATGACAGTGTTACAAATGAATCAATTTGCTGGTGGCATTTGAAGATCTAGATTTTCTATGTATTCCTTTCAGTAGAGAAAAAAGTGTGCTTAGCATAGTGAAAACCTCTTCTATCATGACAATTTCCTCCTTAATATTTGCTAAGTCAGAATTTGGAACATCAAAGTGAATCATAATTTTTCTTCTGAAACAAAGCACACTTCAGCGTACCCAGAATGGCATAAAAACCCATATAAGACAGTAGTTCACCTGAGACTCTAATCATAAACTGGAAATCAAGTTAATTTTAAATTTTGTACTTCATCTGGTATTGACTATTCACATTTCTACTCCTAACAAAGAAGGTCAAATATATTCTAACATATGCAGGGTAAATACATTACAAATATAGGGAGAGTTGCCCATGTGTGTGTTAGAATATACTCACAGATACAATGTGAACAGTTTATATTTATGCTATATAAAGTCATATCTGAGATTGCACATGAATACTATATTTATCTGAAATAAGTTAAATTTTTCTATTTAAATAAACTTCAGATATAGTCACTATTTCATTCTTTCTGTTAAATGATAATTGTCATTAAAATGATGACTTTTAGAACTCTAATCTCAACTGTGACCCTCAACAAGAATGTAAGCTTGAGTTTCAGATTTTTATCAGAAATAATGATTCCATTCTATGCATTCTTCAAATACATAAAAATGTTTGTAGAGATAAAAATTTATTTAGCCTTTCCTTGGCCATGAAATCAATAAACAGTTTCCCAGACTTATTGATTTAATCTGTATAGTTTGTTGTCAGAAATATTTGCCCAAATATACCTATCAGCCAAGAATGGAAAAAAGTCAATCCAGTGTAATTCAAACCTATAAGAGAAAAGACCAAAAAGTTATATTCTCTTTTTCTTCCTTCTTTCCATATTTTTTATTAATGCATTATAATTATACATAAAAGTGGGATTTGTTGTTACATATTCATACATGCACATATAATTTCACCAGTATCACTCCCCAGTATTTCTCCTTCTCACCCACCCCACTCCTTAGCTCTACTCTACTTATCTCCCTTTGATTTTCATGAGATTTCTCCCCCTCAAATTTCTTTCTCTTGTTTCTTTCTCTCTTCCACATATGAGAGAAAACATATGACCATTGACTTTCTGAGTTTATCTTATTTTGCTTAACATAATGTTCTCAAGTTTCACTCATTTTCCTGCAAAAGACATACCATTCTTCTTTATAACTGAATAAAACTCCATTGTGTATATGTACCACATTTTCTTTACCCATTCATCTGGAATACCTAGGCTGGTTTTATAGTTTTATTATTTTGAATTGTGGTGCTATATGTATGTATGATGACTTTAATTCTTTTTAAGATGAATTCTGAATGGTAAAGCTTGGTCACATGGTATTTCTATTCCTAGTCTTTTGAGAAAGACCATACTGATTTCTGTAATGGTGGTGTTACCAATCTACAGTCCACCAACAGTGTAAAAACGTTCCTTTTTATCCACATCATCTCCAGTATTTATTATTACTGAATATTAGTGTTAATATTTCTGATGTCTGCCATTCTAACTGGAGTGAGATGAAATCTCAGTGTATTTTTGATTTGTATGTCCATAATTGCTACCAATGTTGAACATATTTTTATATATTTATCGGTGTTTGTATTTTTCTATGAAGAAGAATCTGTTTATTTCATTTGACCAATTATTAACTGGGTTATATATATGTTTTGATGTTGAGTTTTTGAGTCCTTTATATTCTGGATATTACTCCTCTGTCATCAGTAGCTGGCAAAGATTTTCTCCCATTCTCTAGGTTCTCTCTTTACAATCTTAATTGCTTCCTTGGCTGTGCATAATATTTTTAATCTGATGCCAACCCACTTATTAATTCTTGGCATTATTTCCTGAGATTTAGGGGTCCTATTGAGAAAGTCATTGCCTGCACCAATATGTTGATGTGTTGACCCTACATAATCTTCAAGGAGTTAAAAAGTTTTCTGGTCTAATTCCTAAGTCTTTGATCCATTTTGAATTGGCTTTTATGTAGGGTAAGAGATAATAAAACTAGAATGACTAGTCCCATTCTTATGCATGTGGATAATCAGTTTCAAGCACCATTCCTCTAAAAGGTTGTCTTTTCTCAATATATGTTTTTGGCACCTTTGTCAAAGATCAGATTACTGAGGCAGGAAGATAGTGGAATAGAGAGGTTGCTTTCCCCGTGGTTCCATGGTGTGAAACAAAGCAAACCAGGCCACTTTTAAGCAAGGTAGGTGAATGAACAAAAATTAGGGGGGGCTTTACTGGAATTTAATACTGGACACTCAAAAGATATTGGGAATTCAGGATATTGAATATAATAAAATAAAGAAGAAATTTCCAATGAACACTCATGGTAGCAGCTGGAGGCACAAGCTGGAATGGTCCCTATGCTAATGCAATAAAGCAATAAATGAATTAAAGGAACCCCCATTCTTGGGAAGACTGAGGGTATGGGGAGTTTAGAGATCAGAGTCATTGCCCAACTAAAACAGTAAGGTGTGCTTCACAATATCCATGTAGGGGAAAGAAGGTGCCATATCTCCCAGAGGCATGCACATAGGACAGCAGAAGTAACCATTTTTCAGCTGCAGCATGGGGTCCAGCAGCCAATATCTCCAAACTGCATGACAGAGTGTATACTTAAGTGACCAGAAGAAAATTAAGCATGGAAGAGGTTTATACAGGGGAATACTGGTTGTGGAAACCCCCTTCAATCTGACTACTGTCCATGCCAGCCAGAAGAGAAGGGCTTGATTGAGAATTCCAAAGGGAAGCAGGAGTAGGAGAAATTGAGTTTGGAGAATGAATCAGAGATCAGGAATCATAGGGTCTGCAGGCAAAATAGTGGGCTAAGAACTGGCTCCTACACCACATGAGTGCAATTCAAAGGAGATTCCTGAGGTACAGTCTTTCACCATGGACTGGAAATTGCTGGGCCCTGAAGGTGTGCTAATTTAAAATCTTCAGACCAATTCACATTCAATGAAGAGACTGGAACATACATAATTCTAAACCCTGCCTCCAAGAGTTCTGCCTCCAGGATTAAACCTTTCACCCTAGAAACTCCTCCATGAGGGTGGAGCAAGTATCATACCCCATACAAATGCTGAGAAGGGAAACTGAGAATCTTTTGAACTCCAATGAAAATAATTTTTCATCAAGATGATTTCCTTTTTTTCTCTCACATTTCTACAATTTTGGAAACCAATTATTTTTCATAGATCAATTTATTGAGGATTAGGATATCTGATTAGTATATTTCAGCTTTGTTTTGTATTCTTTTATTTTTACCTTTATTCTATTCTTAATTTAAAATTTTACTTCATGTATATTTTTCTCTCACTTTTCTGTTTCCCTCAATTCTTTCTCTCTTTTCTTCTGCTAACAGTTAACCTCTATTATTCCCTCTTTCATTTTTTTCCTTCTATCTTCTCCTTCCTCATAAACATCACATCCTATACCATTTCTGTTCTCTCTTTTTGTACAATTTCATATTCTAAACACTTTTGAAAACTTACTGTTTTATTGTAAGCAATAACTGAATATATCAGTTCTGTTTACTGTGACGAATTTGTAGATGTCTTTGTAGAAACCATTTGGTTTAAGGCTGTATATTTTTGCATTCATTGCTATTATTATTTGTGTCCTATATAATGGCAAGGTACTGGAAACCTTCAAGGACACTATAAGTCTACAGGGCAGAAACTGTACTCCCTCAAATCCACACTGATAGATGGGTAGACACACACACACTCACACAAAATACCATGAAAAAACAAGAGAACAAATCACCCAAAACAAATCAAGATGCTCCAATAATAGAATCCATTGACACCACAGTGGAAGAGAAGTCAGAGAAGGAGTTTAGAATGTACATAGTTGAAGTGATCTATGAGGTAAAGTATGATGTAAGGAGTGAAATCAGAAAGAAAACTCAGGAGATGAAATATTACTTCAATAAAGAAAAACAGATTCTGAAAAGAAATCAAGTAGAAATCCTTGAAATAAAGAAATCAATAAGTCAAATTAAAAATTCAATGGAAAGCATGACCAACAGAGTAGACAACATGGAAGACATAACTTTTGGCAATCATGACAAAATATATAGTCATGAAAATAAAGTTTACCATGGAGAAAAGATGTTAAGAAACCAAGAACAGAACTTCCAAGAATTATGGTATAACAAGAAAAGACCAAACTAATGATTTATTGGGATAGATGAAGTGGGGAGATACAAAACAAAGGAATGCACAATCTTTTCAATAAAATAATATCAGAAAAATTCCAAAATCTAAGTAATAAAATAGAAAATCAAATACAGGAAGCTTACAGAACCCCAAATATGCAAAATTACAATAGACCCACACCAAAGCACATTGTTATGAAAATGACTAATATACAGAATAAGGATAGAATTTTAAAGCCTGTCAGAGAAAAATTACAGGCCACATTTAGAGAAAAATTAATTTGGATATCAGCTGATTTCTTAACCCAGACCCTCAGAGCAAGGAGGTCTTGGGATAATTTATATATATCAAGCTCTGAAAGAAAATGGATGCCAGCCAAGAATACTATATCCAAAAAATTAAGCTTCAAACTTGGTGAAATAAAAACTTTTCATGATTTAAAAAAACATTAAACGTATTCCCAACAATAAACCCTGCACTAGAGAACATTCTTAGTTAACATTTCATGAAGATAAAATGAAAAAGAAAAGTGAAAACTAGCAAAGGGAGAAACTACATTAAATGAATAATCAATCAATGGAAAAACTAATACAAATTAAAAACCAGATATAAATGAAAATCACTGGGAATACAAATCATATCTCAATAAAAACTTTAAACATAAATGGCCTAAACCCATAAATCAAAAGACACAGATTGGCAGACTGGATTAAAACACAAGATCAACCCCCATGCTGTCTCCAAGAGACTTATGTCATAGGCAAGGACATTCATAGACTGGAAGTGAAAGCATGGGAAGAACCTATTACTCACATGGATTTTGTAAACAAGCAGAGGTTTCTATCCTCATATCAGATAAAGTAGACTTCAAGCCAAAGTTAATCAGAAGGGACAAAGAAGGATATTTCATACTGGTTAAGGAAATTATACATCAAGAAGATATAACAATTATAAATATTTATATCCAAAACAATGGAGCACTATATAAAACAAACAAATCTATCTCAATTTCAACAATAAGTAGAATATGACACAATAAAACTGGGTAAATTTAACACACCTCTCTAACAACTGGATAGACTGGATAGATCCTTCAAACAAAAAATAAAGAAAATATAGGACTAAATAATACAATCAATAATTTAGACTTAACAGACATATATAGAGTATTTAATCTATCAATGATCGAGTATACTTTCTTCTAAGCAGCACATGGATCCTTCTCTAAAATAGACCATCTCTTATGCCACAAAACAACTCTTATCAAATAGAGAAAATACCTTGCATTCTATCAGATCAAAATGGAATGAAATTAGAAATCAATGATAAAATTCAAAAATAGAAGCTACTCTAACACCTGGAGACTAAATAGTATGCTATTGAGTGACCAATGGAAAGTACAGGAAACCAGAGATGAAATTTTTTTAAAAACTTAGAAGTAAATGAGAATAGCAAAACAATATATTAAAATCTCTGGGACACCATGAAGGCAGTTCTAAGAGGAAAGTTGATTATATTAAGCTCATTAATTAAAAGAATAGAAAATATTCAAATATATTACCTAAAAGTACATCTCAAGGTCCTAGAAAAAGAACTACAAATCAAGACCAAAAGCAGTAGAAGACAGGAAATAGTTGAAATTAGAGCAGAAATCAATGAAATTTGAAACAAAAAAAATTCAAAAAGTGACAAAACAAAAAGTTGTTTCTTTGAAAAACAAATAAAACTGATAAATCCTTAGCCAAGTTAATGAAGATACAGAAAGAGAAAACTCAAATTACTAAAATTTGTGATGAAAAAGGAATATCACAATGAATAATACTGAAATACAGAAGATAATCAGAAACTATTTTGAAAATTTATACTTCAAAAAAACAGAAAATCATGTAGATATTGACAAATTTCCAGAGACATATGACCTACCCAAACTGAATCAGGAGGACATACACAATTTAAACAGGTCAATTTCAAGCAATGAAATAGAAGACAACATCAAAACCCTACCAACCAAAAAAAAAAGTCCAAGACCAGACTGACTCACAGCCAAATTCTACAATACCTACAAGGAAAAATTAATCTCAATAATTCTCAAATTATTCCATGAAATGGAAAAGGAGGAAATATTTCCAAACTCATTCTATGAAGCTAGTATCACCCTGATAGCAAAACCAGATAAAAACACATCAAGGAAAGAAAACTTCAGATCAATATTCCTGATGAACATAGACACAAAAATACTCAATAGAATTCTGGCAAATCACATACACAATCATGGTAAAAAGATAGTGCGTTGTGATCAAGTGGGGTTCATCCCAGGGATGCAAGGTTGGTTCAACATACAGAAACTAATAAACATAATTCATTACATCAATGGACTTAAATACAAGAATCACATAATTATCTCAATAGATGCAGAAAAGGCATTTGACAAAATACAGCACCTGTTCATGTTGAAAACACTGGAAAAATTGGGGATAGTAGGAACATACCTCAACATTGTAAAAGCTATATATGCAAAACCCAAGGCCAATATCATTCTAAATGGAGAAAAATTGAAAGCATTCCCTCTAAATACTGGAACAAGACAAAGATGTCCTCTTTCACCACTTTTATTCAGTAGTTAGAAAGAAATTCAAGGGATATGAATAGGAAAACAAGAACTCAGACTATCCCTATTTTCTGATAATATGATTCTATATTTAGAAGACCTAAAACAATCCACCAGAAAAATTCTAGAACTCATAAATCAACTAAGCAACATAGCAAGATATAAAATTAACACCCTTAAATCAATTGTGTTCCCATACATCAGTGATGAATCTAGTGAGAGAAATTATGGAAACTATCCCATTCACAACAAACTCAAAAAAATTAGGAATCAATCTAACAAAAGAGCTGAAAGATCTCTACAATGAAAACTACAGAATATTAAAGAAAGAAATTGAAGATGATCTTAGACAATGGAAAGACCTCCCATGTTCTTAGATAGGCAGAATTAATATTGTCAAAATGGCCATACTACCAAAAGTGCTATACATATTTAATGCTATTCTTATTAATATCCAAATGATATTCTTTATAGAAATAGAAAAAGCAGTCATGAAATTCATTTGGAAAAATAAGAGACCTAGAATAGCCAAAGAAAAGTGAAGCAAGAGGCATCATAATATCAGACCTTGAATAATACTATAGAGCTATGGTAACAAAACAGCATAACAGAACAGAAGTGTAGACCAATGGTACAGAACAGAAGACACAGAGACACACCCACGTAAATACAATTATCTCATACAAGACAAATGCACCAAAAACATTCATTGGATAAAAGTTAGCCTCTTCAACAAGTGGTGGTAGGAAAACTGGAAATCCACATGCAACAAAATGAAATTAAAACCCTATTTCTCACCCTATACAAAACCCAACTCAAAGTAGATCAAGGACTTAGGCACTAGACCAGAGATCTTGTACCTAATAGAAGAAAAAGTTGGCCCAAATCTCCACCATATTGAATGAAGAACTGACTTTGTTAACAAGACTCCTAGAATGCAAGAAGTATACTCAAGAATCAACAAATGGAAAGAAATCAAACTTCAAACTTTCTTCACAGCAAACGAAACAATCAAGGATGTGAAGAAAGAGCCTAAAAATGAGCTGAGGCTGTGGCTCAGTGGCAGAGCACTTGCCTCACACGTGTGAAACACTGGGTTCGATCCTCAGCACCACATAAAAATAAATAAACAAAATAAAGACACTTTGTCCATGTATAGCTAAAATTTTTTTTTTTAAAAAAGAACCTAAAGAATGGGAAAAATTCTTTGCCACTTGCACCTCAGATATAGCACTAATCTCCAGGACATATAAAGAACTCAAAAAACTTAACACACACACAAAACCCAATCAATAAATGGGCAAAGGAAATAACAGACACTTCAGAGAAGAAGATATAAAATCAATCAAAAAAATACATGAGATGCTGAAAGATTGCAGCCTAGAAGGAGGCTGCATTCCTTGTCTCTCCATGACCTGGGATTCAAGCAATGAGAATACTGTTTCTCTGAGAGATATTAGAGGACTCCCAACAGCTGCTCCTGCACAGGAATCCCACAATTATGCAATTAATAATAATTGCATGCCCATGAAGTTCACCTCAGCCTCCACGTTTGTGAAGAACCACGGCTACTCACCCACAAAGGACCCGCTCCCATAGAGGACCCTCAGCATCAGCACCCACACACTGCACAGGACCCCTGGTTGCCCATCCATGCAGGATCCCTGGCCGCCAGTCCCACACAGACCCCTGGCTGCAATTCCTGTGTGGACCCTCATCTACCAGCATGGGGCTTCCCCCAGTCACTTCCATCTTAGGACACTGCAATGGCTGCAAGTGTCCCCTTCACACAGTAGTATGCACCTGAGGACACTGGACAGGGTCTGGAGACAGCCTCCTGCTACAACACCACATGCCACAGAACTGCATCTCCAAACACATTGCCCAATGCCACTGCCCAGCCCACCCTGACACCCCATCTGTAAAAGCAGCTCCTTCCATCTTGGGGCACCTTTGTCACCATCTTGGATTATCCTCGCTACTGCCATCACCATCTTTAGTTGGGGCAATTCCCAGCTTGGGACACCGGCTGGGGCCCAGAAGCAATATCAAGATACTTATAGTCCCCCAACTTGCCTCTCTCCCCTGCAGCCACTAACCCGGCACAGAGCTTGCAGCTAGGTGGCTGGTCTGTAGGCTGGTCCTGATCTGCCTGGCACAAAACAGCTCTCTGTAACAGGTGCACAGGCCCCAGAGCACAGCCTACAAGAAGTAGTTTCTGATTGGGAAGTAGAAAGGGAAGGGGTGAGTGAGATATAATTTAGAGACTTAATTAGAGACCAGGAATTGTGAGGTCTACAGGTGATATAAGGAGATAAGATCAGGCACCCACATCACATGAGGGGCCCCAAAGGAGATCCTTGGGGTGCAGTCTTCCAACAGGACTGGAAAGTGCTATACCCCACCTCCTTCAGTTCTGCCTCCAAGACTAATCCTCCTATCCTAATAATCTTTACCATCCTGAGGGTGGAGTTACCAGCAAGCAACGGACAACCCCACTCACTGGATAAGAAGGGAATCAGAAAAGATACTGAACTGCATCAGAAACATCCCTTCAATTTACCTTGAGATTTTTTCTATTATCTTTTTTCTTTTCTTCTTTTCTCTCTCTCTCTCTTTTCCTTCCCTCAAATCCCCAACATCTGTGAAACTAAGTATTTTTCATGCATTAGGCTACTGAGGACTGGAATGTCTTAATAGTATATAACAGTTGTGTTGTATATTCTTTTATCTTCTATTTTTACATTATTTATTTTTCTTAATTTTGTTTGTTGTACTCTATTTTCTTCCTACTTACTTTTCTCCCCCAATCTCTCTCTTTTCTCCTGCTACTAGTAAACTTATTTTGATTCCTTTTTCACACATCATAAGATCTAATAATTCTATATCCTCACTTTTAACCTCCTTAACATCTCACCCAACACCCCACCTCCAGTTCTCTCTTTGTCCACCATCAGAAACTGTAGACCTTTTTGCTAACCTACTGTTTATATTGTAGATAATAACTGAACTCACTATTTCTGTATACTATGGAAAAACCATAAACATCTTATTAGGAGCTATTTGATTTAAGGCTGTATATTGTTTGTATAGGGATCTGTTAATATTGATCTCTCCCTTAAAGGAGAGGTATTGAAAATCTGCAGTGAAACTGTAAGCCTATAGGATAAAAACTGTAACAACTCTGATCTGCAGATACTAACACACAATAAGGGGTAGTGGGTTAGGGAAGAATATAATTTGGATTAGACAAAGGGGAATGAAAAGAAGGGATGGGAAATGAGAATAGGAAAGATAGTAGAATAAACTGGACATTACTATTCTATGTGCATATATGATTACACAACCAATGGAATTCTACATCATGTACAACCAGAAGAATGAGTAGTTTATACTCCATATATGTACAATATGTCAAAATACATTCTACTATTTGTGCACTAATAAGAAAAAAAATTAAAGAATCAGATGACTGCATCTGTGTGGATTTGTATCTGTTTCATCTATTCCATACCATTGATATATATGATTGTTTTAATACCAGCATCATACAGTTTTTGTTAGTATAGCTCCATAGTCTAATTTGAAGTCAGGTGTTATGATGCCTCTAGCATTGTTCTTTTGGCTTAGAATTATGTTTTTCTATTACTGTGAAGAATATCATTAGTTTTATGTAAGGGAATAGCATTGAACCTGTTTAATGTTTTTGTTAGTGTGGTGTTATAAACAAAGAACATGATAGGTCTTCATCTTGTTTTGTCTTCAGTTTCTTTCTTTAATATTCTATGGTGTTCACTGTAGAGGTTTTTCACCTCCTTGGTTAGATTTATTACAACCTTCTTGTTGTTTTTGTTGCTGCTGCTGTTATTTCTTTGTTTTGTTTTGAGGCTATTTTGAATGGAAATGCTTTCCTGATTTCTTTCTCTACATATTCATTTTTTATGTATAGGAAAGATATTAATTTTCATATGTTGATTTTGTAATTTCCTACTTTTGAATTTATTGGCTCTAAAAGAGGTTTTTATGTTCTTCTAGATATAGAATCATATCATCTGCAAACAGAAGTAATTTGACCTCTTTTCCTATTCAAATCCCTTTTATTTCCTTCTATTATCTGATACTTCAGGCTAGAGTTTCAAGAATTATATTGAATAGGAGTAGTAAAAGTGTGCATACTTGTTTTGTTCTGAATTTTAGATAAAATGTTTTCACTTTTTCCCCATTTACTGTGATTTTAGCTTTGGGTTTGTTATACATAATCTTCACGACCCTGAAGTAGATTCATTGTGTCCATAATTTCTTCAGAGTCTTTATCATCAGTGAATGCCGCAATTTGTTAAAGCCTTCCTCTCCATCTATTAATATGACTATGTGATTTTTGTCTTTAATTCTATTTATGTGTTGGATTACATTTATTGATTTGTGTAGGTTAAACCATCCTTGCACGCCTGGGATTAATGGACTTGGACATTGTATACAATCTATTTAACATGTTATTGGACATGATTTGCTAATATTTTATTAAAGATTTTTGCATCTATATTCATCAAGGATATTGGTCTGTAGTTTTCATTCCTGAATGTGCCTTTATTTGGGTTTGGCATTAGGGTGATACTGGCTTCATAGGATGAATTTGGAAGTGTTCTGTCCCTTTCTATTTTATGGAATAATTTGAGGAACATTGGCACCAGTTTGTCTTTAAATATCTAGTAGAATTCATTTAAGAATCTCTTTTGTCCTGGGTTTTTCTTTGTTGGAAAGCTTTTTATGACTGCTTGTATCTCACTTCTAGTTATTTGTCTATTTAGGTTTTTCTATGCCCTCTTGATTCAGTTGTGTCAGGTCATTTGTCTAGAAATGTATCCATTTCTTCTAGGCTTTCCAATTTATTAGAGTATAAGTTTTCAAAATAGTCCTAAGGATCCAATTGATTTCTGTGATGTCTATAGTCATTTCTCCTTTTTCACTTCTTCTGTATTTTTCTTTTAGTTAATTTGGCTAAGGGCTTATAAATTTTGTTTATCTTTTCAAAGAACCAATACTGATCATCACTTCTATGTATTTTTTTATTCTCAATTTCATTGATTTCAGCTCCAATCTTAATTATTTCCTTCCTTTTACTGGTTTGAGAATTGGTTTGTTCTTGTTTTTCAGGGGTCTAGCAATATATCATTAAGTTGTGTTGGAGGAATCTTTCTGGTTTTCTTATGTGGGAACTCATAGCTATAAACTTTCCTCTTAGAACCAATTTCATAGTGTCCCAGAGTTCTGGTATGTTGTGTCACTATTATTGTTTGATTCTAAGAATTTTTCATTTTTCCTTTGATTTCTTCAATCAACCATTCATCATTTGAAAGTATTTTGCACAATCTCTATGTATTTATGTAGTTTCTGAGGGGTCTTTTGGGGGAGGTGTTGATTGCTAATTTCATTCCATTATCAGATAACATGCAAAGAATTAAGTCATTTTATTTTGTTTTACATTTGCTAAGAGTTGCTCTGTGACCCAAAGTATGACCTATTTTGGAAAAATGTTCCATAAGCAGCTTTGAAGTTTATTTAGGTGTGATTGAATGACATATTCTATGGATTTTGCTAAGATCATTTCATTTTTAATATTTTTATGTCTAAAAAGCCTTTACTGAGTTTATATTTGGATGACCTATCTATTGATGAGAAAGGTGTCTTGAAAACACCCAGTATTATTGTACTGGGGTCTATCTTATCTATATTTGAGTAGTGTCTGTTTTATATAATTAGGTGCACCAACATTTGGGCTATAAATACTTATTATCACTGTATCTTCTTGTTGAATCTTTCCTTTTACAGTTATAAAGTGACAACCTTTGTCTCTTATAATTAATTTTGGCTTGAAGTCTACTTTGTCAGATATGAAAGTAGCTTCTCTGCTTTTGGGGGAGTCTTCATTTGCTTACTATGTCAATTTATATCCTTTCATTTTCAGCCTGTGGCTGGCTGTGTTTGCCTATAAGATCAATCTCTTGTAAGCAACAAATAACCTGGTCTTTTTCTTTTTTCTTTTTAAATCCATTCTGCCAGTCTAGGTCTTTCAATTGGAGAGTTGAAACCATTTACATTCAACATTGTTATAGAGATGTTTGTTCATTCCTGCCAATTTGATTTATCTCTAATGTTTAATTCGGTCTTTCTTTTCATTTGCTTAGCTAGTCCTAAATTAGTTTTGTTCATTTGTGAGTTCTGGGGTTTGTTTTAGATTTCTTCTCCATGTAATATTTCTTTAAGTATTTTTTTATAGTAATGTCTTCAGAACTATGAGGTAAATAAACCTCTTTTATGTATCTATTGTCTAGCCTTAGGTGTTCATTATGGCTATGGAAATCAGTCTAATATAGTATCTAGTAAAATCCATTTTTAAAAAATATGAGATTTTACATGCAGAATAATAAACAAAAAATTTACCTCTGGGGAGACAATAGGAAAGAAACAACAAGTAAAAACAAAAGCACTGATAATATTCTATTTTCTTCACTTGGTAATGTGTTCATTAGTTTGTATATTATTATCATCATCATCATTAATATTATCTTACATAGTACATATATTCTCTTGTATGTATTACATTGTTATGAAGTTTTCAAAATAAAGAATAATATTGATTCAGGATACATCTTTATTTTCTACAATGAATTTCTAAAACCAATCATCTCACAATATGGAAAAGGTAGACCAGTCAGTTCTCTTTTCAAAGTTTTGCCTCTTTCTTTTAAATGTACAGAGTGAAATTTGTTCATTTGTTACATATTCCTATGAGTTTTGACAGTTTGTAGCATGCAGAACCATAACTATGATGAAAATACAGAGAATTTCTGTTACCTCAAAAAATTACCTCCTGCTTCCCCCTTTGAAGTCAATTTCTCCACCAACTCCTGAAAATCACTATGTTCTCCATTTCTAAATTTTATATATTTATAATGTCATATAAATGTAATCATTATGTATATAGTCCATTGTATCCAACGCCTTCACTTAGCAATGAAATTGGGATAGATTGATAGTTGTTTCTATTACTTCATTGTATTGATATACCAACATTTATTTATTCATTCCCCAACTGAGCACTTTCGGTTTTTTTCTCACTTTTCGTAGTTGTAAACAAAGTTGCTCTAAATGTTCATATGCAGTTTTTTGTATGAACATCAGTTCTACTTTACCTTGAATAATCTCCTAAAGTAGGATTGTTTGGTCATAAGATAATTATGTTATCTTTATAAGAAACTGAACAGAAATTGTTCTTCAAATACTTTTTGCATTCCTCCAGCAATGTATTAGAATTTTCATTGTCCTGTATATCCTTGTGAAGAATTGGTATCCTCATGGGGGTTGGCATGGTTGTGGTTATTTTTTGTTTGATTAATTTTGCTATTCTAGTAAGTATGAAGTTGTTTATTTGTGGCTTTAATACATTTCCCTATTAACTAACAAATGTTTTTGCATGTGCTTGTTTGCCATTACTATATCATCTCTGGTAGAACATCAGTTTAAATCTTTTGCCCATATTTTAAATTTGATTGTTTGACTTATTATCATTGATATTCAGAGTTATATAATGTTTAATTTTGATAAAATAAAATTGTATTGGAGGGAGATTCCTATAAATTTCAAATAAGTGAATTTGGTTGAGACTGTTGTTTGAGTATTCTATATCTTTATTAATTATCTGTCTGCTTAATTTATTGGTTACTCATAAAAGAATTAACATTATCAAGCATAACTTGTTTTTACTATCTTCTGGATACCATGATTTTTAATATGTGATCTAGACCCATTTATATTATTGTAATGTGTATTTTTTCTCTTGATTCTTTCAAGAATTTTTCTTTTTTCAAGAATTTTTCTTGCAATTTGGCTATGATTTATTTGAATTCAAGTTTCTTTGAGTTTATCCTTTTAAGCATTCGCTGAGTTTCTGAAACACATAAATTTATGTCATTTACCAAATTTGCAGATTTTTAACCACTTTCTCCAAATAATTTTACCTCACCAAACTCTTTTCTCTGTAACTCCAGTAACACTAATTTAAGAAATTCTTATAAATTTAAATTCATTTTTCTTCTGGTTTTTTGTTGTTGTTGTCGTTCTTGTTTGTTTTATTTTGTTTTCCAGATTGGGTGGCATTTATTGATTTCTCGTTCTTTAATAATTTCATTTCTGTTTTTTATTGTTGTTATTGTTGCTTTATTTTTGTTTCATGTGATACTGAGGATTGAACCAGGTCCTTGGGTATGCTAGTAAAGTATTGTAACACTGAGCTACATTCCTAGCCCAACTCTTTTCATTTCTAGCATTCACTTTGTTATTTATCCCATCCAGTAATTTAAAAATTCCAGATATTATATTTTTGGATTTCTAAAACCTCATATGGTTCTTTTCATAGTTTCTCTTTATTGGCTGAAAATTTCTATCTTACATTTATATCATAAAATATTTACTCATCTTTGAAGTTTCAAGGAAAAAGACAATCAATATATTTTAACCTGAGATAAAGGCCAGATATTTGCTTATAATGAGTTGTATTATAAGAGAAGATGTTTACTTTTTAGGAGACTCTAATCTTTCATAGACTGCCAGTTGATATGCAAATCTTCAGAGAGAGAGAATGCTAATTAACCTGAAATGTAAGCAAAAGTCCTCAAGAAACAGAAGGATATTACAATCTGGAATATTTCCAGAAATCTCAGCCTTTAGGGAGACATAATGCCTAGCTTCCAAGGTATTTTTCTGTTCAAACATGGTCTTTATTTGGAAGTTTCAGACCATGAAGGAATTTGAAAAATCCATGGAGAATTGTCTTATAACCCAAGGAAGAAAAGAAAGAAGGGAGGGATGAGACAGGGAGGAAGGAAAGGAAAATAAAAATCTTAGGAAATGAGCAGATACAGGAGGAATTAGGTATTTAACAGAACCACAAACAGTTACTTCACAATTCCAATAATGACACTGAAGATACTAATATTATTGCCTGAGTATCATTTCTCCCATTCATTCTGGACACCATTGTTAGAAGACTGTGAATGATAAAACCATGAAATATGTGTTCCTAGATATTTGATATTGCTGTCAACTCTTCCACCTTCTGCTCTCAAATGAATTTTTTATTAGCTCTGAATCTTTGCACAAAAACTCTATATTCAAAGTCTGAGGTGAGTGCATAAGAAAAAGGAACTAGGTCATGTTGCCTTCACAGTATCAAAAGAGATTGAGAAAGTGATTATCTGCTTGCTGTTTGGTGGTTCTTCAGAATGAAGAAACCTCAGCAAAGGGCCAAGAAACAAGGTGCACAAGTTAGGAAACTTCCTGAATATAAGAAATCTAAATATCCAAAGGGCCAAATATCCATCACAAATGTATCCTAAGTTAATCAATCTGTCTAAACATAAATTAAAACCAAAATATTACCACCAATAACCAGATTTAAGGTTAAAGAGATTTGTTTTGATACTCTAGGTACAAAAAGATAAAATATTTACAGATATGGCCAAAGTAAGTTTAGAAGTGTCACTCTAAGCATTGGTTTGGAATTATAGGTTCTTATAAAGTAAATGAAAAACTCCAGTTTTCCTCAGTAAAGTAAGCTAGTACCATTAAGACAGCAACTGAACTTCACTAGGACCAACAAATGGAACAGGTATAGGAAAACCACATGGATCCTGGAATTTAAAATATTTATTATTGGGAAAATTTAGAGACTATAATGTATCATTTTACAGCTGGGAGCTTGGGATTATAGCATTTAATAAGTAAATGCATGCATTTGTTTCATAGTAGAAAAACTTAAGTTTGAATGTGCAAAGAAATGAGACTATGTTTTAAAATAAGTGAAATAACCAGGAAATATTAACATCTTAGGACTTGGTATTTGTTTCATAATCTCTCTTCTTGTATTTTTGCCTTCATATACACATACTACCCATCCATTCTCATGTGATCTCAATTCTGAGCAACAGAATACCCAATGATAGTCATTTTCAGTGACTAAATCATTCTGCTAGCGTTTTTCATCTACCCTTAAGCCACTCTTCTTCCATGACTCTCATAGGTTTTGAGTTTAATTGAAACCTTATTTTGCTTTTAACTACTAAAATGTTTTGTAGTCAAAACATGTAGTCATATGTCACTATGTCCTGCACAATGAGGGATCAGATAACTGCACAGAGGTATGAGCCAGCTGAGAAACTAAAATTCTGAAATAACAAGAAATAAAAGACAAAAGACACAGGAAAATAATTTGAACAGCGAGGGCCTAGTGGGAGAATTGGATCTGTTCTCTAACAAAGAGTGAGGCTCCTCGTGCCTTATTTACAGGAGGCACATCAAAGCGACTTATTGTGAGGAAGGGTTCTTCCACGTAAACATGAAGCGAGAGGCTCTGGGGAAACTCGCCTGAGTGGAGCCTTATCACTTGTGCAATAATTCTTCCTCCTCCAGGCAGCTGGCACCTCAAGGTTACTTGGGTGCACTGGTATCTCTTTCCACTTCCCGGGAGTTGTGTTTGAGCCTAGTGCTGTCTCAACCAATAAATTCTGTAATTACTGCATTTATAGATACACCTTCATACATGATTTGCTTCTATATGACAATGATAGCTAATTTCACTGAACAATGATTATGCTTGTCAAATTTTTGTCTTGGTCTGTTTTCTGTTGCTATTTAAAGATATCTGAGACTGGTAATTAAAAAGTTCATTTTGGCTTATGTCTCTGGAGACTGGAAAGTCCAAGAACACCATGCTGTCATCTGCTTAGCTTTTGCTTGGCCTTGTGATTTTTCATCTCATGGTGGAAAGGAGAAAGGCAAACGGGTATGTGTGAAAGAAGCGGAATATGAAGAGCAGCCTCATTTTATAACAATCTGTTCTCTTAATAACTAATCCAATCCCACAAGAGTGATAACTCACCAACATAAGAGAAATATTAATCAATTATGAGGACTCTGTCTCCATGATCCAATACCTCCCACTAGGCCCCATACCCCAATGCTTCTACATTAGTGACCAAGCCTCAATATGAACTCTAATAGAGTCTAAGCATATTCAAAGCATCACAGACAATAATAGCCAGTGTGGTGTGTGTGTGTATTTGTGTGTGTGTGTGTCTGTCTGTCTGTCTCCTGGGATTGAACCCAAGGGACTCATGCCTGCTAGGCAAATGTTTTATCAACTGAGCTAGATCCCCAGCAGAATCATAGGTAATTTTATTGAGCAATTTTACATTGTCAGCACCATGCTAATCATGAAGGGTTAAATTATCCTATGTATTCTTCACAACATACCTAGAAAGTATGTACAACTATGAAATGCACATTACAGTCATATATACCTTAGTCTAGAAATGCTGAGAAACTTGTCTGAGGTTTCCAAACTAGTACCCGGCAAGCTAATGCCAGAATTCAAATCAGCCTGTCCCCAGAGGTAGAGCTATTATTCTACACTATTTTTCTATGGCCTCTGTATGGTGTTTATATAGTTAAGGCGGGATCTGAGACAATTTTAAAGGAGTGTCATCTTTTGCTTCAGTTAATTAGTACCAATATTGTTATTCTCATCTGTCAATTTTCCATTTATCTCTCAACCTCTTAGCCAAATTCTAAGAGATTTTTAATTTCCTTAGACAAACTTTGAGATCATAAACTGTTTAACCCTGTACAGATATTTTCATTTCTGCTGAGTTAAAAGAAAGAGTGTAAGTAAATAAACTGAAAAGCTAGAGCTTTAATGTATTTTTGGAAACATAACAATACAATAGCCATTTTAAAAAAATGAATCATTTATATAAACCTTTATATAAAGGTTATTTGGCTTAAGTATGTTTTTGCTTTAGTTTAAATTGTGCACATTAACATAAATACACAGAGTAAAGGGAAGTAACTAATTTGCATTTTATAAATGTAATTAGCATTAATAGAATGTATGCACTCTGATAGTCTAGATGACATAGTTGCATTAATTCTCTTCCCTGGAAAGATTTAAGTGATTCAGAATATATTCCTTTCTAATTAGATTGTTCTAACAAGGATAACTCAGTATGATGTACATTTAGAACTCAATAGAATAGGACTTCTGGAATTTTAACAACATAATAAGATTTTTTTTTTTTTGGCTTTTTGTACATCACACTTTCAAAGATATCTTTGAAATTATTCCTACAATATTTATTTGTTCCCACTTAGAAATTTCGTTTTGAATAAAGTGCATTTTTTTAACAGACCAAAATGCAGCCTATACCCAAGGGATGACTTCGTAATTGTGAGAATTTTCAAATAGGTTTTATGCTGTTATGTAAGAAAGTAATCCACTTAAAGAATTTTTTAAAAAACAGTAATATCTAATTCAGTGGGAACACTGAGTTGAATAGAATTTAAAAACTATAATAATTTCCAGAAAATAAATCATATAACATGTGTCATTTCAGAGTGCATTATATTACTTTGTATTCTTTACTTCATACTTTTAATCCAAGGGTTGAAAGAGTGTGATGACTGTTACATACTGTGGAATTTGTACTTATTAATTTAGATCATTTTTACCTAAGAGGTATTGTAGTTGTATCACCAAAGCTAGTAAATCCTCAGGGATTGAGGTTTAAGACAGTGCTCATTTATATTTTTAAAATACCATTTACAATGGTGTTTATTCTATATTATACTCAAAACTTGGAATTTTCCAAGTCCATTGATCAAAGAGTAAGTATGTCTTCATCTAGATGTCCAAGAAGTTATATCCCATGCTTTTTTTTTACACTTTTCTAAAATTGAGGAAAGAAATGTTGCCTACAACTTAACAACCCAATTTTATAGCAAAAAAAGTTTAATTATACAAATAAGTATTTGTAGTCATATACTTAACCTACAAAATTGACCTTACTCTTCATATTGAAAAGTATAAGGAATAAATACAGTGAGAAATATATTTATGCATAAGTGTTTTCACAAAAATTATCAAAGAATTCTAGATGTTAGTTAAGTTATATCTTTGCTTTCTTCTGCTTTTTTTTTCCTTATTTTGTTCTTTCTTTCGTTTTTTCCAATTAGGTTCCACGATACAGAAATCAATAAAATATTCATGGAAAGTATCAGGAAAAGAGGTCATACTGGATTTTTTTTCAGTTGTCATGGATGCTGTTACATAATTACACAATGTGGGTGATTCAAACAATAAAAATTTACTTTCTCAAGGACAAGGAAAAAATTCAAGATCAAGGTGCCAGACAGGCTTGGGTTTTTCTGAGGCCTTAGATTGAGATGACCCCTCTCTGGCTACCTTTTTGACCTGGTCATGTCTCTAACTTACGTCCTTGGTGTCTCTCTGTATGTCTTAACCTTCTCCTCTTGTGAAGAGACTAGTCAGTTTGGAATAGAGACATTCATGTGAACTTATTTACCAATTTAAATGACCTATCTCCTCAGTATCATCACATATGTTAGGACTTTAACATATGAATTTGGGAGTGAAATAATTCAGTATATAATATGACTATGCTAATTTTCTGACAAATAATCAAATTTTCCTCATTCCAGCATCCCTATTTATGAGACTATTATCATTACACAGCTCCACCCTATATCCTTGAGATAGCCAATGAAATGTGAGAAAAACTTTACAAAAACTAGCCTGTGACTCACAGGATCTCTTTTCCTTGGGCATCATTCTGCATGAGGGCTTCTTTGCTAGTATGCATTCTAAAATAAAGAAAACATGGAGCTGTTTCCCAGCCTACCTTCAATTGACATTTAGAGATAAATTTTTGTTGACATAATCCACTGAGATTTGAGGTGTCACTTTTTCCTGCAGCATACAGCATTTCTGATTATCCCAAATGTATATATAAAATCATTGATATATTATTAAATTCTTAAAGTTCCTTTATAAGACAAGAGAAAAAAACTGAACATATAGTCCCTCTTCTTGTTTAAACTGCCCTGAAAACAGAAAATTAAATTCTTGTGCATGGTGAGAGATAGGGGTTTAGTTTTATTTTGCTGCATATGGATTTCCAGGTTTTCCAGCACCACTTGTTGAAGAGGCTATCTTTTCCCCAGTGTACATGTTTGGCTCTTTTATCTAGTATAAGGTAACTGTATGTAAGTGGTTCGTCTCTGTGTCTTCTGTTCTATACCATTGGTCTACATGTCTATTTTGGTGCCAGTACCATGCCGTTTTTGTTACTATAGCTTTGTAGTATAATTTAAGGTCAGTATTGTGATGCCTCCTGCTTCAGTCTTCTTGCTAAGGATTGCTTTGGCTATTCTGGGTCTCTTATTCTTCCAAATGAATTTCATGATTGCCTTTTCTATTTCTATAAGGAATGCCATTGGGATTTTAATTGGAATTGCATTGAATCTATATAGTGCTTTGGGCAATGTGGCCATTTTAACAATATTGATTCTGCCTATCCAGGAGCATGGGAGATTTTTCCATCTTCTAAGGTCTTCTTCAATTTCTTTCTTCAGTGTCTTGTAGTTTGCATTGTAGAGGTCTTTCACCTCTTTTGTTAAATTGATTCCCAAGTATTTTATTTTTTTTGAGGCTATTGTGAATGGGATAGTTTTCCTAATTTCTCTTTCAGAGGATTTAACACTGATGTATAGAAATGCAATTGATTTGTGGGTGTTGATTTTATATCCTGCTACTTTGATGGAATCATTTATTAATTCTAAAAGTTTTCTGGTAGAATTTTTTGGATCCTCTAAGTATAGAATCATGTTGTTTGCACATAATGATAGTTTGAGTTCTTCTT
>CM053403.1:114169757-114189020 GCA_028644305.1 Xerus rutilus
CCATTTAGGATGATGTTGGCCTTGGGTTTAGCATAGATAGCTTTTACAAAGTTGAGGTTCCTACTATCCCAACTTTTTCTAGTGTTTTGAGCATAAAAGGGTGTTGTATTTTGTCAAATGCCTTCTCTGCATCGATTGATAAAATCATATGACTCTTATCTTTAATTCTATTGATGTGATGTATTACGTTAATTGCTTTCCATATGTTGACCCTTGGAATGGAACCACCATTTGAGCCTGCTATCCCTCTCCTCAGTCTATACCCAGAAGACTTAAAAACAGCATACTACAGTGATGCAGCCACTTCAATGTTTAGAGCAGCTCGATTCACAATAGCCAAACTGTGGAACCAACCTAGATGCCCTTCCATAGATGAATGGATAAAGAAGCTGTGGTATATATACAAAATGGAATATTACTCAGCAATAAAAGAGAATAAAATTATGGCATTTGCAGGTAAATGGATGGAGTTGGAGAATATCATGCTAAGTGAATTAAGCCAATCTCAGAAAACCAAATGCCAAATGTACTCGTTGATAAGTGGCTGCTGATCCATAATGTGGGGAAGGACATGGGAACAATGGAGGAACTCTGTTCACAGGGGTGTAAGTGGAGAGGGGGCATGGGGACAGTAAAGGTGGTGGAATATGATGGTCATCATAGCCCTAACTTTATGTATGACTGCATGCATGTTGTGATTCCATATCACTTATAACCAGAGAAATGAAATGTTATCCCCTTAAAAAAATAATAATACAATTTAAAAAAATTTTTTTATAGATTAACAAAATAGGCATATGAAATTTTATGAATTAGATGCTTTATTTTAAATCCAAGAATCTTAAATATTCAACCTTTCTCCAAGACACATTAAGACAAGATACAGCTTCTAATGGTAATTTCACAGTTAAATTAGAAAAAGAAGGCAAGTACCAGCATGCCAATAAATATTCCTTTAATCATGTTTCAATCACCACTGAACATCCAAGTTTATTTGTATAATTACCCTTTCAACTATATAAAGTATACTTACTTAACCTAAATTATCATATATATACTCAATGAACTGTCTGTCAATTATTGAAATAAAGTATATGAAAAGTTCATAATGACATGAAAAATGAATGCCATAATTTACCTAAAATGCACAAGGCCCTACCCTAGGTCCAATCCTCAGTATAACAACAACAACAAAAAAAAGATATAGTAGAGGAAAGCACAATATAAAAAAGATCAGAAGACAGTGGGGTAGATTGAGTAGATCTAGATCACAAGCCTCAACTCCTCCACAGCCCAGAAATGAAACAGTGAAAGAACAGCTGAACAGAGAGTGCAACACAGAGTAAACACTCTAAAACTCAACATTGAACAGCTTGACACTTAGAAAGACTTCACATTTAGTTACCAGAGCAGAAAATAAGGACAAAATTCCTTGACTTTGAATTCTGACAAGGATTGGGGTAGAGGATAGGGGTAGCAGAAAGGAAGAGGGAAAGGAAAAGTCTTTAGGCTTACTTCCTTAACATGAGCTGGCAGCGGGAAGGGAGAACAAAGCAAGTTAAAAAGAGACAGGAACAGCAAAAGTCAGTGATCACACAATTTAGCCCAAACTATGGGCTGAAAGCTTTGCCAGTTAAAGGCAGCCATTTTGTAGACTCCACTGCTGGCCAGCCATCCTACAATAAATTAATTCACTACAGCTTCTCCTCTTCTATATATAATAACAAATATAACTAGAAGGAATATCTCTAAAACAGATTGTCTCAGTAATCCATCTAAAAGAAACTTGTAGAGGGATTGCTACTAGTGCAAGGTCACTGAAGCCCCCTCCCTCTCACTTCAGATAAAGAGAATGAGATATGACTGACCAAGAGTAAGACATTCCCTGGGAGCACGAGCCCCAATCCAGCACTCTCCACAGCTTCCGCAGAAACTCAGGCAAAGACGAGCCACCTGACACCCTACTCTGATCATGTCATGGAGACAGGTAAAATCCAACTTATCTGCAGCAGCCAGGATGGAGGCTTCTGTGCAACAAAAATTTATCACTTATAGGCCCCACTATTACAGACAGCTGCCAAGGATTTAAATAGTCTATTTACAAAGAAGCCTCAGTGTTGGGGAGCAGAGGCTCAGTGGTTAACATTTGTGGGTTGTGGAAGCTCATACAAAGGCAGGCCAACTGACTACCTCAGTCATGGGGATGGTACCCTGGTGATATACATCAGTCATGGTGGACGCTTCTGTGCCACAGATAGCCCACAGTAAGCCTGTACTCACAAGCTGCACAACTGCAAACAGCCACCCAGTTATATGCCACTATAAAGAAGCCCTTGTGGAGGGGAATGGGTACTCAACACCCCACAGCAGTCAGAAAAAGTTCTGAGCCCTGCACTTTATGCCCTCACACCCAGCAGAAATCACCAGCAGATGCAGCACCCTCCAAGCATGCAGACTCAGGCCTCTAGGCTGACTAATGAACAACAACTGGAATGAAACCCATAGCAACCACAGATGTAGCTCCTGTGCTCTCTAGCACTAGTAAGGGAATCCACAGCTAGGAGTCCCAAAGTTGACAGTTAACGCTATTCTCATTTAGATGCATGGACTCACAAAAAGCATTTCCTGAGAATAAATCCAAACATCCAATGGAAAACCTCAGTGCACACACAACAGTACACCCCAAAAGGGGGCTAAGAGTAGCATACCACAGACACCAGCCACCAACCAGTGTGAACAGATACAAAACTAATGACCTACAACTTCGGCAGTCCAGAGGAGGTCCATACCCCTTCACAGGTCACCCAGTGTCACATCAACCAGACTACATCTACCTTAGACCAGCACACTCATATATACATGGAGGAGCCCATACTGAATTTGATAGCACTGGATATAAGGAGTTTCTCTTCAAGAGGGTACCAAGACTGAGCCTCTAACAGGGAGTAACCTGACTGTTATATCATAGTCAATTAGGAAATATCTTCTCAGGCCCAACAGAAAGCTGATAGATACCTGAACACACCCAAATTCAGAGGGGACCTCTTAGAACTGTATCAGAGTTGATCACTACCTACATACCCAGGGAAACTTAGAGATAAAGCTGAGGAGTGATGAGCATCTTCTAAAGGGCCCAAATCCTGATGAAATACAAATCAGGAAGACTCAATAAGAAATCTTCCCACCTCGGAAAAAAGTGCACACATACATTGCTGGTGAGGTGGTGCAACCCCTCTGGAAAGCAATATGGAGATTTCTCAGATAACTTGGAATGGAATCACCATTTGACCCAGTTATCTCACTTCTTGGCATATACACAAAGAACTTAAAATCAACATACTACAGTGACACAGACACTTTAATGTTTATAGCAACTCAATTCACAATAGCTAAGCAATGAATCAACTTAGATGTCCTTCAACAAATGAAAGAATTAAGAAAATGTGGTATATATATATATATATATATATATATATATATATATATATATATATATATATATATATGTGATGGAATAATACTCAGCCATAAAGCCATAAAGAAGAATGAAATTATGGCATTTGCCAGTAAATGGCTGGAACTGGAGACTATCAGGCTAAGTAAAATAAGCCAATCCTAAAAACACAAAGGCCGAATATTCTATCTGATAGAATATTCTGACAGATTCTAACCCACAATAAGTAGGGTGAGGAGAATAGAAGTTCATTGGATGCAACAAAGGGGAATGAAGGGGAGGGAGGAGATATGGGAATAGGGAAAGATAGTAGAATGAACCTGACATAACTTTCCTATGTCCATCTATGAATATATGACCAATGTAACTCCATATCACGTACAACCATAAGAACGAGATCTTAATTAGAATAAGTTATACTTCATGTATGTATAATATGCCAAAATACATTGTATTGTCATGTATATCTAAAAAGAACAAATAAAAAGGGAAAAAAAGAAATTTCCCTACTTCACCATGGAATATCAAATAGCTCAAAGGTCAATTATGATCTTACAGATATTACTTTTTTGTATTGAATCATCAGATGTTTCCATGTTATTTTATATTGAAGACCTCAATTGATTATATTTCTTCTAATGCTCTAAAGCATTAACTGGGATCATTCTTTCTTCATTTTCATAGCTTAGATTTTCACTTGCTCAATTTAGACTCTCTTTTCCCTCTTGAATTACCTTCTGCCTCATATACTCCCTCCCCATTTCTTTCTTTTTATGTTAGTTTATATTTTTCCCTGTGATTTCTTTTCTCTTTTTTTCTTTGCCCGTTTTTCTCCTTTTACAATCCCTATATAGTTTAATAATAATTTTATTATTTTTAATAGCTAATTTCTCAACCTATTCAAAAAATTACTGTGATTATATACTTGGATTAGAGGAACTACACAGAACATTTTCAATATTTTCCCTAATGTTTATTAATAAATGGATTTTTCTCTGAAGAGATTGCAGCTAATAAAGTTTAGCATCTACTCTAAAAGTAGTGCTAATCCTGGGCATAGCAGAGGAAATATATTGAGTAGGAGTATCAATAGTTGGATATTTGCACACGCTGGAGTGCTTAAGAGAAAGAATCTCATTAAATAGTCTCTTGTACAAAAATAAAAGAGGTAATAATCCCAGAATATAGACAGACATCAAAAATATGAAAAATTATGAAAATGTCACCCCAAAAGTCCACAAAATTTTAACAACTGATCATATCAAAAGAACAGTGGGAAAATGTTGAATAAAGAATTTAGCACTCAGGGAGGCTGAGACAGGAGAATTGCCAGTTCAAAGCCATCCTTAGCAATGGCGAGGTGCTAAGCAACTTAGTGAGACCCTGTCTCTACATAAAACACAAAATAGGGCTGGGTATGTGGCTTAGTGGTGGAGTGCCCCTGAGTTCAATCCCTGGTACCAAAAAAAAAAAAAAAAAGAATACAATTAGAGCAGGCCAGCATGCCCTGAAGTTACCATGGCAGTAGAGACTTAAATGTCTGGTGTTATCTTGCTGTCTGTCAAAGGTCAAGAGTTAGACCTGGTGGGATTTTCTGGAAACTTATCTGGGATGCCCAACAAAACTAGTGCAGGGGGGGTATGGTGTCCCTCTTCTCTCTAAGAAGACCCACTCTCTCCCTTGAGAGTGCTCCCTTTCCCCTTTTCCTATCCCTTCAATAAACTCATTCCTTTTACTGAGAGTGACATGTCTGAAATCTCTGACTTGATTGTAAGAATTGAGGTTTGAAGAGGGGAATTTGTAGTGCCTCAGTTTCTCAGAAGGCCCCAGCTTTGTAACAAAACCACAGTAATTTTTAAGTACATATTGATTGGTTCACCTGGCAAATGCTCTACGTTCTCTTTCTTTTCTCTCCCACCATTCTGTCATGTAAGTTATATTGTATCTGCTTCAGTGAGACTTCGAAAATTTACATGTGTTTACCCTACTCAAAATTTTTGAGTTGTTTTTCAAATCCTTTTCATGATTCTAATGTTAACTCAAATTCCCACTTCACCTAAGCCAAATTTCCTAGGAAGCCTTGTATTATATTAATCTCTCTTTATCAGAAGGGGATAGGATTTAGTATTAAACTGTTCTCTAGTTGCTTCGTTTGTGCTCATTGATATTTATGATTATTTTATAAAGCTACTGAAACAAATGCTTTTGTTTCTCCATGTGCTTTAGCACAACCTAGGATACACAGTAAACACTCAATAATCCCATATATTATTTTTGCAAGATACATCTAAGTATTTAGTGAAGTGAGATCTAACATATTTATCCTTTCCTCATTCTTGAGTAGGACATAGATGAAAAATAAAATTAATCTTGAGAATTATGTTCTTTGCACAAACTAATTTGGCAAAATGCTATTATTCTGGGCACATATAAATCAGTTGCTAAATGTAAGCAATTCTTGTTTTACACAGTAGCACAGAAACATAAAACAGAGTATAAGCTGAAACCATGCAAAGCAATCTTAATAATTACTGAGAAAAATTGTGATTGTTCAATAACCTTTAAATTTTTGCCAAAATATTAAAAAAACTCTTACTATTGATTATAAATATCTATGGAAATGAAAAAAAACAAAACTAATATACATCTTGACATTATAGTTTAAACTTTAAAAAAATTGAGGATTAATAGTGCTTATTTTCTTTGCAAAAAAATTAAGTGCAATTTGAATAGTGATTACTTTCTGCTTCCAATAGCGTGGTTTATGAGGTGAAGTGAATTGTCACACTCCCTTCTAGGTTTGGATCAGCTCATTCATTTATCATTTGCACTTCCAGTGTCATATCTTTAAGATTTCCTGGAAAGTGCAGGTGTTTGTTTTTGTTTTTGTTCTTGCCAGCATCACTCCCTCTAGGATTCTTTGGCTTTTTTTCATACCACATTCCTGATTTGTATCTGTAAGGTGGCCTTCACCCAGTTCTTCTTCCTATCTAGACATCTACAGTCTTTTGAAAAGCAGCAGTAACAACAACAACATTCCCATAACAGCTACTTTTTTATAACCCCACTTATGTTCAACTAAAATTTCACTTCCTATGTTATCCCTTTCCATTTCTTTGTATCACTTTCATATTTCTTAATAAACTTCCTCTTTTGATTACCTATTTTTGTCAAATGTCACATGGATTCATCACTGGAAGACGGTGAAACAATGTAACTCAACACTTGGTTGTTTGGTTGTCTCTGGGTGAACTGAGTAACAGCCGCACAGTGGTTAGTTACCCATGGACTTTGAAAGAAAGAATGTGATTGGTCATTGTTCATGATGTGCATCTGTAATTTATATAGTGATTTGTGGACTGAAGAGTTAACAGTGAAGTTTGTACTTCATAAAACTATTCACAGTTACATACTGGTAACTGAAATTTGAACTGTATTATTGGGGATTGGTATTTTAATTAAAATGGGGTAACTAAAATTTGTTCATCTCTGACTACATAAAGCCTGTACTTGGTTTAAATAATTCTTTAGACTAATTGTACAGTGCCCAAGAATAATCTCTTCTTCTTCTATATTTTCTAAAGTAAATATGTTATTTTCTTTTTAAATATTTTAGAAATATGTTCTATATTTTTTCTTAAAAATTAAAACTAATAGCAATATATCTTAAGCATCTTAAGTATGTTTAGAAATTGAATATTAGCAATATGTCCAGGTACTCTCTATATTTTCCTAATAAATTAAATATTGCATTTTAATATAATTGGAACATGATCAGCCAGTCATCTAACATGTACTCTTATATGGAAAGGCAGGAAGATATATCTATATATATATAAAATCCTCAGTTTTTATAGCATCATTTATTATTAGTTTATTAGTTTTTCCTTTTTTATGATAGAGCAATAAAAATTCTATCCTTTCTTCACTGCCTATTTTAGGGATATATTCTTGTTCTTTCTTTCATTTTATTTTTGTGTTTTAATGCTCTTAGTTTATTTCATAGCTTTCTCTTTTCAGTTATCTGACCTAATTTCTACTACTTTGATTTTTTTCCTGTTAACTTAAGAACATTGACTTTAAATCTGTTATACCCTTGTTGCTTCTTTTCCAAGGAATACACTTGACTTGCAAGTATCTTTAGAACCAAATGATTTGCCTATTGTTTACTATTTTTAATGTTAGTGAGTATCCGTATTAAAGTTTGAAAACCCGATTATTTTTTATCTCATTTAATGTCCTCTCTAGCATCTATTTTGGTGATTACAATCACTGGCAGTGGCCAGAATCTGTCTCAAAATATTCTTTGGTGAGTTCATCAAATAATAATTAATCTTTCCACTTATTTTTTTAAAGGTCTGTTTTTTCCTAGACTTAAGTTTGTTTAACACTATGCTAAACATAGAAAAAAAATTGACATGAAGGAAAACATGAGCCCTTTTTATTTTCTCAATCTTTCTTTTCATTCTGCATTTAAAGTATGTCATGCCATCTAATATGTTGTTCCAGTATCAGCACAACTTTCTTCATAAGCTAATGTTCCTGTCTCCCTAAATTGTTTTCCTATATTTACCTACAAACATATCCAAGTTATCTTAATTTTTTTTCTAAATCGTGTCTCCCATGTTAGATGTTCTAAACAATCATTTATTTTTGGCACAATTGCTGTACAATTTCAAAGCAAACTATCTCTAATTTGTTATCTAGTCTTTATTCATTTTTGTCACTGGAATAGTCAATATGCTGACAAAGATATTTTCTCACTGAAAAGAAGAATACCAGTGTGCAGTCACTGAGTACACACTCATATAAGATCATTTTCCTGTCCTAATTCCAATCTAAGCACTATGGCCTTTAGAAAATCATTTTTTCTGAGCATCAGTTTAAATATCTATGAGTTATGTGCATTTAGGAAGAAAAGGGAGACAAAGTAGATCATTTCTACATTTCTTTGACTCTGTGTCCTATCCTAATTGAAATTTATTTTTCTTAAGTCATCTAAAAATTTTCTCCACTACCAACTTTGAATATATGCATTTATCTCTGAAATGTTTCTCCACTATGGTACTGATATAGACTGAATGTTTTTGTTCATATTTGAAACCTCAATATGAGAGGATCTTTGGGGAGGTGATTAGTTTTAGGTGAGATTACAAGGGTAGAACTCCCACAATGGTATTAATGTCCTTATATGAAAAGGAAGAGATCAGAACCCTCCCTTTATCCTCCATGTGAGAATATAACAAGAAGGTTATTATTTGCAAGTCAGTAAGTGGACCCTCTTCAGACACTGAATCTGCTGATGTCTTGATGTTGGACTTCCCAGACTCTACAACTATGAGAAATTAATGCTTTTTGTTTAATCTACAGTTTATGGTGTTTTGTGATAGCAATGTTGTATGTGGTATTTGTTGTATCTAACACAGGAAGCCTGTTTCTTCCAACTAGGAATACAAATAAATATGTTTAATTTGAGGCCAGCCCTCATAATCTCAGACATTATTTCTAAAGACTTCTATCTACTCCAAATGTAGTCTATCACAATCTATTCTATCAATAAATCTCACATATAAGATATCAAAGTTTTATTTTAATATGACTAGACAATCATGTACGGTTAAGTTTTGTAATTCTGTTGGTTGATACAACAGTCAAAGGAAAGAAGTGTCTTCTTTTATGTTATTTTACGAAGATATTATGATAGCTCTTTAACCAGGAAGGCATGGTCCTCACTCCGTTTTTTATAACAGAAGGGATTTATTACAGTTTTCCCTTTGTCTGTAACATGAACGATGGGAGGACCAGAAAGACAAACAGGTGATGTAAGAAATCCTAATGTCAGGAACAAAGTAGGCCACCCACCAACATCCCTAGTCAGAAGTGACAAAAAGAAGAGGCACTGCTACCAGAGAGTAGCAGACAGTCATATGCAAATGAAGCTGGAGTCAATGGGAAGGCTGTCCTTTGAGAGCTGGAGCCACAGGGAAGTCATGGCTCCCATCAGAGAGCAGCCTGAGATGGAGGAGGAGGAGGAGACACTCTATCTCCTTTTCAGCTTCTCCATCACCACCATCACCTCCACCCTGTAGTTTTCCTGCAGTTCTTCCCATTGGTGGTAACTAGCTAGAGGCCTATGCACACTGAGATCCTGCAACACAACCAGCAGAGGCTGCTCTGCTGGGGAAGAAAATGGCGGGTGCTGAGGGCTCACCACCAATTCAGCAAGGGCATACATACAAATGGTTGTGCTGGTTTCTTCCTCCTATAAAAGGATTTGCTTGACCTGAAAGAAGTGCTGATTTGTAGTGATAAACAAATAACTCCCTTCTAGAGTAAAGGTTACAGTCATCAAAAGCAATACATCTTTTTATATTATTTACCAAAATGAAAGTCACCAAAATAATCTGCTTCAGAAGTTTTTTTTTCATAATTTTATTAGCTAGATTTGTGTTGCAAATCAGAGTGAGTCTTCTAAATACCCAAATAGATACCCAAATATCTATTCTACAAAGGCACAACTGAATTTCTAGTGGAGAGAGAGTTACAGACCACTTCTTTAGCCACCGAATTTTCTTCTCTCTGCTTACACATACTATGCCAAATATAGCTAATTATTCTTGGAAGTGTGATTCCCTAACCTTTCTAGGCAGTTCTCTCTCTCCAGCTGATTCATAAGGCAGAGGCTGAGAAATCTACGGCTAAACTACCTTAGACAGTTTTCAGTTTAACCCAGAGTCATTGGCTGAAGAGAACAGGTCCAATATAGCATGAATGGCTCAAAAAGTTTTACAGCCAAAAGTAATGGCTAACATGATAACAACATTCCACCTGCTAAACTCTTCTAACTAGTTTACATGAATTAGCTGTTCCAAATGATTTGCATTTATTTATATATTAACAACTTCAATATTCTTTATTGTAGTTTATTCTATCTAACTACCTAAAGTTACTCCAAATTGTTGTTTCATACTTCCAAGTTTTCAAGTGATTTCTGCTCCCTGAAATGCCTTTAATCCTAATTTACCTAGGCACATCTTATTCACCAATTGATTTGTAAAACACTTGCTGAGTACTTACCACGTGGTTCAATCTTTTGAACCAACCTCTTGCACTTATCAGGCCATGGTATGTTCAGGAGGTTGTGGAGCACAGAGAAGAGGAATCTCAACTCAATTTTTTTTTTTTTTTTTTTTTGGGTACCAGGGATTGAACTCAGCAGGGGCACTCGACCACTGAGCCATATCCCCAGCCCTATTTTGTGTTTTATGTAGAAACAGGGTCTCACTGAGTTGCTTAGTGCCTCGCCGTTGCTGAGGCTGGTTTTGAACTCTTTATTCTCCTGTCTCAGCCTCCCTAAGTGCTGGGAGTACAGGCTTAAGCCACTGCGCCCGGCTTCTCAACCCAATTTGGTTGCAGTAGTGATACAAAGGATCAGAGGAGGTATTACCAACTCAAGAAATACTCTTTAAAGTCTTCCTTGACTGAGCACTCTTCATATTAATAATATTAATGTGACAATTAGCATTAACCTCTTGATGTTAATGTTATTCTATTTCATTATTTAAAGAGCTTGTAGGCAGTACAGGCTTGTCAGAATGCAGATGAAGGTCAACGAGAAGAAAGTCACAAGCATTCTAATTGTTTTCACCTCAAAGATTAAATATTCTAACTTTAAGAGCTGTCCCAAAACTTGAGACTTAAGGTAGTAAAAACCTTGTTTCCAGAAGTGTTCAAACAGAAATTGAATGACACATAGCAGGAATATTATAGATAACACACTGAGTGAGAGATTTCATTTGGTCACCTCTTGGATGACTTCAGACACAATTATGAAATTTTAAAAATGTATCACTTAATGACATCCATATAAGGTTTCATCCTTGCAAATTCAAAAAATGCAAAGGTACAATGTATGAGTTGATTTTCTACTTTTGATGCTTTGCTTTCTTCACTAAATCAAAAAAATATATCATAAAAACATAACTAATAATAGTAGTTATCATATATTGACTGTATACCCTGCACAATGTAAAGTGCTTGGCAAATGTAATCATTAATCTCAGTGTTAAGAAATTCTGCAAGATATTATTAAAAGAATAAAAATTGAAGTGGTTAAGCAATTTATCCAAAGTCACACAGTGAATAAGAGAGCTAAAAATCGTACCTTGGTCTGACTGCAGATTCTGTGTTCTTTTACAATATTACAAGATTCACTTCTGGAAAGAATTTTTAAAAAATGAATCACCAAATATTAATCTAAAGTTTGGTACTTAAACAACACTAGAAAGATACAATAAAATGTTAAAATAAATATAAAATGTAGTTGTTGCCCTCAGGGATTGAACTATCCAGTTAGGAAAACAAAGCACTATATAAGAAAGGCTAACTTCACAACTGAGGGTAAATAATGAGCATAACAGATGAAACTTACACTAATTTTCCATCTAGAATATATAGTATATAATTTCACTTCTTAATCAGTTAGCCAATTATAACCTTTACTTTCCACTGGGTTTGAAAACCACGATTTAAAATGCCTAATATAATATCACCCTTCTTCCAGACCAAACGTCAATAAATGTGCTACCACCTCTGTACATTGTATGATAAAATTTGCCCTTTGATTTACAAGCCCAGCTGCTATTTGCACAATATGATATTATTTGTACTTTATTCTCTTAGACTCATAAAATGTTTGAAATCTTTGTTCAAGAATAACCCACCATACCAGCCTGCTGTTCCACCAGCTGCTCTGCTCTCTGCTGCTGCCACTGTTGTCCTTGCGGTCTCTACTAGGCCATGTCATTTCACTGGTCTTTAAGCTATTTACGTAGTCAATGAAATTTGAATTTGAATGCCTTCTTAGTATGTGGATGCCATACGGAGTCTATTAACTAAATTGGGTGAGCAACACAGAGCAGTGTTTTATCTAACAGGTAAGAAAATTAGATACCATAGATATAAGATATCTTTGCAACAATGAGCCACCCTAGTCCATGGATTTCCAACATATGAACTGTGTATCTCCACTGGATTAAAGAATTCTTACCAGCAGTTCTCAAATTCATATTCATGACATAGGCTAAATAAGTAATAGGTCATAAAACATAGGCACTATTATTGTCATATATGTACTAGTAACGTAGAACAAACTTAGTCATTACTGAATTTACATAGCTTTTTATTATTTTTAATCAATGAATGCTTAAAGACATCTATGTTAGATTAATATTCCTGGAAAGCAGACTCTGAGATTAATTTTAAATATCAGGAACAATAAGAAGTCACCAACATCCCTAGGCAAGAGAGACAAAACTAGGCACTGCTACCAGAAGGGAGGAGATGGAGGTTAGCCTGCAGAATGATTATTAAGGAGTGCCTGTAGAAGAAAGAATAAGAAGCAAAAGTGAACATGAAGAGGAAAAGAGCTTTGATGTAGGACAAACACAGGTCTGGGTTAAAGGCTCATGGCTAGGCAATAAAGGGATAGGCACAATGTGTGTATACTTGCGTCACACGCTGAACCCCACCAGAGAGCATGTACCAAGGAAGAGGTATTGACTTCATGAAAAGATTTGGCCAGTTGATGTTAGATAGCTTCTGTCATCAGTCAAGCCCATTATCCTTTCTGTGTAACTGCAAACTGTTTCTGTTCCTCTGTTTTGACAAAAATGAAAATAAACTCATTCATCACATCTAGAGCTACATACCACGTACCATAGGCCATATTAGCCTCTTCTAGCAAAATAGAGCACACATGGCATACCTAACACAATTGTGGGATTCTGGTTGTTTTTTGTTCTGTTTTGTTTTGTTTTTAGTTTGTACTAGTCATATTCTTGGATCCCTTGTGGTTTTTGCATGAACATCATACTAGTAAATTAAATGGAGATATGATAGAAACTAACATCCCTGCAACTTTAGATGTTTAAGAGTGGCACAAATTTTTGCCATCTCTCCAGGATAAAATGTTTGCTCATATTTGTGTCTTGGCTACAGTGGGAGGAACAGTTTCTAAGGCTTCCATTTGGCCTATCCAAATATGATAAATCTGAACCTGATCCAATGTTGGTGTTTTGCCAACTACCAATTCTTTCTTCTGAGAGTGTACTAAAGAATCATGAAAATGACCTTTCAGTGAGTTCACAGACCAAGTGAATCTACTGTGCCTGGATCTTGACCAGGACTTTATATGTAACCTGTCTATAACAAAGGAAGGGTGGGCAGCTGAGTGGAAGCAGCTGTAGAGGCTCTGGGTGGGACCGATTTCAAGTGATACACAAAGTAGCAAACAAAGGTTGAATAGAAAGAGTGAGAAAGGAGGTGATGGTACAACATAGGAACTACACCAAACTCCTCAAGGAGATCATGGTGTGGTGCTCACAGAGTTGGAGTTTTGAAGGAAATGGAGTCACCCTGCCCTTGCCTCAATTTCTCATGCCCTTTAATCAGTTGATTACACTTTGGATAACCCCAGAAAACTTTCTTTGTGAGGGTTGTGATGTCCGATCCCCAAGGTATTTGGGGAGGTTGTGCCATAGTGTCAGTGACAGAGGAGGGTCCTGGTGATCTGGTTACAAGAGATAGTGATGACATGGTTTGGAAACAGTAGTTTCCCTTGGTTATAAATAATTATTGCCAACGGAGGTTCTGACAGTGGCCCCACTTTTCTGAATCTTGTCTGCTTTGATAAGGTTCCACATGATTTTATATAATAGTTCCCCCACAGAGTTATGATTATTTAGTTTGGGGAAGGTTGGGTATTGCAGCTCTCATACTCCAAATGCCTGTTCTGATAAGTTTCCCTGCAGTTTCACTTTTAGGACTCACTCACAGATTTTTCTTAACATATATGTCTGATACCTGCCCTTCATTTTCTTTTCCCCTACACACCTGTTTATGGCTAACTACCTACCTAACAGTCCTACATATGCCTACCTTGAGCACCAGTGATGGTGATTTGAGTCTCTAAGTATTAGTGAAAACTTGGATATTCTTTGTCGAATGGCCCTTGAACTGTTTGGACATTCCCCTTCTTCAAGTGCACAATTTTGCCCAAGAAAATGTCTGTAGGTCCCTTTGAGGCAGAATGGGATTTTTTTTGGCCAAGGATATTTGCTATAATCTTGCAGTTATTCTTCCATGGACATGAAACATCAGTGAGCTCCAGGTTCAAACACTGGCTGAGGTACAGAAACAGGGAAAGAAGCGATAACTTTGTATTTGAGAGTGCCCACAGACTCATAATCATCTACCTTTAGTTTCTTTCAATAGCACAAATTGAGTAGTACCTTTGCCATTCAAAATGAAATGCAATCATCTACCTGACTTCTGAAAGTTAACCCAAGCAGCCTCTATTGTTTCATGACTCTATCATCTCTACTGTTACTAATGAGCCTAGTTCTCAACCTTCTTTCATATAGTCAGCCTTGAACTACAGAGGAGAGAGTGTACCTTCCACCCTCACCCTGAAATACAGCATATATGGTCCAAATTATACACAAACTTGGAATCCACATTCATTAAGTCAACAGAAAGAAGGATATTTCCCCTGTAGTGTACCATTTAAAAATGAGAATTTTTCCTACTGCATTTTAGTTCCTTGACCTCAGGGAGTTTAACATATATAATATACATTATATATGCATAATATACACTATAAATATGTAAAATATACATTATATATACATGTATATATAATGTACAAACAACTTTGATCCTCTTATAGTTCATGACTTACCAAAATTTTCTTAATATAGATTTGTACAGTTGAATATTTGCTGAAAAGCAGGCAGATTGTGATCTGGGAAAACATCCATGTTTTGCTATATTTTTCCGATCCTAGTTAAAGAAAGTCGTGAGTCTGTGTCCTTTCTGAGTTTTATTAATTTTTTAAAACATTAAATAAAGCTCTTTTAAAGTCAAAGGAGTCTGTAAAGACAGAGAGAAGATTTAAGTCAGGATGATTGCTGTAACCTTCCATACTCTAATTCAATAAATACTTCATAAGCATGAAGAACTTCTGGGTTCTGGAGAGGAAACAAATAAGCCTTTGCACTCTGAGTTAACAATCTGCTTGAGAAGAGAAAAAGGTAAGAAAAGAATTACAGTATAGGGAGAAACGTGCAAAGGAAACAAAAAGATAAATAGCCTAACCAAGAGGTACGGTCAAGTGGAAAGGAGTACAGATGAACATGTCTTAGTAGAAGAGGTAATACTTGAGCCGAAATAGTGAAAGACGAGACAAAACTCCATTCTAGACATACTAGGGTAACAACAGAAAAAATTCTGAATGGGCTGTACCTGAGGATATTTTATTAACTGAGGTGAAGTCACTTGAGAGTAAGAGAGATGAATGATTGACAAGATTTCAGTGAAGGAAAGGATATGCAGGATTTAAGAGCAGAAGGTCATATTAGCTAAAGCTAGAGATGGAGCCCTTTTCCTCTGCAAACTGTCCAAATGGTTGAACCAAATTAAGTAATATTATGGATAAATGTATAGGTCTAAAGGTGAAAATGAGGTAATTAGAAATCTAAACCTTCATTTTCAAGTAAAATAGGAAAAATTAGGCATGAATAAAAACAACAAAAACTAAAGTGTATTAACCTTACTATGTTACCCATTGTGTTAAAAGCTCTAAATACAGTACCTTAATTAACTCCTCCATATATGTTGGCACTGTTACTGTCTCCATTTTACCAAGTGGGAACTTGAAAGTTTAAGAAGTTATATGACTCCCCCAGGTTACAGAAGTCTTGCCTGGTGGAGTTGTAATTTAAAATAAGATTGTCAGCTCAGAATTAGAGGATAGAGTTGAAGAGTGTGAATAAACTGCCTTGGGCAAAGGGAGATAAAGCTGATGAGGAAAGAACAGGAAAATCTGAGGAACACAGAGGAATCTGGTAAAGATAAATTCCTTTGCTCCACAAAATCTCAATATGTTCTCCAATGCCAGAGTCAGGTAGGCTGCATATTAGAGAACAATAGAGGACAAGTTTTTTTTTTTCTTTTCTTTAAATGTCCTTCCTTTTCAATAATTTAATAGCAACACTATGTCACCATTCTTTTTATTCTAACCTAGTGCTCTGTGAAATTCAAAATCATAATAGTAAAAAAATATTAGACAAGTATTATCAGAATAGAACATTGTATTTCTAACTTTGACTTTGTGATTTTTAATATCTCTGGGATTTACTGCTTTAAAATACAGGAAATTTTGAAGTTCACATTCACCTCTATAAATTAACTGACCTAATAATTGGAAAGTAAGATAAATATCAAGTAATAATTTGAGGAGGATTGGAATTAGGTCTTCTTTAAAGGTCTGGTAGAACTCAACTAGGAATGCATCTGGTCCTGGGCTTTTCTTTGTTGGAAATATTTTGATATCTGCTTCAATTTCATTACTTGATATTGATCTGTTTAAGTTTTCTATATCCTCATGGTTCAACTTGGGTAGTTCATATATCTCTAGGAATTTGTTAATATCTTCAAGACTTTTTAGCTTATTGGAATATAAATTTTCAAAATAGTTTCTTATGATCGTCTGTATTTCAATGGTGTTCATGGTGATACTTCCTTTTTCATCTCAAATTTTGTTAATTTGAGGTTTTTCTCTTTGACTTGGTTAGTTTGGCTAAGGGTTTATCTATTTTGTTTATACATCCAAACAACAAAATCATTGTTTTGTTCATCTTTTTTTTAATTCTCAATTTCATTAATTTTGTCTTTGATTTTAATTATTTCCTATCTTCTGCTGATTTTGGTGTTGACTTGTTCTTCTTTTTCTAGGGCCCTGAGATGTAATGTTAGAATTTTTTATTTAGTATCTTTCTATTATTTTAATGTATGATCTCAATGCTATGAACTTTCTTCTTAGAACTGCTTTCAGGAGCTCCAGTAACACAATTGGTTAGCACATGGCACTTATACAGAACTGCCTTTATACCTTCCCAGAGATTTTAATATGTTGTATCACTATTCTTATTTACTACCAAGAATTTTTTTCTGTTTCTCCCTGATTTCTTCTGCTATCAATCCATCTTTCAAATGTGTATTATTTAATCTCCAGGTGGTAAAGTGATTTCTGATTTTTATCTTATCATTGAATTCTAATTTTATTCCATTATGATCTAATAGAATGCAAGGTATCATCTCTATTTTTTTTTCCTTTATGTTTGCAAAAATTTGCTTTGTGGCACAACATATGGTCTATTTTAGAAAATGTTCCATGTGCTGCTGAGAAAAAACTTAATTCAGGCATTGAAGGATGAAATATTCTACAGATGTCTGTTAGGTTCATATTATTAACTGGTTTTTTCAGTTCTGTAAAATTTTTACGTAGTTTATGTTTGGATGATCTACCCAGTGGTGAGAGAGACATGGTAAAGTCACACAATATTACTGTACTGTTGTCTATTTGATTCTTAATATTGAGAAGGGTTTGTTTTATGTACATAGATAAACCATTGTTTCGGGTATTAATATTTACAATCTTTATGTCTTGTTGAGGTATGATTGTATGCAGTATGAAATGACCTTCTTTGTCTCCTCAAACCAATATTCTTGATGAACATAGATGCAAATATTTCTTATAAAATATTCACAAACTACTTGCAAAAACACATTGAAAAGATAGTGCACTATGATCAAATGGGTTTCATCTCAAGAATGCAAAGTTGGTTGAATATACACAAATCAATAAATATAATTCACCACATAAATAGACTTTTGGATGATAATTTCATTATCATCTCAATATATGCAGAATAAACATTCAACAAATTACATCACATCACCTATTTGTGTTTAAAACTGTAGAAAAACTAGGAATAGAAAGAACTTACCTCAACATTGTAAAGGCTATATGATGAACCCAAGGCCAACATTATACTGAGTGGAGGAAAAAATGAAAGTATTTCCTCTAAAAACAGGAATAAGACAAGGATGTCCACTTTTACCACTCCTATTCAACAAAATCCTTAAAACTCTAACAGGAGCCATTAGGCATGAGAAGGATACTAAAGGGATATAAACAGAAAAAGAAGAGCTCAAATTATTTCTGCTGATGACATGATGCTATGTTGTTGTTTTTTTTACACTATTGGAAACATCCTATTTAATCTTTTCCTAATAAGATTACAAATTCCTTCTTGACTATTTTGTTTTCTTCTTTTTTAAATTTTATTATTATTATTATGATTATTATTTTTAGAGGATAACATTTCATTTCTCTGGTTGTAAGTGATATAGAATCACAACATGCATGCAGTCATACATAAAGTTAGGGCTATGATGACCATCATATTCCACCACCTTTACTGTCCCCATGTCCCCTTCCCCCTTACACCCTTGTGAACAGAGTTCCTCCATTGTTCTCATGTCCTTCCCCACATTATGGATCAGCATCCACTTATCAAAGAGTACATTTGGCATTTGGTTTTCTGAGATTGGCTTAATTCACTTAGTATGATATTCTCCAACTCCATCCATTTACCTGCAAATGCCATAATTTTATTCTCTTTTATTGCTGAGTAATATTCCATTGTGTATATAAACCACAGCTTCCTCATCCATTCATCTATCAAAGGGCATCTAGGTTGGTTCCACAGTTTAGCTATTGTGAATTGAGCTGCTATAAACATTGAAGTGGCTGCGTCATTGTAGTATGCTGTTTTTAAGTCTTCTGGGTATAGACCGAGGAGAGGGATAGCAGGCTCAAATGGTGGTTCCATTCCAAGTTTTCTAAGGAATCTCCATACTGCTTTCCAGATTGGTTGTACCAATTTGTAGTTCCACCAGCAATG
>CM053403.1:114189120-114340044 GCA_028644305.1 Xerus rutilus
TGACTGGCATGAGATGAAATATTAGGGTAGTTTTCATTTGCATTTCTCTGATTGCTAGAGATGTTGAACATTTTTATATGTCTGTTGATTGATTGTATATCTTCATCTGTGAAGTTTGTGTTCAGCTCTTTGGCCCATTTATCAATTGGATTGTTAGTTTTTTTGGTGATAAGTTTTTTGAGTTCTTTATATATCCTGGAGATGAGTGCTCTATCGGATGTGTGTGTGGCAAAGATTTGTTCCCAGAATGTCGGCTCTCTGTTCACTTTATTGATTATTTCTTTTGCTGACAAGAAGCTTTTTAGTTTGAATCCATCCCATTTGTTGATTCTTGATTTTACTTCTTGTGCTATAGGAGTCTTGTTAAGGAAGTATGGTCCTAATCCGACATGATGCAGATTTGGGCCTATTTTTTCTTCTATTAGGCGTTGGGTCTCTGGTCTGATTCCCAGGTCCTTGATCCACTTTGAGTTGAATTTTGTGCATGGTGAGAGATAGGGGTTTAGTTTCATTTTGCTGCATATGGATTTCCAGTTTTCCCAGCACCATTTATTGAAGAGATTACCTTTTCTCCAGTGTACGTGTTTGGCTCTTTTATCTAGTATAAGTTAACTGCATGTAAGTGGGTTCATCTCTGTGTCTTCTATTCTATACCATTGGTCTACATGTCTATTTTGGCGCCACTACCATGCCGTTTTTGTTACTATAGCTTTGTATATAATTTAAGGTCTGGTATTGTGATGCCTCCTGCTTCAGTCTTCTTGCTAAGGTTTGCTTTGGCTATTCTGGGTCTCCTATTCTTCAAAAATGAATGTCATGATTGCCTTTTCTATTTCTATAAGGAATGCCATTGAGATTTTAATTGGGATTGCATTGAATCTATATAGTGCTTTGGGCAGTATGGCCATTTTAACAATATTGATTCTGCCTATCCAGGAGCATGGGAGATTTTTCCATCTTCTAAGGTCTTCTTCAATTTCTTTCTTCAGTGTCTTGTAGTTTGCATTGTAGAGGTCTTTCACCTCTTTTGCTAAATTGATTCCCAAGCATTTTATTTTATTTTTTGAGGCTATTGAAAATGGGATAGTTTTCCTAATTTCTCTTTCAGAGGGTTTAACACTGATGTATAGAAATGCAATTGATTTGTGGGTGTTGCTTTTATATCCTGCTACTTTGATGGAATCATTTATTAATTCTAAAAGTTTTCTGGTAGAATTTTTTGGATCCTCTAAGTATAGAATCATGTCATCTGCAAATAATGATAGTTTGAGTTCTTCTTTTCCGATTTGTATCCCTTTAATTTCTTTTGTCTGTCTAATTGCTCTGGCTAGTGTTTCAAGGACTATGTCGAATAGCAGGGGTGAGAGAGGGTATGCCTGTCTAGTTCCCGTTTTCAGAGGGAATGCTTCCAATTTTTGTCCATTTAGGATGATGTTGGCCTTGGGTTTAGCATAGATAGCTTTTACAAAGTTGAGGTATATTCCTACTATCCCAAGTTTTTCTGGTGTTTTGAGCATAAAAGCGTATTGTATTTTGTCAAATGCCTTCTTTGCATCAATTGATAAAATCATATGACTCTTATCCTTAATTCTATTGATGTGATGTATTACGATAATTGATTTCCATATGTTGAACAAACCTTGCATCCCTGGAATAAACCCCACTTGATCATGGTGCACTATTTTTTTTTTTGATATGTGATTGTATGCAATTTGCCAGAATTTCATTGAGAATTTTTGCATCTATATTCATCATGGATTTTGGTCTGAAGTTCTGTTTCTTTGATGGGTCTCTGTCTGGTTTTGGAATCAGGGTGATACTTGCCTCATAGAATGAGTTTGGAAGGGTTCTCTCCTTTTCTATTTCATGAAATAGTTTGAGGAGTATTGGTATTAATTCTTCTTTGAAGGTCTTGTAGAACTGAGCTGAGAATCCATCTGGACCTGGGCTTTTCTTGGTTGGAAGGCTCTTGATGGCATCTTCTGTTTCCTTGCTTGAAATTGATCTGTTTAAGTTGTGTATGTCCTCTTGGTTCAGTTTGGGTAGATCATATGCTTCTAGAAATTTGTCGGTGTCTTCAGGGTTTTCTATTTTACTGGAGTATAAATTTTCAAAATAGTTTCTAATTATCCTCTGTATTTCAGCAGGGTCTTTCGTGATATTTCCTTTTTCATCACGAATTTTTGTAATTTGGGTTTTCTCCCTCCTCCTTTTCGTTAGGGTGGCTAAGGGTTTGTCAATTTTGTTTATTTTTTTCAAAGAACCAGCTTTTTGTTTTGTCAATTTTTTTAATTGTTTCTTTTGTTTCAATTTCATTGATTTCAGCCCTGATTTTGATTATTTCCTGCCTTCTACTTCTTTTGGTTTTAATTTGTTCTTCTTTTTCTAAGGCTTTGAGATGAAGAGTCAATTCATTTATTTGTTGACTTTTACTTCTTCTAATGGATGAGCTTAGTGCTATCAACTTTCATCTTAGCAGTGCCTTCATGGCATCCCAGAGATTTTGATATGTTGTATCAGAGTTTTCATTTGTCTCTAAGAATTTTTTTATCTCTTCCCTGATGTCTTCTGTTATCCATGCATCATTCAATAGCATATTATTTAGTTTCCAGGTGATGGAGTTGTTTCTGTTTTTTAATCTGTCATTGATTTGTAATTTTATTCCATTGTGGTCAGATAGGATGCAGGGTAGAACCTCTATTTTTTTGCATTTGCTAAGACTGGCTTTGTGACATAACATATGATCTATTTTGGAAAAGGATCCATGTGCTGCTGAGAAAAAAGTGTATTCACCCATTGATGGATGGAACACTTTATATATGTCTGTTAAGTCTAAATTATTGATAGTTTCATTGAGATCTATGGTTTCTTTATTAAGTTTTTGGAAGATCTATCCAGTGGCAAGAGAGCTGTGTTAAAGTCTCCAAATATTATTGTACTGTGGTCTATTTGATTCTTGTATTTGAGAAGGATTGTTTGATATACGTAGAAGCCCCATTATTTGGGGCATATTTATGATTGTTATGTCTTGTTGATGTATGATTCCCTTAAGAAGTATGAAATGACCTTATGTATCTCTTTTCACCATATTTAGTTTGAAGTCCACTTTATTTGATATGAAGATTGAAACTCCTGCTTGTTTGTGGGGTCCATGTGAGTGATATGTTTTTCCCCACCCTTTCACTTTCAGTCTGTGGATGTCTTTTCCTGTGAGATGAGTCTCTTGAAGACAGCATATTGTTGGGTCTTTTTTTTTGGTCCAGTCTGTCAGTCTATATCTTTTAATTAGTGCATTTAGGCCATTTACATTCATGGTTATTATTGAAATATGATTTGTAATTCTGGTCATTTTGGTTTGTTTTTGGATTTTACCTTGGTTTGTTTTTTTCTTTTGAATGGTCTTTCCTTTAGTGTAGTTCCTCTCTTTGTAAATTTCCATTGTTGGTTATCATTTCCTCCTCATTGAATATTTTGCCAAGAATGCAGTGTAGTGCAGGCTTTCTTGCTGAAAATTCTTTTAACTTTTGTTTATCATGGAAGGTTTTTGTCATCAAATCTGAAGCTCAGTTTTGCTGGATATAGGATTCTTGGTTGGCATCCATTTTCTTTCAGGGCTTGGAATATGTTATTCCATGATCTCTTGGCTTTTAGGGTCTGCGTTGAAAAATCTGCTAAGATACGAATTGGTCTCCCCTTATATGTATTCTGGTTTCTCTCTCTTGCGGCCTTTAAAATTCTATCCTTATTCTTTATCTTGGGCCTTTTCATTATAATGTACCTTGGTGTATATCTGTTGAAATTTTGTACGTTTGGTATCCTGTAAGCCTCTTGTATTTGATTTTCCATTTCATTTTTCATACTTGGGAAATTTTCTGATATTATTTCATTGAAGAGATTGTGCATTCCTTTGGCTTAAAATTCTGTGCCTTCTTCTATCCCAATAAATCTTATATTTGGTCTTTTGATGGTGTCTCATATTTATTGTATGTTCTGTTCATGATTTTTTACCATCTTCACTATATGGTCAAGTTTATTTTCAAGATTGTATATCTTGTCTTCATTATCTGAGGTCCTGTCTTCCAGGTGATCTAGTCTGCTGGTGATGCTTTCTATTGAGCTTTTTATTTGGTTTATTGCTTCCTTCATTTCAAGAATTTCTGATTTTTTTTTTTTTATAATCTATAGCTCTTTCTTAAAGTAATCTTTTGCTACTTGTAATTGCTCTCTTATATCTTTGTTAGAATGATCAATGGTTGCCTTTATTTGCTCTCCTATTTCTTTGTTGGATTGATCGATTTTTGCCTGTAATTGCTCACTTATGTCATTCTTTAATTTGCTGATCATTTTAATTATGTACATTCTGAATTCTTTCTCTGACATTTCATCAACTGTGTTGTCAATGGATTCTGTTACAGTATCAATGTTTATTTGGGGCACTTTCTTCCCTTGTTTTTTCATGTTGATTGTGTATCTTCCTTTCTTGTAATACCAATCTGAGTTATTGCTGCTTCTATCCTATAATCTTGTATTGACACTCCAGATTACCTCTATCTCACCTTGGAGCTACTTCTGTTCCCACAGTGTCCCCAGATGCGCACTACTGCCACTAAAGTTGGTGGTGGAGGTAGTGGATGTACCTCTAGAGGGCAGTGGGAGTGGCCTTGGCTGGGCTCCTGATGTGGCACCTTAGGGCTGTTTTGGCCCTCTCTTGCACTCCTGCTGGTGAACAGGAACTCTGGAGTGGAACTGAGGTGGGTCCAGAGTGCACTGGGGTGGGGCCTCTTCACGCTGGGATCTCTGCAGGTGACTCTTACCCTGGGTGTGCCTTCCTCTGTGACTGGTAGCTATCAGTCTCTGGTCAACCCTTTGTTGGACACCCATGGAGTTTCCTGAGGGTGGATTTGGGCCCTCTGTGTCTCCCCAGTGGCTAGCGGCTAGAAGTCCTCTGTCTCCCTTTGGCTGGACAACCATGGAGTTTCCTGAGGGCAGATTTGGGCCCTCTGTGGCTCTTGCTGGTCCACAGGAACTCTGGAGTGGAACTGGGGCGGACCCAGGCTGCAGTTGGGTGGGGCTGCCTCATGTTGGGGTCTCTGCAGCAACTCTTACCCTGAGTTTGGGCTCCCCAGTGGCTAGTGGCTAGCAGTTCCTGGTCTCCTTTTGGCTGGACACCCGTGGCATTTCCTGAGGGTGGATTTGAGCCCTCTGTGGCTCTGCTGGCCTGATCCTATGTTTAGAAGGCCAAACAAACTCCACCAGAAGACTTCTAGAATTCATAAATGAATTCAGCCAAGTAACAGGATACAAGATCAATACCCATAAATCAATCACACCCCTATACTTCAATGATAAATCTGTGGAAAAAGAAATTAGGAAAACAATCTCATTCCCAATAGCCTCAAAAAAGATACTTGAAAATAAATTTTAAAAATTAGGTGAAGGACCATCATAATAAAATCTATAGAACACTAAAGAAAGAAATTGAAGAAGACCTTAGAAGATGCGAAGATTTCCCATGGTCTTGGATAGGCAGAATAAATGTTGTCAAAATGGCCATACTACCAAAAGTAATATATGGATTCAATATAATTACCATCAAAATTCTAATAACATTCTTCACAGCACTAGAAAAAGGAGTTAAGAAATTCATTTGGAAAAATAAGAGACTCAGAAAAGCCAAAGCAATCCTTAATGAGAAAAGTGAAGCAGGAGGCATCATAATACCACAACTCAAATAATATTACAGAGCTATAGTAACAAAACTAGCATAATACTGGCATCAAAACAGGCATGAAGATCAATGAAATAGAAGACTCACATAAATGCAGTTATCTCATACTAGATAAAGGTAGCAAAAAATACATTGGAGAAAAGATAATATTTTTAACATATGGTGCTCAGAAAACTGGAAATCCATACATAGAAGAATGAATTTTAACCCTTATCTCTTACCCTGACCAAAAGTCAACACAAAGTAGATCAAAGACCTAGGAAGTAAGTCAGAAACTCGTAAACCGCTAGAAGAAAACGTAGGCTCAACACTCCAACAGTTCAATACAGGAACCAACCAATCCTTAACAAGATTCCTAAAGTGCAAGAAATAAAATACAAAATCAATAAGTGGAATGGCATCAAATTAAAAAGCTTCTTTATAGCAAAGGAAATAGGAATGTGAAGAGAGAGCCTACAGAATGGGAGAAAATCTTTGCTACCTTTTCCTTAGATAGGGCATTAAAATCCAGAATATACAAAGAACTCAAAAAATTTAACACCAATAAATAAATAAATAAATAACCCAATCAACAAATGGGAAAAGGAACTAAACAGCAACTTCTCAAAACAAGAAATACAAATGGTCAATAAACATATGAAAAAATGTTCAACATCTCTAGCAATCAGGAAATTAAAACTACACTGAGATTTTTATCTCACTCCAGTTAGAATAGCAATTATCAAGAATATAAATAACTGTTGGTGAGCATGTGAGGAAAAAGGTACACTCATGCATTGTTGGTGGTACTGTAAATTATGTAACCACTCTGGAAAATAGTATAGTGATTCCTCAAAAACTAAGAATGAAACCACTATATGACCCAGCTATTCCACTCCTTAGTGTATATCAAAAAGATTTAAAATCAGGATATTACAGTGATGGAGTCACATTAATGTCTACAGCAGTTTAGTTCACAATAGCTAAGCTATGGAATCAACCTAGGTGCCCTTCAACAGATGAATAAATAAAGAAAATGTGGAGTACATACACAATGGAGTTATTACTCAGTCATAAAGAAGAATGATGTTATAGCATTTATTGGTATAAACTGAAGATTGCCATGCTAAGTGAAATAAGCCAGTCCCAAAAAGTCAAAGGTAGAATGTTTTCACTGATATGTGGAAGCTAATCCAAAACAATAGGAGAAAATAAAAAAAAATAGAAAAAAGATCAGTGGAGTAGATGAAGGGGATTGAAGGTGGGGAGAAGGCATGGATAAAGAAAGAACAGTGTAATAAATCTGACCTAATTTTTCTATGTACATATTTGAATACACCACAGTGAACCTCACTATCATGTATATCCATAGATACTAAAAAAAAACTTGTAATAGTAGAAAGATCAATGGAATCAAGAGAGTGAGGAAGGGAGGGAAAGGGTAAGTATGGTAGACTGAATTAGAACAAAGCATTTGCATTTCCATGCATTTAAAATTTTGTTCAAATGAATTCTAATGTTACATATAACTACAAAGAATCAATAACAAAGATGAATATCAATGCAAAAGGATATCATTTTCTGGTATATTAGTTGATCAAAAGTATGCCATTTCTTACTTTAAGTTATTTCTCCATCTATCTAACGCCAACTTGAAGATTCTAGAGAGCTTTGCCTGTTCAAATGTTAAACATAATAAAATTAATCCCTTTATTTTATATAATCATTGGATTGACAAGGCTTAATTTGCTGTCAATATTTTTAAATACCTAATGTCTAGTTTAATTCCTGGCAAGATTTAAACTAAACCTCAAGGCAAAGCAAGCTCAATATTTAAGTTACTGAAGAAGAAATGGAATCCTATTTAGTAAAGTTTTAACACTACTGAGCATCTTCAGAAAACTTGTACAATAAATTTGGTCTTGGGTAAAATTATTACTCGAACATTATAGCTCTAATTTTATCTCTATTCACCTTAAATTTATTTAAGGTATAAACAACAAGTTAACATAAATAAGTTTAATCAAGTCATTTTTTTCAACATAGAGATTCAAAGTTTGAGTGCATGCTAACAGAGTTTATCCCTGAGCTCTTCAATATATTAGTATAATTATTCAATATATTAGTACAGGCAGTTTATACTTAACAAATATGTTTGTTTTAGTCTTTTTAGTTTTTTCCTGTGTACTGGGAATTGAACCCAGGGCACTGCACATGCTAGGCAATGCTGTACCATTGAACTACCTTCCAGCCCAACAAATGCATTTTTATATAATACTTTTTATTTAAGTATAACATACACATAAGATACATTCAGAAATATATATAAATCATAAACATACATCTTAATGAATTACACACCCAAATAAACAGTGATATAATCAGAAAGAGAAGACAAAAGCCATGAGAAGCTGTAAGACTTCCACTAAGGTAACAACTATGTTGTCATCTATCACTATAGATTAGTTGGCCTGCACTTGAAATTTGCATAAATAGAACAGAGTACTGTGTTCTGTTTGCTTCTTTGACACAATATTATTTTTAAGATTCATCCAATTTATTGTATATACTAATAGTTCATTAATTGTCACATCAAGCAGAACATCAAATGAAAATATGAATCTTTGCAAAGAAATAAAATTTTCCAGATATAGAAACTAAATGAATATATATTTAAGATTTAAAAAATTATTTAGATCTCTTTAAAAATGATTGTTTCAACAAAAATAACAATAGAATGTGACATTTTGTGACACAAAGAATATATTTGGTCTTTGTCCTCTATGCCTGATGCAGAGCTCAGTCCCTTGGACTTTCCTTTTTGATAGAAGCATCTTGTGTTTTAATGAGGCAATTCTTAGGGAACTGCTAGAAAGATTCTGAATAGAGGATGATCACCAGAAAGATCAAGTCATTATTAGAAACTTGGAACTTTCAGTCTCACCTTTCATTCTCTGGGGAGGGGAGAGGTGTTAGAAATTTAGTTAATAATCAATCATGTCTGTGTGATGAAGCTTCCACAAAAATCCTTAAAACTAGAGATTCACAGAGTTTCCAAATTGGGAAGTGCATGCATGTGCTCAGAAGGTGCCCCAGCTCCATGGGACAAAAAATCTTGGGCTCAGATAATGATGAGCTATAAATAATAACCAAAAAAGAAAATAAATAGAATCATGAAAAATAATTTCTCCCAAAAAAGGAAGGAAAATGGAATAAAGAAAGGACAAGATAAATAAGAAGAGAGTGACATTATAGGGTTAAATTAGAGTTTACCAATTATCTTATTAAATGTCAATTTCATTTTAGTTAAGAGACAGAGATGACCAGATACTTAAAACAAACTAGCTCCAAATCTCTGCTGCCTGCAAAAGATGCACTTTAAATCTAAAGACAAAAGTTAAGTGTGAAAAATGAATATAGCATGCAGAAGCATTAATAAAAAGTATGCGGAATAAAATATTTGATGGTCTATTTTCAAAGCAAAATACGTAGTTTAAAGGATATAAATGGCTCAGCTTGGAATGAGGATTACTGGTAGCTGATTTGCACAACAGCTTGCTGATGTGACCACAAATCACAAAACCATTACACAAAACAAATTACACACCCAAATAAATAGTGATATAATCAGAAAGAGAAGACAAAAGACAAAAGAGAAGACATAAGCTATCAGCATATCCTTATCTTGCATTGGCAGACATTGGGAGTAAATTCTCTCACACCCACCTAGAACTCCCCCACCTTAGTACAACATTGAGCATACATCTAAACTTGATTGGTTCAAAGTTGGTCTGCACAGCACTCTTTTTCAAAGACATATACCTAATTTTGATTGGTTCAGGGGCCAACCAAAAAGAGAATAACCTTGTAAGGAAACATAGGCCATGTCTGAGAAGATTATAACCCCATAGTCCTGAGCCTATAGGAACGGGAGGCGGGGCAGGGGAGGGATCCTGCATGCTAGAGAACAAATTGATTGCTGTAACTGTTCTGGAGTGACTGCTCACCAGATGCCCAATCTTGCACAACTGTTTTTAAAGTCTCACTTCCACTGCACTTCGTGTATCCGAGTTCATTATTTGGGTTTAAGAATGTAAGTATGTTTCTCAAGAAAAGAAAGTTGGAGTCGACTATGTTAACATAGTACAAATTAAATAATAAATGTTGTCAGTTCATCAGAGGAACTAATAATCTCAAAAACTTATGCACTTAATACAAGAACTTCAAAATGCAGAGAGCAAAACTGAGAGCACTAAAGAAGAAGTAGATAATACCACAGTTCTAGCCAGATTACGATAGTTCTCTCTCAGTAATTGATGGGTAATTATAAAGCAGACAAAGTGCTAACAGATACATAAGATTTGAATAACATTATCAACTTCTCCAGCAAGAGAATACACCTTCTTTTTCAAGTATGCATGGAATATTTACAAGACAGATCATATTCTGAACCAAAAAACATGACTCAAAATTTTAAAGGATTCAAGTCAAAACAAGTATATCCTCTTGGAAAATGTAATTGAATTAGAAATCAATGCTAGAAGTATATCTGGAAAATTCTCAAATATTTGAAAACTAAAAGGAATATGTAAGTCAAAAAGAGAAACTAAAATGAAAATTAGAAAGCATTTTCAGTCAAAAGAGATTGAAAGCACAACATATTGAAATTGTGGGATGTCCATAAAGCAGTACTTAGGAAGAATGTATAGTACGAAACACCCTTGGTAGACAAAGGGCAATATTAAATGAGTGCCTTCTGCTTCAATTTTTGAAAAATCTAGAAAAAGCAAATTAAATTCAAACCAAGGACAAAGAGAGAGAAAAAAATAAACTAAAAACCCATGAAATACAAAACCTAAAATTAAAAAATAGAAAAGAAAGAGGGAAAAGAATCAATGATAGCAAAAGTGGTTCTTTGAAAAGATCAATAAAATTGATAAATTTCTGAAAAGACTGATGATGAAAGTAAGGGAAGATACAAATCACCAAAGAAATAAAATGATGACATTACAGTAATTATATGTATTCAAAGTTATAACAAAGTAATATTATGCCAATAAATTCAACAATTCATATGAAATGGACTCATTACTTGAAAGATAATTTCCAACTCTTACTGAAGAACAAGTAAACAATCTAAAAACATACTTGCTTTCATTTAAAACAAATTTTTTTTGGTAGTTAAAAATTCGCACATGGTGCCCGCCTATAATCCCAGCACTTTGGGAGGCTGAGACAGGAGAATTGTGAGTGCAAAGCCAGCCTTAGCAACATGAGGCGCTAAGCAAATCAGTGAAACCCTGTCTCTTCATACAACACAAAATAGGGTTAGGGGTGCGGCTCAGTGGTCAAGTACCCCTGAGTTCAATCGCTGGTACCAAAAACAAAAACAAAAACAAATACCTCCCCTCTACCCCCTCCAAAAACAGGCCAAATGTCTCTACTGGTGAATTTTACCAAATATTTGGGAAAAAGTTGGTACCAATTTTGCAAAAATTCTTCCAGAAAATTGAAGAGGAAGGAATACTTTCCAAACTATTCCATGAAGTCAGCATTAAACTCTACACAAAACCAAAGTTTTTATAAGACAATAAAACCAGAGACAAATATTCTTCATGACTATGAATGAAATAGTCTAAAAAAATTGTACCAATTTAATTCAACAATATCTAGAAAAGGACAATACATCATTATGAAATTTGGTAGGGAAGGTTCATTGCTGGAATGCAAGATTTAATTCTAGAAAAATCAGTGAATGTAATTTGCCTTATTAGCAACTGAGAAAGAAAACCTTTTAATCATCTTCATAAATACAGAAAATAATTATAAAACCATTTGTTACCCACTTCTGATACAATATTTAGTGATCTAGGAATAAAAGAAAACCTCTTCTATCTGATAAAGGGCATCCACAACAAAACATGTAATTAATTTTGAACTTGATGAAATCCTGAAAGTTTTCTGTTAAGTTCAAGAACAAAGTAAGAATGGCCACTCTCCACTGCCAACCATTTCTATTCAACATAGTAATGGAAGTTCTCCACAGTGCATGGAAGGAAGAAAGAAAAGAATGAAAGGAATGAAGGAAGAGGAAGGCAAAGCAAGGCATCAAGAATGGAAAAGAGGCAAAGGTGGTATAGTTTTGGTAGATGATGTAATTGTGTAGAAAATATGGAGCTCTACAAAAGAGTTGCTAGAATACAAAAGTAAGTTTAGCAAGGATGAAGAAGCCAAAAACAATATACAAAATGAGTTGTATTTCCATGTATTACCAATAAACATAAGAAACTGAGACTTATAAAAAAAAACAATTCCACCAAGTTATTAGTGTCAAAAGTGTTAAAAATTTATAGAAATGTAAAGATGGTTGAGATCTTTTCTCTGAAAACTATAGAGGTGAGATAAAGAACACCTAAATAAATACTGTATCCTTGGATCAGTAAACTAAATACTGTTAAGATATTATCGATCCTAAATTTATCTATAGGCTTAATGCAATCACAATAAAAAATTCCCTAGGAATTTGTAGAAATTGACAAGGTGATTCTAAAGGTCATATGGAAATGCAAAGAACCTTGATGATTCAAAATACCTTAGAAAAAGACTTGTATACTGTGATTTCAAGATTTATTTTAAACCTAAAATAATTGAGACTGTGTGATATTTGTGAAAAGATAGAGACATAGATTAATGAAACAGGAGAGAGATTCCAGAAATAAACCTACAAATGTTTAGACAATTGATTTTTGGCAAAGGTGTAAAGGCAGTTCAAATAAAAAAGGAAATTCTATTCAACAAATGGTGAGAGAAAAATTGGATTTCACATGCAAAAAATAAACTTCAATTCATACTTCATAGTACATATAAAAACACCAAATGGATCATACACCTAAATTTAAAAACTATAAGGCAATAACAGAGGAGAAAATCTTTTGGACTTTGGATAAGACAATAATTTTTTAGAGATAAGACTAAAAGTATGATTCACAAAAATTAAATACATTGGATTTCACCAAAATTAAGAACTTTTATTTTTTGAAAGACAATCAAAAGAATGAAACAATAAGCCACAAGCTTGGAGAAAATATCTGTAATCCACATATATCCCAAAAAACTATTTCCAGAACATGTTAAGAACTCTTGAAATTATATTAAAACAAGGAATCAAAACAAAAGTTGATGAAAGACTTGAACAGGTACTTTGTCAAAGGTAGTAGATGAGTTGAAATTAAGTATAGGAAGAAAATACAGAATGTTATTAATAACTGGTGACATTCCAAATAAAACCACAATGAGATACAGTACAGGAGAGAAAGTGAACAGCAGAAAAGGTTGCTAGGTGTCATGAGTAATGTTTTGATAGTACTGGATATGTTTATTGTCTTAATTACAATAGTTTCACGAGTATGTACCTATTTAAAAACATAATATTCTATTCTTTAAATATTCTCATTTTGTTTATATTAATTATACATTTTAAAATCCTATTTTAAAAATCCCAGAAGAAGTAGCTGAAAGAGCTAAATGTGGTTGCCCCTGAAAGGTAAAACTGAAATGGGAATGCTTAAATGTAAGCAATTGCATTTTTAAAAAATTTGTTATAGTTATACATGACAGTAGAATGTTTTTTGACACATTATACATAGATGGAGTATAATTTTTCATTCTTCTGGTTGTACATGATGTAGGATTACACCGTTCATGTAATCATATATGCACATAGGGTGATAATGTCCAATTTATTCTATCAATCCTACCCTCATGCCCCCTCCCCTCCCTTCACTCCTCTCTGTCTAATCCAAAGTACTTCTATTCTTCCCAACCCTCCCTCTCACTATGGAAAGCAGTATGGAGATTTCTCAGAAAACTTGGAATGGAACCACCATTTGACCCAGCAATTCCATTCCTCAGTTTATACCCAAAGGACTTAAAATCAGCATAAAACAGTAACACAGCCACATCAATGTTTATAGCAGCTCAATTCACAATAGCTAAACTATGTAACCAATGTAGCTGCCCTTCAACAGATGAATGGATAAAGAAAATGTGGTATGTATATATATATACATAATGGAATATTACTCAGCCTTAAAGCAGAATGAAATTATGGCATTTGCTGGTAAATGGATGGAACTGGAGAATATCATGGTAAGCAAAATAAGCCAATCTCAAAGAAGCAAAGGCCAAATATTTTCCCTGATATACAGATGCTAATTTGCAATTGCATTTTTTTAACACAGTGCTTTGGCACTCTTTTTAAATTTTTAGCATAGTATTTTGTGGAAAACAAAATTACAATAATTTAAAAAATTCTAGGTAAATAATATGAGAAAAGATAAAATTGTTAATTTTATATAATATTTGCAAGTTCCAAGTAATTTTTTCCATCTATCATCTCTTCTATTTTTATCTATCTTAGTGTCTGCTGATGATTGAATCTTCCTAATGTAGTTTTTCAAACATCCAAATCCTCTTTCCTGAAATTTTCATTGGCTCCACACTGATTACCAAAACATATTTACATATTTCAGATGAGTGTTTGCTACATGGCAGGTGGGCTACTCCTAACTGGTAGGAAAAGATAACATGCAGATCTTTGCTCTAAACTCTGGATCTATGAGGCCTGAGGTAAGGATCACAGTAGTGAAGAGATATTACAATCTACTGGAACTGATGGGGCTCACACCAGAGAAAATTTTCCCTTGCACCTGAGTCCCAAGAAGACTGCACACTTGCCTATAACTCTTCCGCATTATGCAGTTACGGATTCTGAAAAATCAGGGCTGAGAAAAATGTTGATGTCTCACTATTCAACAGCCCTTCAACAATCAGGCTTACCTCACTATTCTGAATGAGAAAACAGAGTTTGCAATCATTAGGAAGTCCTGTATCTGGAACCAGATTTACCATCAGGGACATCTCATACTCCTGGGACTAGAGTGACATTTGTATAGTTTTCAACCTTGACACATTCCCTTCTATTTACCCTCCCCAAAGAAAGAACAAAAAATCAGGAAAGAAAACAAAGATAATTAATATCCTAAAATGTAAAATAAATTTAACATTAAGATCAAGATTTTTAGGAGACGTTTCTTAATAGGATCTCTTATATTTCTCTCCTGTTCTGCACAAGAACAGAGAGCTTTGTTCCAGATTATCTTTTCAAGGATATTTCTAGCAAAGAACCTTCGAAGATAGTAGTGTTTTCCATCAAGTTTGAGGGTATATTATTTCCTGACCTTAATGGCAAAATTTATCCCGCTGAGAAAAAGTTAGGAAGGTTTGCTAGCAATACATTATTAACTTGGTGATTTCTGAAGCTTAATATTCAGTTGAGATGTAAACATGCTGTATGCATGATATTCACCTGCTGGAATTTTCAGGGCAAGGAGAACATATGCAAACATTAAGTTCATGCTGCCCTCTGTACCATGAGTAACAAAGTACTTTGTCTCTGATCTTAGTCTTTTGTCCTTTGCAAGTTTCAGTGCTACTGTGGCAAACTAATTCATTAGGCTGCATGGAATATAAAAATCACTGACTTTTGAAAGTTATTGACAAAGGTGTATCACACATTTTAACTGATTGTGCAAAAGACACTTGCTACCAGGGGGCCCAAAAAACAGTTCTTACTTAGAAAAGGTTTGGTGAGATGATTGGATCTTAAGAGAAGCAATAAACACCCCACTAGACAGCCTATGAAAGTCTAAATACAGAGATTGAAAAGTTTCACAGTGTAAAAGAAGGAAAATCAATAATACCTAGCATACCCTGGCTAAGTTTTTATAATTTTAGTACAAAATAAGAATCTTGTAAGAGTTCAGAAAAAAACAAACTTGTTGCTTACCCAGGAAGGATGGAGAAGAACATAAAGGTGATGAAGAGCAGATGGAGGAGCAGGTTTAGGAGAAGGAGAAGATAATCACATAGTCATTTGAGTAGAAGGAAAAACATGACCAGTGAAGATTAATTTTATGTGCTAACTTGGCACAGTCAGGGTGCCCTGCCCAGGTATTTGGTCAAGTATTAGCCTAAATATTTCTGTAAAGATATTCTTTGGATAAGATTAACATATAAATTGGTGGCTGGTTGTGGAGGTGCACCTCTCTAATCCCAGTGACTGGGGAGGTTGAGGCAGGAGGCTGAGGCCAGTCTCAGTAACTTAAGTAGCCCTAAGCAACTTAGCAAGCCCCTGTCTTGAAAAAAATATATATAAGGACTGTGGAAGGAGCTCAGTAGCTCAGTAGTAAATCATCCGCAGCTTTAATCCCTGGTAGCAAAATATCACTAAATAAAAATAAAAACATATAACTTAGTGAACTTTAAGTAAAGCAGGTTATTCTCCATAATATGAATGCACCTCATCCAACCCCTTGCAGGTCTTAATTGAACAAAAACTGTTCTCCCACAACAGAAAAGGAATTCTGTCAGTAGACTTGGAGTGCTTCTATTTTCCATCTCCTGAGTCCATCCTGTCAGTCTCCCCCAACAGCTTTTTAGATTTTTGTCTTCCCAACTTCCATAATTGTGTAAATTAACTCCTGAAAATGTCTCCTCTCCCCCAACCTCCTATATACAGTCATGTACTCTGCAGCAATGTTTTGTCAGTGATAGATTACATATACAAAGATGGTTCCATGTGATTATAATGTAGCTGAAAAATTTCCATTCCCTAGTAATGTCTCAGCCATGATGACTTCATATCCCAATGCATCCTCACAGGCTTATGGTGATGTTGGTACAAACAAACCTACTGTACTGCCAGTCATACAAAAGCATAGCATAGTCATTTCCAGTAAAAAGTACTACAAAATTATATTAAATGACTAGCTTACTGGTTTATATTTTCACTTTACTATATTTTTCTTTATTTTTTCTAATTAGTTATCCATGACAGCAGTATGCATTTCAACTTATTGCACACAAAAGGAGCACAACTTCTCATTGCTCTGACTACATGATGCAGAGTCACACCATTTGTGCAATCATCCAAGTACATAGGGTAATAATATCCATCTCATTCCGCCATCCTTTCCAACCCCACAGCCCCTCCCCTCCACTCACTCTCCTCTACTTAATCCAAAGTTCTTTCATTCTTCCGTAGCCCCACCCCAAACTATGGATCAGCATTCTCATATAAGAGAAATAATTTGGCCTTTGGTTTTTGAGGATTGGGTTATTTTGCTTAGCATGATATTCTCCAACTCCATCCATTTAACTGCAAATGCCAAAATTTCATTTTTCTTTAAGGCTGCATAAGATTCCATTGAGTATATATACCACATTTTCTTTATCCATTCATCTTCTGAAGGACATTTAGTTTGGTTCCATAGTTTAGCTATTGTAAATTGAGCTGCTATAAACATTGATGTGGCTGCATCACTGTAGTATGCTGATTTTACATCCTTTGGGTATAAACCAAGGAGTGGGATAACTGGGTCAAATGGTGATTTCATTACAATTTTTTGAGGAATCTCCATACTGCTTTCCAGAGTGGTTACCAATTGCAATAACAATGTTTGAGGGTACCTTTTCCCACACATCCTTGCCAACACTTATTGTTGCTTGTATTCTTGATAATTGCCATTCTGACTGGAGTGAGGTGAAATCTTAGAGTTGTTTTGATTTGCATTTCTCTAATTGCTAGAGATATTAAATATTTTCTCATATATTTGTTTATCAATTGTATATATTCTTCTGTGAAGTGTCTGTTCAGTTCCTTAGTGCATTTATCGATTGAGTTATTTGTTGGTTTGATGTTAAGTTTTTTATGTTCTTTATACATCCTGGAGATTAGTGTTCTATCTGATGTGCATGTAGTAAAAATTTTCTCCAGTTCTGTAGGCTCTCTCTTCACATTGATTGTTTTTCTTGCATAGAAGCTTTTTAGTTTGAATCCATCCCATTTACTGATTCCTGATTTTACTTCTGCTTTAGGGGCCATGTATAAAGAAATTCCTTTTACTCTTCCTCAAAGGGATACTGCAGTTATATCACATACTTAATAGGCACCACAATGAAGATCAGAGCTTATACTTCATTAAGGTTTTATACACATCAATTCTCCAGTAATTGCAAATTCAACAAGAAAATAAGACATGTCGTATGTTCAAAATGCTCATGGCAAACAATCATTTTGTATTACTGCAAATAAAATTGTTTTGTAGTACAAAAAAGAAAAGAAAAGAAAGTCAAGTCTTAAGCCAATATGATGAAGATCTGGACCTACTTTTTCTTTTATTAGTTGCAGGGTTTCTGGTCTAACTCCTAGGTCCTTGATCCACTTTGAGTTGAATTTTGTGCAGGGTGAGAGATAGGGGTTTAATTTCATTTTGCTACTTACAGATTTCCAATTTTCCCAGCACCATTTGTTAAAGAGGCTATCTTTTCTCCAATGTATGTTTTTGGCGCCTTTATCTAGTATGAGATAACCGTATTTATGTTGGTTTGTCTCTGTGTCTTCTATTCTGTACCATTGGTCTATATGTCTATTTTGGTGCCAATACCATGCTGTTTTTGTTACAATAGCTCTGTAGTATAGTTTAAGTTTTGGTATTGTGATGGCTCCAACTTCACTATTCTTGCTAAGGATTACTTTGGCTATTCTGGGTCTCTTATTTTCCAAATAAATTTTGTGATTTTTTTTTCTATTTCTATGAAGAATGACATTGGGGTTTTCATTGGAATCACAATGAATCTGTTAAACATTTTTGGTAGTATGACCATTTTGACAATATTAATTCTGCCTATCTAAGAACATGGGAGACTTTTCCATTTTCAAAGGTTTCTTCAATTTCTTTCATTAGTGTTCTCTAGTTTTCATTGTAGAGGTCTTTTACCTCTTTTTTTAGATTAATTCTAAGTACTTTACTTTTTTTGATGCTATTGCAAATAGGATAGTTTTCCTAATTTCTCTTTTAGAGAAATGTATAGAAGAAATGCATTTGATTTGTAGGTGTTAATTTTATATCCTGATACTTTGCCGAATTCATTTATTAGCTCTAGAAGTTTTTTGGTGAAGTTTTTTGAATCTTCAAAATATAGAATCATGTTGTCAGCAAATAGTGATAGTTTGAGTTCTTCTTTTCCTATTCATATCCCTTTAATTTCTCTCATCTCTCTACTTGTTCTGGATAGAATTTGCAAGACAATGTTGAAAAGAAGTGATGAAAGAGGGCCTCCTATCTTGTTCCATTTTTTAGAGAGAGTGCTTTCAATTTTTCTCCATTTAGAACAATGTTGGCTTTGGGCTTAGCATACATAGCTTTCACAATATTGAGATATGTTCCTAATACCCCTAGTTTTTCTAACGTTTTGAACATGAAGGGCAAAATGATGCTGTATTTTGTCAAATGTTTTTCTGCACCTATTGAGATGATCATATGAGTGTTATTTTTAAGTATATTGAGGTGATGAATTACATTTATTGATTTCTGTATGTTGAACCAATCTTGCATACCTGGATGAACTCCACTTGATCATGGTGCACTATCTTTTAAATATGTTTTTGTATATGATTTGCTAGAATTTTATTAAGAATTTTTGCGTCTATATTCATCAGGGTTATTGGTCTGAAATTTTCTTTCCTTGATGTGTTCTTGTCTGGTTTTGGTATCAGGGTGATACTAGCTTCATAGAATGAGTTTGGAAGGGTTCCCTCCTTTTCTATCTCATGGAATAATTTGAGAACTATTGGTATTAGTTTTTATTTGAAGGTCTCATATAACTCTGCTGAGAATCCATCTGGTCCTGAGCTTTTCTTGCTTTGCAGGCTTTTGATGTCTTCTGTTTCATTGCTTGAAATTGTTTTGGGTATGTCCTCATGATTCATCATATTTCTCTAGAAATTTGTTGATGTCTTCAAGATTTTGTATTATATTGGAGTATAAATTTTCAAATATTTTTAATTTTCTTCTCTATTTCAGGAGTGTCCATCGTGATATTTTTCTTTCATCACAAATTTTAGTAATTTGAGGGTTTTTTTCTCTCTCTCTTCATTAGTGAGGGTAAAGATTTACCAATTTTAGGGGCTGGGATTGTGGCGCAGTGTGAGGCACTGGGTTCGATCCTCAGCACCACATAAAAACAAAGATATTCTGTCCACCTACAACTAAAAAAATAAATAAATATTTAAAAAAAAGATTTACCAATTTTATTTATTTTTTCTAAGAACCAACTTTTCTTTTTGGAAATTTTCTGTGTTTTTCCTTTTGTTTCAATTTCATTGATTTCAGCTCTGATTCTAATTATTTTCTGTCTTCTACTACTTTGGGTGTCAATTTATTCTTGTTTTTTGTAGAGATTTGAGAAGTAATGTTAGGTCATTTATTTGTTGACTTGTTATTCTTTTAATTAATTAACTCAATGTAATAAACTTTTCTCTTAGTAATGTCTTTATAGTGTCCCAGAGATTTTGATATGTTGTATCAGTGTTCTCATTTACCTCTAAGAGTTTTTTAAAATTTCCTCCCTGATTTCTTCTGCTATCCATTCATCATTCAATAGTGTATTATTTAGTCTCCAGGTGTTGGAGTAGCTTCTAATTTTTATTTTATTATTGATTTCTAATTTCATTCTATTATGATCTGATAGAATGCAGGGTAGTATCTCTATTTTTTTTTGTATTTGATAAGACTTGCTTAATAGCATAAGATACAGTCTATTTTAAAGAATGATACATGAGCTGCTGAAAAGAAAGTATATTTGCTTTTGATGGATGAATATTCTATATATGTCTGTTAAGTCTAAATTATTGATTATATTATTTAGTTATATAGTTTCTTTGTTTAGTTTTTGTTTGGAAGATCTATCCAGTAGTGAGAGAGGTGTGTTAAAGTCATGCAGTATTGTTGTGTTGTGATCTATTTAATTCTTGAAACTGAGAAGAGTTTGATGTTCTTAGATGCTCCATTTTGGGGGAGATAGATATTTATGATTATTACATTCTGTTGATATATGATTTCCTTAAGCAGTGTGAAATGTCTTTCTTTATCCCTTCTGACTAGCTTTGGCTTGAAGTCTACTTTATTTGATGAGGATGGAAAGCCCTGATTGCTTATGCAGTCCATGTGAGTAATATGTTTTTCCCATCCTTTCATCTGTGAATGTCTTTGCCTATGAGATGAGTCTCTTGAATACAGCATATCATTTGTCTGTTGATTGATGAGTTTAGGCTATTAATTTTCAAGGTTAATATTGAGATATGGTTTGTATTCCCTGTCATTATGGTTTTTAACATGCCTTGGTTTCTCCTTTGATTGGCTTTTCCTTTAGTGTAGTTTCTATCTTTGCTGCTTTTTTTTTTTAAATTTCCTCCTCATGAAATATTTTTGAGAATGTTCTGTAGTGCAGGGTTTCTTGCTGTAAATTCTTTTAACTTTTGTTTATCATATCATAAGAATTTTATTTTGTCATAAAATCTGAAGCTTAATTTTGCTGGATATAAGATTCTTGGTTAGTTTCCATTTCTTTCAGAGGTTGGTATATGTTGTTCCAGGATCTCCTGGCTTTAAGGGTCTGGGTTGAAAAATCTGGTGAGATCTGAATTGATTTCCCTCTATATGTAACCTGATACTTTTCTCTGTGGCCTTTAAAATTCTATTCTCATACTTTATGCTAGGCATTTTCATTATAATGTGCTTTGGTGTGGGTCTATTATAATTTTGTACATTTGGTGTCCTGTTAAGCCTCTTGTATTTGATTTTTCATTTCATTCTTTAGATTTGGGAAATTTTCTGATATTATTTCATCACAAATATTGTGTGTCCCTTTGGTCTGCATTTCTGTGCCTTCTTCTATTCTGATAAATTTAAATTTGGTCTTTTCATTTTATCCCACAATTTTTGGAAGTTCTGTTCATGCTTTTTACCATCTTCACTGTGTGCTCAACTTTATTTTCAAGATTATATAGTTTGTCTTTGTTGCCTGAGGGTCTGTCTTCCAAGTGATCTAGTATGTTAGTGATGCTTTCTATTGAATTTTTAATTTGGTTTATTGTTTCTTTCATTCCAAGGATTTTCCTTTGGTTTTTTATCTCTTTATTGAAGTGATCTTTTTGTTATCTGTATTTGTTCTCTTACATTATCTTTAGCTTTTCAAATCAGTTTATATACATTCTGAACTACTTATCTGACATTTCTTATACTGTGTTATCAAGGAATTCTATTATTGCAGCATCTTGGTTTGTTTGGGTTGCTTGCTTCCCTTGTTTTTTCATGTTGTTCATGTGTCTTCCCATCTAGCAGTGTGGATCCCAAGTATTACACTTTCTACCCTACAGACTTACAGTGTCTCTGAAGGTTTCAATGCCTCTCCTTTACAGGGAAGATCGATATCAACAGCATTCAATGCAAACAACATGCAGCATTAAACCAAATAGCTTCTATTAAGAGGTTTATAGTTTTGTTACAATAAACATAAATGATGTGTTCCATTATTGTCTACAATATAAACAATAGGTTTGTGATAAAGGTCTAAAATTTCTAATGACAGACAAAGAGGGAACAGAGTGGAGTAGGATATGATGTTTATGAGGTTGAGGGGGTGGGATAGAAGAATTAGATCTTAAGAAGAGTGAAAGAGGTATCAATAGAAGTTGGCTGTTAGCAGGAAAAAGAAAGAGAATCTGGGCAAACAGATAAGTGAAAGAAAAATATAAAGAAAGAGTAAAAATTAAATAAAATAAAAAATAATAAAAAAATTAAAAAGAAAAAGAAAAATGTAAAAACAAAAGAATTACAACAAAACTATAATACACTATTCATCCATCCTGCTCCTCAATATCCTGATGTATGAAAAGTGATTTGTTTCAAAAATGGTGGGGATGTGAAAGTGGGAAAAGAAAAGAAAAAAAAATTCAAAGAATAATTGAACAATTGTTTCTATTAGAGTTCAAGAGTTTCTCTGCTTCCCTTCTCATCTGATAGGTGGGGTTGTCTGGAGAGTATTGGTATCTTTACCCGCAGAAAGGTGAGAGTTACTAGGGTAAGAGGATTAGGCTTGGAGGCAGAACTCCTGGAGGTAGAGTATACTAATTGCCAATCTCTGTTGAAAGACTGCACCCCAGGAATCTCCCTTGGGGTCTACTCATGTGATGTAGGAGCCTGATCTTAGCTCCTTGTGTCACTTGCAGATCCCACAATTCCTGGTCTCTAATTTAGTCTCTAAACTATATCTTTTCTGCTCCCACCCATTCAACTTCCCAATCAGGCACCTCTCTCTTCAGAAGTCCTGAGATTGAGGGCAGGAACCTGTGGGCCTATGGTGGAGAGCTGTTCTGTATTGAGTGGATCAGGACCAGGTGTTGAGAGATATAGGGCGGCCATGTAACTGTAAGCACTGGACTAGGTTGGTGGGTAGGGAGGAGTTGGGAGACTGGGGATTGGGGAGCCAGAAGGCCCTGTTAATTGCCAAACCAATGGAACCAGGGGATTGGTGGATGCCAGATTGGGGAGGAAGTCAGGAACTGGGCTAGCTTCAGGTCCCAGCAAGTGCCAGCCCAAGTTGGCCCTGGAAACCCAGTGGGTGTTGGACTGGTTGGCTGGGCAAGCCAAGAGCAAGATGCCCTCACAGCCTCTTCCACTCTACCAACTGGTTACAAGGCTCTGCTGCCTCTGTAGCAAGATGGTGGCTATTAGCACACTTATAGGAAGACCTCAAGTGTTACCAAGCCTGCAGGCACCTTGATGATGTCCCTAGATGGAAGTGGCCATATCCTAGATGGTGGCAGCAGTGGTGGCAAACCTGTAGGTACCTTGATGTTGAGCTTCCAGGTCCTGGCTGGTATCTCAACATGCTGCAACTGGAGATGGTGATGGTGGTAGTGGAGGTGAACCAAGATGGTGGCAGAGGTATCACATGATGGAGGTGACCACTTTCAGAAATGGGACAGCAAGGGTGGGCCCAGTGGTGATGATGGGCAGCCATGTTAGGAGATGCAGCATTGTGGTAGGTGGTGCTGTGGCAGGCAGCTGTTTCCAGGCCCTGTGTGCAGTCCCAAAGTGAAGGCTATCACAGAGGTGGCTCTGGCAGCAGCTACGGTGCTCCAGGATGGAGGTGGCTGCATTGGGAGATGAGGTAGTAGCAGCAGGCAGCTCAGTGATACTGGGTAGCTACATTGGTAGATGGGGAGCCTGCTGTACAGAAGGTCTGCACTGTGCCTATACTATACTTATCATTATATTATATTCTACTTGTATTCATGTTACACAGGAGGCAGCCTCATGGATCTTGTCTTTATTGTCTCTTGCAATCATTTTCTCTTGTGCCTGACTTAATCTTGTGTTGTTTTATTCATCATGGCCCTAGGAATAATAGGCGTGAATCAAGAGGTAGTGCTTAATTTGTTAGATATCAATTGAGAATTGTGGACTACAATTTAAAGATATGAAGGCAAAATCTAATGTAATAGAAGAGTATATTCAAATTTTTCAGGAAGTGCTTATGAAACTGTGAGTCAAGGAGTAAAGAAAAATATATCCAAACTTAGGATAGAAGAACTCCTATTCTTCTATTTTAAGATTTAATAATTTTATTAAGAATGTAGGTGTTACAAAAAATCAAACAACCCAATCAATAAATGAGATAAGGTACTGAATGGAGAGAAGAATCTCAGAAGAAGATATTCAATAGATCAACAGACATATGAAAAAATGTTCAATTTCTCTAGTAATCAGAGAAATGTAAATCAAAACTACCTAAGATTTTACCTCACTTCAGTCAGAATGGCGATTATCAAGAATACAAGTAACAATAAATTTTGGCAAGGACATTGGGGAAAAGATACCCTCAAACATTGCTGGTGGGTCTGAAAACTGGTGCAAACACTCCGGAAAGCAGTATGGAGATTCCTTTGAAAACTTGGAATGAAACCACCATTTGACCCAGATATCCCAGTCCTTGGTTTATACCCAAAACACTTAAAATCAGCATACTACAGTGATGACAGCTACATCAATGTTTATAGCAGCTCAATTCACAATAGCTAAACTATGGAACCAACCTAGATGCCCTTCAAAAGATGAATGGATAAAGAAAGTGTGGAACATATACACAATGGAATATAACTCTGTCTTGAAGAAGGACGAAATTTTGGCATTTGCAGGTAAATGGATGGAACTAGAGAACATTGTGCTAACTGAAATAAGCCAATCCCCCAAAACCAAAGGCCAAATATTTCCTCTGATAAGTGGATGCTGATCCATGGGAGGAGGTATGGAAGAATGAAGGAACTATGGATTTTATAGAAGGGAATGAGAAGAGGTGTGGGGCAGTGAGTATGGGAAGGACAGTAGAATAAGGCAGACATTATTACCCTATATACATGTATGGTTACACTATTGGTGTGACTCAACACCATGTATAGCCAGAAGAATGAGAAGTTATTCTCCATTTGTGTACAATGTGTCAAAATTCATTCTACTGTCATGTCTAACTAATCAGAACAACAACAACACAAAGAATATAGGTGTTAGCTTATTGACATGGGGTTTGATGGTTTTCAAGATACATTTAGAAAGGAGGCCAGTTATAAATTTGGTATGTCTATATATCCATATATATGGATACAATAGTCTTGGGCAAAGTTTGTTTTATCTCTGAGTCTATATACAGATTCCATCCCGGTCAAAAGCAGCTCATTGGTTTAAATAGGGAGTAGTAGTTATACATCAGTGCCAAAACTCACAAGACTCCAGGGCACCTATATCTTCTGACATATGAATTAGCAGGCTCTCTTTTTAATCTATTGTTTAGTTGCCCCCAACTTTTGCATCTTTTCTCATCTCCACTTCCTTTGCCTGTTGCCTAGATTCTCTTCCTCTCTCTTCTTCCTCCACATTCTCTTCTGTTCTCAGCTTCCTCCCCTCACTCTTTACATACATTCTTCCCTTACAACATCTTGGACCATGTACTTTTCACTCCAACAGTGTAAAACTCTTTCTGTGCATCATTTCTTCCCAAAGAGACAATAAAAAGAAAGTTGCTTTATGTCAGTGTTTAGAATTTACACTGTGGAATCTAACTAGATTCAGTGTAATGTTATTTAGATGTTTTGCTTTATGTAACATTACTTTAAGGAGTATTGGGCTTTTACAATTGTGTACTCATCTGTTTTGTTTTCGCATGTCATCAGTGATGAAAGAGTCAGTAGGTGTAAGCTGACAAAATATATTTTTTTCTTTCAGAATAACACTTATATTTGTGGTAATAATTTATTTTTATGTTTTAGGTATTTTCTCATAGCACTATGCCAAGAGTGAAGTTCAGCAAGGAAATTAATATAACAGGGATACGAAAATTGTTCATCATTATAAAGCATGCAAAATAAAATGCATTCCTGAGGATGCTGTAATATTTTTAAAATATATTAAGTGTAAAAGCTCAAAATAGAAGTCTGTGGAATTTGCCACACAGACTTACCTTGCAATCTGGAAGCACACACCCTTTCTCCAGGGTGCAGAACTCCCTGTCTTTTGCACATTCTAGATGCACAGTCACTGTATTTAGTTCTATTTAGATTTTTCATATGAACCATCTTACAACACTTGCTTATGATACTTACAATTATGTTTATTTAGTGTTAAAAAATATTTTTGAATATTCACTTCATTTATTTTATAGATTTGTGAAAGTGATCACATATGTGGTCTTGTGAACCCTTGAAATCAGCCTGTATCATTAAGTGGTCCTGGGTTCCAAATTACCATTCATTTCTAGTTGGTTTATTTAAACCCAGCCTCAGGTTCCTTATCAATAAAATCAAAATAATAAAAACTACCTTGCTTGGCTGTAGTTGAGATTGGAAGAAAATATGTAAATATTCTAGCTCAATATCTGGCATATAAGGAATCTGACATGAATGATAACATTATTATTTAATTTTGATAGGAAAATTAAAAGATCATAGTACTATGGGTTTCTTTCTTAACTCTTAATTTTTCCCCATTGATCTGTATGTCTATCCTGAGCTCAATATCATACTGTTTTGATTACTGGTAGCTTTGTGGAAAGTTTTGAAATCACAAAATGTTAAGTTCTTTGACTTTGTCTTTCTTTTTCAAGATTGGGCTATTTGTGAGGTCTCTTGAATTTTCACATAAATTTTAGGATGAGGTTGTCAATTTCTACTTTAATGTTTTTCAAATAATAACTTAAAATCCAGTTTTGTTAGTTGCCAAACCTCAAGGAGCCATCAACACTCTTGAAGTTAAACAAACTTAGATATTTTTTTTCCTAACTTGCTTCTCTGAGAAATGAAGATAAGACTTCTGGGTGATGGATTTAAGGATGATTGCCTGTTAATCTAGCTGAGCATTTTGCTCAAATTCTTCCTTATTTGTAAAATGAACAGCCATTCAGCATCTTCCTGACTCTAGAAAATGGCTGTTACGTTTTTCATGGTTCATTATTAGGTGTAGATTTGAAACCAAATTTGGAGGCTTTCATATTAACAACAGCCTAGAGCAAAATGGACATGAAGTTTTGTTAATCATGTGTTTTCAAACAGAAAAAATGTATACCATTTATTACAAAAGAAATTTTATTCTTAAAAATTTTTTGACTATATCTTACTGCTTTCCCACAATTTCCTATTGGGTGAAATTATACTAAACAAGTTTAAAGAACTTTGGAGAAAGTGCAATGAGGTCAGGTGAGTATAGATTTATATAGTAACTCTTTGTTAATGACTTTCATGGTTGAGTCTACTGAATTTGACTCACCTCATCTATCGTATCAGAGATGCTTCACTGATCTTAAATTGACATATATTTCCTATATTCTGTCCTTGATGGTTTTTAGCATAGAGTGGGTATTAAAATAATTATAGAGGAATGCATTGACAATCAATATACAGAATTCATGGTTTATTTCAACATTTTAAAGCAAGTTATTAAAATATTTCTAATGTTCTCACCTGACCTTAATTACTGACAATTTCACTTTGTTTACTAGCTTCCTTTTTTGAAGAATGTTTCTCACTTTGATTACTTCAGGGCATTATTCATTTACAATACATTACACTTGGGCTCTGTGTGTTTCTCTTGATACATACATAGCTTCCTGGTACTATGGCAGGTGATTTTTTTTCCTTGAAAATGGTTTGGGTTTCCATTACCATACAGATTACTTTTCTTAATTAAAGTGGGTAGGTTTATAAATTGGAGCTGAAAGCATTGGGCTCCTCCTTGAAACTCTCTATTTTGCCATTCATTACTTGAAGTGTTCTAGCTCACATTCACAATACCATTAACTACAGGTCAAGAAAGCTTCTGATTTAGACAGGCTATATTTAGAAAAATTAATCTTATATAAATGGTCACTCACTATTCCTCCAATGTTTGCTGAACAATGAAAATGATGGGTACTATACCATCAGACACAATGTAAAAATGAGGGTTATCTATTAAGAAGGTTGTACTTCCAAATGGGTCTATGGCTTTACCCAGTAATAGATAGTTTTAAGATGCTCTTATTATTTAATTTTAAAATGTGATTATTCATTTTCTACTCTTTTAAAAATCTTTTGGCTGATATGCAAACATTGCACATATTTATGGGGTACCATGTGATGTTTTGACAATATGAATACATTGTACAATATTCAATAAAACACTTATCATTTCTTTATAGTGAAAATATTCAAAATCCTTTCTTTTAGGTTTTTTTTAACATATACATTGTATCATCTTTATCTATAGTTGCCCTATGATATAGTATAACACCGGAAGTTTCTTCTTCCCATTGATCAATCTTTTGTCATCTCCCCAACCGCTATTCTAGATTTCTCTTGTGAATATGATCATGCAGTAGATGTCTTTCTTAACTCAGTTTACTTCATTTAACATAAGAACCCTGGGCTCTAGTTCTTTTAAATGCAATTAGTTTAACTGAATGCCAGCTAGGTAAAAATTTTACCAAAATGTGATTGTAAAAGCCAGATGACCAAAAGGAGGCGAATTAAAACGCTGGGCAAGGCTTTATTGGAAATACACGCTCTCGGGCTGAACTCTCCCGTTCATCAGAGTGTGTCCGGGAGAACAGTGCACATGTTCTGCCATACAATTTTTAAAGGCTCGGTCAGGAAGGGGAGGGCTTAGAGCAGGAAGAGAAGGCCAGAGTCCTTCCTGGATAAGTGAAGGAAAACCTGCTGATTGACAGGCGATACCTCTACTGGTGACGTCAGCGTCTGGCTAGCTTCTCCCTTCAGCAGCTGCCCCGACCGGCCCCCCTAATTGGACACCCTGGACCCTGAACTGACCTAACAGTGATAAAATTTTAGGAATAAGAAATTATCTAAAGATCATCTTTTTCATGGCATCAGGGTTTAGATCTCCTTCTTCCCTTATCCCCATGATTAATGTCACTAATCAATAACCTGCATCTTCATTGGGAACATATGTTACGGGCTCAGTGTTCTTCGTTTTTCCATCAGAAAAATCAGATTAAAAAAACTGTAATGAACAAGGTCCATTATTGAAGCTTCTTGCTGGACTGGACATATGGCAGCACTACGCAAGGCAGTGTTAAAATGGCTCCCTGAAAAAGAATGGAGCTGATTCTATTCATGTGAAAGGGTGGTAGGACTGAACGACAGTTTAGAAATGTTAATGGGCATTAGGTGTCTTTCAAAGGTGTTTTTCTTTTCCTGGGGAGCGCTTTTACCTTGAGGGAGGAGTTACCAGTCAATCTTCCTGGTACTAAATATTCTATTTCTCATATTGATGTGATATCCTGAATAAACATCTTTGCCCTGTGATAAGGACAAGTTGCTAAATAGCTGTTAAGAGAACACACAGGTGGGGAGTGGAAGCAAACACAAATCATGTAAGTAACAAACTGGTCCTGGGAATTTGCTGTTTCATGGACTCCACAACAGTTTTATCCTTTATGTTACTTGTCCTTGGAGAGTAATGGCAAGAGTATCCTGGCTTTAGTGATGCACTTGGTTTCTGAGGGCTTAATGAGACAATTTGAGAATAAGTGAGGGAGAAGCCAAAAATGGGCACATATGATATTAATAGCTAACAAGCCATGAGTTCGGCTGGGAAAATAGGGAAAAGGACATACCATGCTTTTAATAGCTAAGGAGCTATGTATGAGTTAAGGCCCAGGAGCTCAGTTGCCTTTGGGCAGGGGTGACTATCTTTTCTCCTTCAGAACTTTTATTCTTTTATGCTTAAGGGGTGCTGGTTTTCATGGGGATCCCTGACTATCTCACCCAGACCTCTTCTGAATAGAGAACTCCAGGAGTCCTCTATAAGTACCTCAGAGTTGTCATTTGAGATTATATGCATTTAACATAATTGTCCAATTCCTATATTTTATTCCTTTAAACTTTTATTTTATAGATGACAAGAAAAGCAGTAAGTTGATTTGTGCAACATCATAGTTATTTTTACAGCTAAAATGAGAACTCAAGTTGTCTACTTAGTGCTACTGTTTCTGTACCTCATCAAGCTGAGTTCCACCCCAGTCTTCACTATTATATTCACAATTTCATGCGTGCACATGTAAAAAATCAGATATGAATATCTGTATGTATATATACCTATTAGGAAGAAGATAACAATTGAAAATCTGGGTGATTTTCTTATTTTGCAGGGAGTACCCAGGAGTAAACTCAGGAGCACTTGGCCATTGAGCCACATCCCCAGCCCTATTTTGTATTTTATTTAGAGACAGGGTCTCACTGAGTTGCTTAGGGCCTTATTGTTGCTGAGGCTGGCTTTGAACTCGAGATCCTTCTGCCTCAACTTCCCAAGCTGCTGGGATTACAGGCATGTACCACAGCCTGTAATTGAAAATCTAAATGATCATGAGAGCTTTCTCATTTTTACTATGAGACAAAACTACCACAACTAGTACATTTAAGGTTTGACAACTGTTGGGTGTTGTACCTCCTGGAAAAATAACAACATTCAACAATGTATACCTCAAAATGAGATGTTTCTTATATTTCAGTACATATTGTACACAAAACAATCTCTAAACATCAACTGTTTCACACATTTCACCTTTGATTAGATATTCCACAGTTTGTGCTTGTTTGACTTTTTTCCCTGGGAAAGACAGATTTCTACCAATGTTGTCATACATAGTCATCTTCAAATAAAAGAGTAAATGATAAGATTTTAGATTTTTTATTGAAATATAATTCACATGATATAAAATTCACACTTTGAAGGGCAAAACCCGGTAGTTTTTGCTATGATCATAAAGATTTGCTGCTATAACCCTTATGTAATTCCAAAACACTTTCACAACTCTCCCAAAAGAAAATCCATACCCATCAGTACTCATTCCCTGCTACCCCATTCCAGCCTCTGGTAACCTTTATTCCACTTGTGTCTGTACTTACCTAGTTTGTAGATTATATATAAATGGAATCAGAAAATATGTGATCTTTTGCATCTGGCTTCTTTCACTTAACATAGTGGTTATGCTCCTCTCTTAAAATCCCCTTCCAGCTCTATGGTTTGTTTACAATTTATATTATTTTTATTTTTACCTTTTAAAAGAAATCTGTCAGTCACAATAAAGTGTTTTAAATTTGCTAGATATAATCTCAAATTATGTTATAGTTTATCCTTATAGCATGTGATATTTAGAAAAAAGAAGTAGACTATTAGATAGAAATTTCAAAAATAGAAAAAATTTAAAATGTTACTAAGCTCTTTTTTTCAAATTTGTATTTTGTTCTTTACTTTTTATTTATTTGTTTTGGTACTAAGGATTGAACTCAGGGGCACTCAACCACTGAGCCACATCCCCAGCCCTATTTTGTGTTTTATGTAGAGACAGGGTCTCACTGAGCTGCTTAGTGCCTCGCCATTGCTGAGGCTGGCTTTGAATTTGCGATTTTCCTGTTTCAGCCTCCCAAAGTGCTGGAATTATAGGCATGCACCACCGTGCCCAGCTGTATTTTGTTGTCTTTAATTGGAGAGAAAATATATGCAAATGGGGAACATGATATACACATATATATAATTTATTTTAAATAGTTGGAAATTTTATTTATTCACTTAGTCAGAATCTTGCTACTTTGCTCAGGCTGAACTCGAACTTCAGGACTCATCCTTCAAAGTAGCTAGGACTATAAGTGTGTGCTACCAGGATGAACTTTGGAAGTTTACATCTTAACTAATTATATTAGATAAGGATATCATCAAATAACTTCTTATAAAACAATGCTCTCTTTCCACAATGTATATGTTCTTCTCTTTCTTTCATAGACTTATAAAGAGTCATTAAATTAGTACACATTTGCAGTGATGATTACTAGTCTGAGAAGCAAAATAGAACTTTGAGAGAAAACTATAGGGTTAAAGCAATTTTATGTCACTAAAGATTTATTCAGGAGGACTTGTGGTATGTACCTAAAGGAATAATAAAAGTTAGGAATGCTAACAATCCTTCGTTTTTTTATAAAATTAAACATCAATTTTATGCTCAAATTTGCATATAAATGTGAAGATATAACTCCATTAAACATGGAATCAATCTAAATTATACTATTCTATTTTCTCTATTTGAAAATGTTTATTAAAATAGGCCCATGACATTATAAGTCCATCCTAAAATTGAATCAATAAATGAAATCTCTGTATGCAAATAAGTTACAAAATAGCATTTGCTTATACAACAAAAATGTTATTGTAATGATGTTGTGTGGTCCTGATTTTGGCTCATTGATTTGGCTCCCTGCTCATTATGATATACACATCTGCTGACATAAGATTTATCACCCATCTTTTAATTAAATTGTTGAAGCATGATGGAGGAGTCATGATTGCAAGAATAATGATTGCATTTTATTCTTTTATTTGGCTAATTTTAGGATGGTTTAAATATTTTTGGAGATAAAATTCTAATTGAAAGTTATTAAAGATTGTAAATATTAATCCCAGAAGTATATTTTATACAATTAGCATTTGTCATAGTTCTTTCTTTATTATACCTATGTAGGCTTTTGACTAGCTAATTACACATAAATTATAGAAACCTGAAGTTGTAATTAATTAAGTCATCATTTAGTTGTAGAAAGAGACATATTTGCCTTTAAAGGCGATCAGACTTCTGTTTTATTTTCACAAATTTTTAGGCATGAAAATTATTCAGTTTTTCAAATGGCCTATTTAATATCAAATTCTATTGTTGGAAATATTCTCTTTCTTCAAGGAATTATGGAAATACTGAGGAAGACAAAATAAAAGAGAGAGAAAGAGAGAGAGAGAAGGAGGCATAGTTTTTTGATAATAATGATTTCTGATTTTGTAAGTGTATTTGAGTATCTTTAAAATCACAAAAACAGATTGCTACATTAAAATTGTATTTTCCTTCTAGTTGTACTACTTAACAACATTTTGACCTTGAATAAGACATTATACATCTAAAAGCCTTCATCTTTTCATTTGGAAATGAGATAATTTATGCAAACCACTTAGTCTAGTGCTTGATACAGTTTTAACAAATTATTAGCCATTGTTAGCTAATGTTATTTAAATGGTATCAATCTGTATTTCTATGACTGAAATATGGCATGAAACATTCCTGCTTCAGTATTATATTAAGCCTCTGCAATGTGCGATAATAAAATTTTTATTGTATTTACCTTAGAAAATAGATGAAATTAAGAGGTTCAGCTCCTCCAAAATTGTCTTGAGTTATATATATTTTGCTCTACCTATCTAATTCAAGCCTGCAGCCTATATTATCCCTACTCACAAGAAATTTCCTAGAAATGCTATGGATTATTCAACAACAGTAGAATAAGTGTTTCCTGTGTCCTAGTTCTAGGAAACCTAGAAATAAATAACTCTAAGTTCTAGTTCATATAGTCTTGTTGGAAGGAAAGGAAGGAAGGAAGGAAGAAACGAAGGAAGGGAGGGAGGGAGGGAAAAGCAAGTTAGTTAACACTTAAAATGAAGGAGCAAAACTGATGCACAAACAAAGCCAGAAACCAAGGCTATATGCATGTATTTTATTGGAAGTGATCATAGGGAAGAAATGAAGGGCAGTGGAAGTGAAACATTATGAAATCTTAAAAGGATGGGTTATCCAGCTTCTTCCAACTATTGGAGACTGGTATATCATCCCATTGGGCTGAAATACTTTATGAACTGTGTTTCAAAACTGTTACTTCATGTTGGCCATCGACTCCTTTTTCTCACTGGTTCCCTTCCCCAAGTATAACCCTGTCACTGGAGAAGTTTCTACTCAGGACAAGTAGGGTTCTTGGATAACGTGATAGGAAGGAATTTCATTCAGCCACATGCTGGTCAGAGACACAGATTTATTTAAGAAAGCAGATACACATTCAAGGGAGGGAAGAAGGGAAGGAGGGAGGGAGGGAGAGAGAGAGAGAGAGGGAATGAATATTGATCTTTGGAAGAAAACCAGTCCCCAGAAAACAAAGGCCAAATGTTTTCTCTGATGTGCAGACACTAATTTCACAATAAAGGGAGGGGTGTTAGGGAAGAATAGAAGTACTCTGGATTAGACAAAGGGCAATGAAGGGAAGGGTGGGGGAATGGGAATAGAAAAAGGAGTAGAATAAATTGGGCATTACTATCCTGTGTGCATATATGATTATGTGACCAATGTAATTCTATATCATGTACAACCAGAAAAATGAGAAGTTATACTCGTATATATATATATATATATTATATATAATATGTCAAAATATATTCTATATATTGTACTATCATGTTTAGAACAAATTTAAAAAAGAAATATACATTCAAGGGAGAATGCCAGCCATCTTGAGGGCAGGAGACTTTTAGGGTAAAGCAAGGAATACAGGTCAACTCCAAAGGTAGAGACAGCAACCCATTGGTCTACAGTGTTAATATTTACAGAGGAACTGTAACAAGGGGCTGAACTGCAGAAGGAGTCAGGGTGGAGTTACACAACTTCTCACCAGTTTTTCTAGCACTTGAGTATTACCATCATTTACTTTTTTCAGGAAAGGGCATGAATTCAGGCTGGGTTGCTCAGGAATGCCTCTTTTGCATTCCAAATGGCCTATGGGAATTTATTTCTCCTTTTAGATTCAATCTTTCTTTTTCTGTATCCCCAGATTCCTATCTCAGTCGCAAGGCTTTAACTCCCTTGCACTGTCCAGTTGTCTATAGTTGAGTGACTAGCTGATCTTGCAAGTAATTCAAGCCACAGGGGTAGGAAATGTGTAGTATGTTCCAACAGTCCAAACTTTCTATACTCCAATCCCTTCCTTAATATTACATAAAAGTATTTCTGGAATCTTCATCTCAATTACTGTAGACTTTTGTGCCCAAATTTCAAAGAACTATCAATTTGTACCAGATCCAGGTAGCTTTTCCAGGATATTGATCTCGAGTCATGAGTAAGTGCTCCCAAGTCAATAAATACTCCACCTCCAATTTTTTTATTTTAGTCATCCTGGGCCAACACATTCCTCACTCATCTTCACACATTTATGCTGATTTATGCCTAGCTACTGTCCAGATTGTGAAGACTTTTGGTGTGTACACTATTTTCTACCAAAGCAAGGGCTATTTCCTTCTCCACTTGTGCAAAGTTCTGATTCAAGATACAGGACTGCAGAACAGTAAGGAAGAAACAAATCATTCTGTGAGACTCTGGTTTCACACTTTTCTTGATATCTCTAAGCAAGGGGAAGCTTCTTTCCTCTAGCAAGGGCATTTTCTCTGTCAGCCTCAAGCACTTTGGTGACTTAAGATTCTCTATGCCCCATTTCAGGGATGAAGTGCAGGTGGTTTATATGAGAAGAAAAGAGGGGCAATGATAGTGAAAAAGGGAATGGACAAAAACCAGTTCAAAGATGCACAACCAACCATGCTATCACCAAGGGAGACTGATGCTGTATGACCTCATGAGAACTTTCATGAAAGATTCAGAAATATCTGACAGTGCAAAGACACAGGGAAGCATCTATCCACTGGGTCTCATCTCCCAGTGCTCATGAGGTGCTCCACAGTGTTGGTTTCCCTATATTTATGGGTGTCCCTGTGACAGGAGGTAAAAATGATGTGAGACAGTCTTAGTTGAATATTGCCCCTTTTGTCTGTGTAAGTCTGGGCAACGTGGTGACCAGCAGTATGGCTTAGATAAGGACTTGGTGGGGAAGGGAATGGCAAGAAAAGAGCTGAAAAAGGCACAGAGGTTTAAGAGTGCTTTACTAGATATATTTCATTTTACATTATATACATTTTTCTATATCATTTGTATTATTACTTATAGCTTATGTACTGTTCATGAATGCTTTTTTCTCAAAAACATGTCAGCTCTTTGAAGACAACATGTTTATTTATTATTTACTAATTCCATATTTTATCAGTGAATCATAATTATATGTAATAGTAGCATTCTTTGCTATGTATTTTTCATGCACACAATATAATTTTGTCAATATGTTTCCACATATTTCCCCTTTCTCTCCCTTCTTCCATCCCCTGATTCCTTATCTCTTACTCTATTGGTCTCTCTTGAGTACCACATTCATTTATATTACTTATTTTAAATTCTAAGATGATCCATCAATGTGTGGTGTTCTGTAATAATAGCATGTTAAATGATGAATTAAATAATATATTTTCAATTTCCCAAATATTTGACTTTCTAAAGTATATTTCCTAGTAGAGGAGGTAAGATAAATTGAAAAGTAAAAATAGTGATGAGAATTTATTTTACATTTTATTAAGGTACATATATTTTAAATTTTAAGCTAGCCTGCAATCCTAATGCTTTAATGGAATATATTTTTCTTTGCTTACATTAACTGCTATGATCACATGGTATATTTAATTTTGTATTCCTCAAATTAGAAATATTAAAAAGGACTTAATTTGCACTTTAAAAAAATAGTAAGCCCATTTAATCTAAATAGTATCCTTCAATAATTCTACCATCATCAAACCACAATAATAGTGAACGAATTGGAAGAATTAACAGACTTAATCTCAGCACATCTAATGGAAAGAAGTTGTGACCTAAATAATCCTTAAGATCATTTACTTTTGAGTTTGGAAAAAAGTTATAAGTATGGACTTATAACAACAGTAATGTCTTAAATTCACCTAAAATCCAGGGCTTTGCTTGAAGTGATATTAAGACTTACATATTTTTTTTTCTTAAACAGTATAGATTATATGGAAATGATAACCAATATTAGTATTGGAGGGAGTTACTTGGGTTTAAAATCTTACTTAGGTAATCTATACTTGAATATTTGTGATCACATATAACTTCCTTGTTCTTTCTATATTTTTCAAGTAGATAGAGACAGAAGTATAGGATTATAGCTCAGTTGTAGAGAGCTTGCCTCGCATGCGTGAGGGACTGGGTTCTATCCTCAGTACTACATAAAAATAAATAAATAAAATAAAGATATTTGTGTCTATCTACAACTAAAAAAAATTAAAAAAAATATAAACCCATCATTCTCTCATGAGAATATATTGTGGAGACATATATATATGATGTATAATAGGAGAATTCAGCTGTCTTTTATTAAGTTAGAAATTAATTGGTAAAAATTTGCAAGAATCAGACCATTCTAATTTTTTAATAAAAATATGCTATTCATGTCAACAAAGAATAGGCTTACTATTATTTTCAAGTAGTTTAATTTTTTGTTTTACTTTATGATACGGCAAATAGCGACAGTTATAGGCAACATAAATTAAAATCCTTGAATCCTCAATATTTTTGAGGAGTGTAAAGAGGTCTCTTTACATTGAGAATTGCTGCAATATATCACTAATTGCCCAGTGATAGGACTAGGCAAAAAATTCAGAAATAGAGCCAATGGTGATTGGAAGATTCTGTAAAGACTTCTTGAAGAAATAGAAACTAGCATGGGGTCTTGAGTGACCAGTGGGATTTAAACATTGTAAAATGGAAAGGACCTCTATGCAACGAAGCTGGTAAGGGTAAAAACACAGGTACAAAATGTAGAATGTAGGGATATGGAGGAGACTGGATCAGTCTGGCTGAGATGGGAAACAAAGTAGTGGCAAAATGCATAGAAAATAAACCATTGGTTGGAAATACAAAAGCTGGAACATGGCACTAGGGATTTAAATTTAATCATATTGGCGATTGGGAGCCATTGAACATCTTCAAGGTCTAAGGGCGGTGATATGAATATAAGTCTGCTTGAGGGAAATTCGTCTTGATGGTGGATTCAGTTTTTAAGAGAGGGAAATTAGTAGAAATCTTATCACATTAGTATATATGTAAAATGATAAGAATCAATACTAAGGTTTCAAGGTTTAAAGACTGAATGATGTGGGAGAATAGAGGTAGCATTAAGGAAAACAATACTCAGTAGGGATTTGAAGAAAGGATAATCTATCTACAATGATGATAAACCATTTTGATTTTGAAGAGGCTTCTGAATCATAAATGCAAAATAATGTTTGGTATAATTTAAGTATTGCTTATTTTTATAATATCAGAATTTTAAATTCTGTGAATATATAAACAAAGTATAGGAAAAAATTTAAAAATTAATTTGAATAACTGGTTAATTAGAATTCCTTATTTTTTAACCATGCCATTTTTACTGTAATTTGCACATTGACAAATTATTGAATTGTCTCACTTATTTTGAATAAAATATAGTTTTTGTTGATTTAAAATAGTTACTTCATATATTATTAACCTCTTTCAATATGAAGCTTGAATGCTTCAGAAACTTACTTTATTCTCAGTTGGAAAGGCACTATATGCAAGCACTAAACCACTACTGAGAAATAGCTTCCAAATCTTTGGAAAAATAAATCCCTTGCTTAAAATAATGTAGTTTTTTTCCCTTTCTTTCTTTAAACATTGTACATACATTCTCCTCTACACACACACACGTGCACACACACGTGTATTATTTAAAAATATGAAAAATTATTTTTTAGAATAAAACCAATGTAGATTAAATCCATTAACTAATAAATTGGTATCCTTAAAATTAGAGCTTCCTGGTCAGTCTTGATTTTAGCACAGAGAAATATATTTAACATATTTCTTAATAACAAATCTAGCCCCTGAAACACATGATGATGAACTCTTGCAGGAAACCAAATGGATTTGTCATAATATTCTACCAGTAAAACTTAATGACTGGTTATAATTCCAATTAAATATTTCATTTTGTTAATATGAAGAAAAGCTCATCCACAGCTCAGCATTTGTGGTATTAAGGAAAAAAACCTATTCATCATTTCTTTCCTTGAAATGACAAGGTTAAAATGAACATTTATTCAGTGAAATAAAATTATTGGCATGTAAGTTATTACCTCATTTGATGAGTGTAGGAAATAAATTGAGAAGAAAGCCATGTACTTGGAGATTCAGCGTATGGTTTACTCATTAATTTTAAAAGTTCAATTCGAACTTTTATATGTAATTCAAAAGAAAAGGATAATTGAAAGGAAGTCAGAATAAGTTGAATTGGTCATTTGTACACAAACAAATTACAGCATTTTAAAACCAGGAGAACCACAAATCAAAATACAATGTTAAGTATTCTGTAGCAAACTCACATCTATCCGAGCCCAGACAATTTGTTTGGCATAATAAGGATAGCAAAATTATCTCTGATGCTCACCTGGCTTCATAGTTTCCTTTCCAATGTTTCTTTGGCTCTGTAGAACCCTTTTTAAATTATTTCCAGAATTTCAGAGATACTCTCTACATACTCCTGCGATCCTCTTGGATTCCTTTCTCTTTTTAAAAAATGGCTACAGATGGCTTAAATTAAATAGCTTCAATCATTTGTCCATATCCCTATCCTCTCCCTGTATAATTTCATTAAGATAAAGTGGATCATCCTAGTGAGTCTTGGAAAGCTCTGAATGCATTCAAACAAAAAAGTAGACACCATTGGACTTTGACCTCAGAATATCTGATGTACCAGAATTTAAGAAAACAATTCCCTCCTTTTTCCCCCTTACCTTCCCTCCTCCAAGTTACTAACCAATTTATAGTTCTTTGAAATTATACTTCTTAGCCCTCATGTATGTTCCACTGGCCTCTTTAGATACATGGAACATGCTTGAACAAATGAAATACTGTTTGTTTGAGATAACCAAATGTTCAACATAACCAAACTGCATGCTGGGGGTTGTTTCTGAAAACATCTCAAACGCAAACACTAGTTAAAATCCAATTGCACAGGTGCTTGCTCTTTGTATGATCATTTCCGTTGGTAATCCTTTACTGGACTATTCCTTAATACAATGTTTTAAATATAAATTTGTATTGGCCTTGATAGAAATCTTAGGGCAGAAATCAAACTAAAATAAAAAATCATATGCAAAGCATTTTGTAAATGTTACTAAGTTATATAAAAATGAGAATATTTTTAATTTAATAGTATGGGATGTGGCATTAGATTGAAAATAATTTAATTGCTATTGATTATGTGGACATAGTACTTTGAAAATAATTGAATGAAATTCATCAATCTACAAAATCACTTTTAGGTTAGATATTTATAGAAAACAGTCATTATGGAAACTTAATCAACTATTTGAAAACTGCTAATATTACTAACATATCATTATGTTTAGGAAAATGCAAAATGGCAAGTAGGATTAAATATGAATGCCTGATATTTCCAATTCTTGGTTTTCAAGCTATATTTTTTAGAGTTTAAAGGTTTTTCCTTTATAATTGCATTTGTATATATATGTTGATATCTGTATTATAGTTATGGGGCCAGAAAGGTTTTCTGCTGTGATATGATGTCACATAAAGTACTAGGAACTTGCAGCTGAAGTGTGCTCACATCCTTGTTCCTGGTATTTGTTTCCACAATAGCTAAAGACACTTTGACATATCACTGTTCTGCTTGTTTCTCCACTGGGGACATGCTGAAATTTCTGTGTATGATTTTCAGAGATGAACATTTCCTTTTTCTCCTTCTCTTGTATTTACCCTAGTGTCTCACGTAATGGAGAAATTCGTGTCTGGAATTCAGTTAAATATTTATTGAGTACCTACTACCATAATGGAAGTTAATACATAGCAAATAGTAGGTTTTAGATGCTGTTCTAAATACTTTGCCTGTATAAACTGATTGCGTCTTCATGGTATATTATTATCCTCATTTTACCAGAAAAGAAATGAGACAGAGATGGGAAGTAACCTGCCTAAAGTCATACAACTAGTAAGAGTTAGAACATGGGGGCTAGAACTGTAGCTTGGTGGTAGAGTGCTTGCCTAGCACATGTGAGGCACTGGGTTCGATCCTCAGCACCACATAAAAATAAATGAATAAAGATATTGTGTCCATCAACAACTAAAAAAAATTTTTTTAAAAAAAGAGAGAACATGGAGTCCAGCACTAGAGCTCATGCTCCCAAACACTCTACTGTGATTGGTTCAGGGAAAACAAAGATGGATACAACACAGTCCCAGTTTTCAAAGTATTTACTATTCAGAAAGAGGGAAACTAACATACTTTTAATATAACTGTAAATCTAGTAATGATGGCACTAGAAAATACTTATGAATTGTGTATTTATTCTGAACTCTATTATCATCCCTTTGTTGTATTGTTTCATTCTCACAAGAATCTTATGATTTTCTTTTTTTTTAAGAAATAAAGATAATTTTGTCCAATGTGGGAAAGAACAAACCATCCTCTGATTGTCAGTTTGAAGCTGGTCTGGCTCTGAAAACCGGCCACTGAAAATCAGAACACTGAAGTGTTCTGTTGGATATAAAATACCTCACAGTATGTCACTATCAGGCAAAGCTATATGGTGACCATGACGGAGCAAGATAAAATTTAGTACTCTCCACCATAGGCAAAAACAAGAACATTGACCAAACAACAAAAATGACCCAACATCCACCTCTCTTGGTTAATATAATGTGACTGTTCCCTTTTGATCAATTTTAGCATTAGCTCCCCTTTGTTCTTTCCATCTTCTAGACAAAAATCAGTAAAGATACCCTACATAGAATCTTCCATTTCTGAAAGATTCTAATCCAGCAAATTCACACTCCCTTGAATCCTCTTGAAAACATACAAAGAAAGTCTAAGTCCTGTATTAAGCCCCATCTAACATCCTCTTTTGAGACTTCTCATAGTCCCTGTAGTGTTGCCTTCCTTGCTTCAATGAACCAATAAACTCAACTGGTTTGATTTCAAGTGTGTTTGTACGGTCTTTGGCTTGAGGATATTAACAGATATGAAGGTTGATATCAGCAAGGACAGACCCTAGACATAGTAACAATGTGTCTATTGGAGGCCCATGGGTAGCTTCTCATGTTCAGGAAGTCCAGTTCATTCTGGCATGTGTTCTCATGGGACTTTTTGGTTATTGGATCAGAATTTTATTGTTTCTCGGCTAAACTGTTCCCTGTCCTTGAATTTCTACTTCTATGGTCTACTGTTTACAGTGTTTTGTCTACCTAAAGAAATGCCGCAAGGAGAAAATGGTCATAAACCTGCAATGTCTAGTTTTGAGCCAGTGCCAGGGAGTTGAGAAAATATCATTAGAGTGGTATTCTTCAGATAAAAGTTGCCAAGGTTCACCATTTCAGAATCTTCTCTCATAGTCTTATGAGAAATGACTTACTTAATTTCATCTCTCCAGAGTCAAGAGGATTTTATCAAGCTCCTGGTCACTACCAGTTAGCATTTGCACAAATTCCAGACACACAAGATTACATAGTTATCAACCTTATGGACCCCTGGAATTCTCATGTGGTCCTCTTAATCTAAAACTGCACCTTTTAAGCCAAATACTTGTTTCTTCTGTTTTCTGAATATAAAGAATACTTATGCTTTGACTGGTGAAATTTCCCAGAGCAATTCAGAATTGTAGTGACACTTGGGGAAACTTTGACATCAAAGCAGGCAGTATTTAGAGAATGTACATAAGAGGTCCCTATCTCATGGAATTTATATACTAACGTAATAGGTGAGACCAGAAACAAAATGAATATAAATGGTATGAAGTCAGGCGGTGAAGGGCCAGTACTATAAAAAGTTAGGATGTGTGTAAAGAGTAAGGAATTTATTTTTTAGCTACAGTCATTTGAGGGATACAGATATATCATTGTAAGAGATGTGGACCTTGGCCTGAAAAAAAGGGTTGAAGTACACCAGGTGAACATCTATCTAGGTGAAAAGGGTTCCGCAAAGAGAAAAGCAGTGCAAATCCTAGAATAGAATGTGCATGGCATATTTAGGGGAAACAAAACAACTGGCCTGGCTGGAGTATAGTGAAAAAGCAGAATAAAAATAGAAGGTGAAGTTGGAAAGGTAGCTGAGAACAAGTTAGTATGAGGTCCTAAGGGCATGGAAAATTTTGCTATTTCTGGTGAAGACAAAGAAGATACTTTGCACTGATTTATGTATTAAAAGAGTCACCCTGGCTGCTTTACTAGGAATGGAATGCAGCATTAAGGAATCTTGGATTATATTGGTAGAGGATGTGGTAAGATTATAAGGAAAAGATCAACTTATAAAGCTGTCTAGTGTCTTTCTAAAGAATAGCTAGAGTTACAAAATGGGAAAGGGAAGGTAAACTCCTAAGACATTGTAGAGATATGGTAAATTGGAAAGTGAATGTGGATGGCAGCATGGTTAGAGGGAATGAGAAAATGGAAAAGATGTGAGACTCTGAAAATCTGCAATTGGGACAGTGGTACCAATAATTACAATAAGGTATTTAAAACAAGTTTGGAAAAATGGGACATAATGGATTTTATGTTCAGTGTATTTGGATGTAAATGCTGAGTTGATAAAATCATAAGTAGCTGAATCATAAGTAGCCAAATAGCCAAAAGTTGGGGCTATTTTCACAGGTCCCAAAGAAAAAATAAGGGATATACTTTGGGAGTATTTTAGCAAAATAAGCAGGAGGCTATTAGCTAGGAGTTGTTTCTATACCAGAACTCTAATGTAAGCATGCTCTGAGTTGCCTTGGAAACATGTCTTATAACCAATTAGGGAAACAACTACAACAAACAGAGCCTCAGTCAATCATAAGAAGCCAACCAGATGACTGGATATACAACTAGTGACCCCCCCACCCCCAATCAAACCATATCCTTCTAGGGCAGATGCCTAGCTGTGGATAAGCAGGCAATTTCCTCACTTTGCTATTATAATAAGCAAGTTGTCCGCTAACACTGCTGGAGCTGACTCTCTGAACCTCTTTGGTTTTGAGTGCTGCCAGATTTATGAATTGTTTTTTGTTCAGATAAACTAAGTTTAATTTAAGTTTTTCTTTTAACAGGAGTGATAACTAACATAAGCAAAATGCTCACATAATAATGGGAAAGCAAAAGGCTGGGAGATAGGAAAGAGGGATTTATTTGTAAATGCCTTTTAAAAATGTGTTGTAGCACAAATATGACTATAGAGCTGCCAAAGTTTGTACTGCCAAAGTTCAAATTTCTACATCAACCTTTTCTAGCTGTACTATGTAACCTTGGATAAGATCTTCTGTGCCTTAATTTCTGTATCTGAAAATTGTTATACTAGAACTTCTCTGATAAAGTTGTTGTGGCACAAACATTCTCCATCTGGAGCCCTTGAAATTTCAGAACATCTATAAACTTTGTAATGAAAAACTTATAACCCTATTTCTATTAACCTTTCACAAAATTTGTTTCCTTTCTTTATAAAAACCCCATGTAGGGTTAGTGTCTATGACTTTGTTTCCTATAGAAAGCATATTTCCTTCTCACAATACAGTGGTTGCAGACATCATGAAATATTGTGATCACCATTACTTCAAAATTACCAAATTTATTGGGATTGCTGTTAGATTGCATATGATTACTGAACCTATCTATATCCTCATGACATTTAGTTGGCCAAGTCTCCTGTAATTTTATGCCTCTTGGTCAAACACAATCATGTTGAGTTACCTGAATGTTTACACAGTTGCACGTCTATATTGCTGTCCAATATCCACAAAATACAAATATTGGTTAATCAATGAGAAAGGAGGAGAATTGTCTTGATATTTCCATTGTAATGGATTCTTTGGAAATCCTATATATTTAATTTCATACATTTAAAATATTATTTTAAGATCAGGTCTATAGGGTTAATCCGTTATCAAACCTGCTCATGGTACAAGTGAAGAAATCTTGAGGTAGAGGAATAAAATGAGTAAACACGACACATTAAAATAGAACCTGGCCCGTATCAAAAGTTCAATAAAAGGCCAGCTACTATTGTTCTTAAAATTCTACAGAAATTGAATTAAATTCCATTCATTCTTGCATTCAAATCAGCTAGAACACTGCTCTGTACATTGGCAATCTATAAACAGTGAAAGAATGAAGCTGTGTATATGTTGGCTTCTCAGGACATTCAGCTGGGGTTGGAGAAACAGCTATAAAGTTGTGGGGCGACTTCTTATGCATCCAGGGAATTCCAGGGTATGTTAGAGCGCTTGAGGGTTCAGATGGAGACACATACGTGTCCCTAGACTTGTCCCAATAAGAATAGACTGCCGGTGGCTTAGAGAGGCCAGGTTCTTGTTCTTAAAAGCTCTCCATCATCCAAGAAGGCAACCAGGTCTGTTTAAGGCTCCAGATAAAGTGTTGGACTGAGAGGTCCCTTGCTTACTCCTGGGACCTAGTTTCAGAAGGACAGTTTCTGATTGAGCAAGACAGACAACAGCCTCTCGACCCCACGCGGGTCTCAGAAAACGTTCCTGGCGAGAACTCTGCGCCTCGCTCACCGAACCCTCGCTTCCTCGCCACGCCCACTTCCTGCCCCATCCAGCGCCTTTCCAGGTCTCTCTCCCGGTGAACCGGATGCGCTGTCAGTCTCCTCCTCCGTGTCCTCCGCCTCCACCCAGCTCCTTCTCTGAGTCGTTGCCACCCCGAGGCCCCAGCCAGGAGGCTCCCGGCGGCTGGCCTTGCAGGTGTGGGGCGCAGTAGGAGCTGGGCGCGCACAGTTACCGCGCGTGGAGGAGACACTGCCCTGCGGCGATGGGTGCCCGGGCCTCTCCTTCACGCCGGAGACAAGCGGGGCGGCGGCTGCGGTACCTGCCCACCGGGAGCTTTCCCTTCCTCCTCCTCCTGCTGCTCCTGTGCATCCAGCTTGGGGGAGGACAGAAGAAAAAGGAGGTAGAATGAATCCCGTTGGCTTTCCCGAGTGGGCCCGGGCGGGTAGGGGCGGGATACGGTACCGGGAAGCCCTGCTGCGTTGCTAGGCAGCCGGGCTGCGGGGCGTGGGCGGTGGCGGCCGCGTGGGTGGAGGCCTAGGGGCGGGTCCTTTGCGGTCTGCAACCTTTTAGCCCTGTCTTGTCCTGAAAGGGAAGGACGCGTCCGCTTGGCTTAGCAGGGAGCTTCCAGTCTCTGTGCAGGCCGAGCTTTGGATGGACGCCTGTGTAGCAGAAAGGGGTGTGGTGGATGTGAAAATACCCTTGAGAAGTATTTATAAAGCCCCAGGAACTATTTAACTCTTATTTTTATCCATTTCAAGATTCAACAGCATATTGAGAGTGCTTTAAGTTATTCTGTATTCTGAATTACACCATTTAAAAGTGTACGTTTATTTTTATTTTAAACTCAATGTATAATTTTGAAATAACCCCCATTATTTATGTTATGCACGTTTATTTGTGAAGTTCAGATTACCTGATTTCAATCTTAGTCTTCAACTTTGGGGAGAGTGAGATTTGAAACATCTGTGTTTCAAGTAATTGTAGAGTCATTTGTGAATTCAGTGATGCATCATTACTGTGGATAATTGATAAGAAGCTTCAGAAAAAAACATTTTGGAACTGTGACTAAGGTTTCCAATTGTGGACCATTTTGGTTAGCGTACTGTTTATATAATCCAAGATAGTTTTTCCTGGTGGAATTACACAACTACATGTGTCTCAAAATTTGAATCAAAGTATTGCTAGAAATTTCTTAATAGTTGGATAGAGAGTGAAAAAAGTCTCACTTGCAAGTAATTGTTTTGTCTTTTTGATCTTTGCAGAAACAAGTGTGGTAAATATTAACTACAATTTTTTGGGGGGGGGTACTAGGGATTGAACTCATGGTCACTCAACCACTGAGCAACATCCCCACCCCTATTTTGTGTTTTATTTAGAGACAGCGAGTCACTGAGTTGCTGAGGCCTTGCTTTTACTGAAGCTGGCTTTGAACTCAAGGTCCTCTTGCCTCAGCCTCCCGAGCCTCTGGGATTACAGGTGTGCACCACTGCACCTGGCAATAGTAACAACTTTTAGTTTTTTTTTTTTTTTTTTTTTTGTGGAGTTTAGACAACACATTTAGAGCAGCACTAGTTTTGTTGTAATTGTATTTACAAATGTAAATCGAAGATATATTTCTAATGGTGTTTGTATGCCATATTTCAAGAGTTTTAGATTTTATAGTTGTTTATGAGAAAGGTAGAAGATTGAATAGTAGACTTTTTTTCTTTTTCCTGTGAGTTACCAGGGCAATAAAAAATGAGGAATTCCATGGAAATTCTGATGTTTTACCTCCTAGGAATGTCACGTATGACCACTTTTCAAACTGAAGGGGGAAAAAAACGTAAAAAAATTGTACAGGTTCATAGCATCTTTATCTCCAATTGTAATACTACTTGAATATGTAAAAATGATAACGGTATAGTTGAATCTAAAATTCATTTCTATAGTTCCATTAAGATGTGTTTTATAGAAGATATTTTTAAAATGAAAAATTAGGGAGAGCAATGTTGAAGATTGAAAACCAGTATCTTCCAAAATTCTTTTTATTTTTCATAAAAAGGAGAAGCTAATGCTAATATGTGGTACTGTTACAGTAAACATGCATTTTATTTTAGGGGAAAAAAAGGCAGATTAACAAACAGTTGAAATTTTTATACTTAGCTATGTCTCTTAGTATGTCTCTTAGGTATTACAGGCCAGTGCTATATGTGGTACTCTTAGCAAACTTATCTCTTCCAATATTGGAATAAAAACATTCTGTGTTGGAAATGATTGTTCACCAATGTGAATCCTTTTTAGGGATATCTCTGTGGGGTTTTTTTTTTTTTTTTTTTTTTTGTGATTTCTTTCTTTGCTGATGTTAGAACCTGATACTAGTATAAGATTTAACGTTGAACCAGAAAGTAGCGGTTGAAACTTAGTTTACTGCAATGAATATGACTACCATTATGTATCAGAATACTTGACATGGCATGAAGAGTTTTCTTTTTGAGGAATCCAAATTGAACTCTAAAGTTGAGTCTGGAATCAAGAATGGATATTAGTTGCTTTTAAGGAAGTAGTAATTGTGGTGATAATATTTATTACATGTTTTCTTGAGTCAGACAAATGGACCAGTTGTAACTCAGTCCTCGATTGTATGACACTGGTCAAACCTCTTGATGTCCATGAATTCTGCTGCCCTTGTTTTAAAATACAGACATAATACCTATATCTTAGGATCATTGTTGGAATTAAATACGTTTATATAGTGTCTAGTGTGATGTGTAGAACATAACTGATGATCAGTAAGGGGTAGGTAGCTGTTATATGTTACTTATCTAAATGAATATGTTAGTATGGTGAAATTCTAAAATGTAAGATTTTTTAAAATTAATTTTTTTGTTAAACTTTTTGATGATAATAAATTGTATGGCTTCTGAAATAGAGTATCTATTACTTATTGTGAAACACTGAGAATTCCAAACTTTTATGTTTGATAACTTCCCATGTAGAGATTTTGCATCAGAATTAGTGACACTCCATTCATATTTGTATATGTATGTGCATGTACATGTGTATGTATCATGTATGTGTTTATATACATGTTTCTTCGTGATGATATTTCCATTCCTTAAAAATAATTAATTTTGTTATGTTTTCTGTTTAAGAACATACTTAGAAATAGTTAACTGGTTAGACAAAGAAGATTGAAGATTCTTACAGTCATGCCTTACTTATATTGAATACAGTCACTAAAAAGTAAGTTTTAATTCTCAGGTTAAGTGATGTGAGTCTGGAAGACTTTGGCCTCTTAGTAGTATTCATTTGTGTATTAGTGCATTTTGCTTTTCTTTTGACAGTTTTTCTATTTCTTAGATCATTAACACTTGCCAGTTAATCAGTTTCATTTGGAATTGTTTTAATTTATAATGACTTCCTATTATGTAAACAGAACTCAAATTATATAATGAATCACAGTAGACGTATTGACTTAGTCATCAAAAGCAGCTGTTATAATAATTTATTATATCTACAAGGAATATGATTAGTTAATAGGCTAGGATATGTAGGTATAATGAACATGCAGTATGAAAAGTTGAGCAGCTCATAAATTCTTTATAGCGTTTATGTAAACAGTAAAATATTTGCTTAAATAAAGTAGTTCAGCTGCTGTTGACATAATTCTGCGTGTCATTAATGTTTTTAAACATATTTTATGCTGAATGAATAATATCTAATTTCTAGTGTCCCAACTGTGAAATAGAAATTTTACTGAGAAATGATAACAAGGGAGAGGATGGAAATAAGCGATGGAAGTTACCTTTAAGCAAAGAACTTAAATGGAAGAAGTTTGCAAACAGTACAACTTTCAGAAATTCATAACATTTATACATTGATATACATACACATGTAAAAAGATTATGCTGATGTCAGGCATAATTTTCTTCCACGTAAATATACCACCAGTATATGCTCTGTTGTGTATGTCAGAGAAAGGAAAGGAACGGAAGCATGTAACACAAAGCAGACAATAATCAACTTTTAATCTTTTGTTACATTTACTTTTTCATTCTCTTTTGCTCTAAATATTCATTGATTTGGATGTCATCGCAATCTATTATGCCTTTGACTGATGTTGGTTTATTCAACATATTAGACTGTCATGATTGCTTATCTGCATAAGAATCCCCTTTTTTTTTTTAAATATTTTTTTTAGCTGTAGATGGACATAATGTCTTTATTTTATTGCTTTGTATGTGGTGCTGAGGATCAAACCCAGGGCCTCACGCATGCAAGGCAAGCGCTCTACCGCTGATCTACAATCCCAACCCCTGCATAAGAATCCCTTTTGAAGCATCATGGTAATTCTACCAAAATATAAAATTTGCCTTTGGTTAAGTGTAGGAGTAATCTGTTCCCTTCTAGAAAATGGGTACATGAAAAAAAATGATTATTTGTTGCATAACAGTAGTGCCAGTGTGTGTGTGTGAGTGTGTGTGTGTGTGTTTGTGTGTTTGTAACCAATGGATAATACTTCTGCTGGTCTCTGTGTAGTTTTTATTTTCTATTGATTGGACAATATTTCTATGGTTTCTCAAATTGAGCATATCTATTAAGCATATCATCCTTTCCTCTCTCCATCTGGCCCAGCTGGTTTCTCATCACTATTAATAGTGTTTTATGGGAAATAAACTTTTAACATTCAAGAGCTTCATTTTTTTATCTAACCACCTGCGAGTATAATATGTCTTTGTAGTTCTTATCCTGTGTTTGGCAGATAGTAGGTAAGAGTCTGTGCTTACATAATTTCTTGTGGAATTATACTTGGGTTTAAGGAGAGAATCTTAAAAATAGGATTCCTGTTATTATATATAAACATGTAAAGCACTTAAGTATTTAGGTTAAATATTAAAGCTTCAACAATGTTAATTAGAAGAATAGATAACATTTTTTTCATAGTAGTTAGTTTCTCTCTGCCTATATTTTTCTTTAACTCTGGAAGAAAAACGTCAAGATAGTTTATAGAGTGTTTTGAAATCTATAACTTAATAAACATTTTAATATAGAATAGCATCCTGAAGAAATTAATGAACTGAAGACAGTTTTCAATAAAAAGAAGTCCTTACTGACACATTTATTAAAGTTTTTGTTTATCATAAAAAATACCTTCTAAGTTTTATACTTGAAGATGTCAGACATTTTCTTTCTCCTTCATATTACTTTGAGAAATCAAAACTGTGATGGAAAGAGGCAGTTCAATATAGGTTAAATGTGATATTGATTTTATTTAATGCAAATGTTTGTTGCTTATTTTACAGGTATATCTTTTAGAGAGGGTTTAACATTATTGTCAATATTATATGACAACTTTTGGAAATATTTTGATATTTTTGGCTCTGCTTGGAGTACAGACGGCTATTGGCAAGTTAGTTCATAGGAGTTTTGTGTTAAAACTTAAGTTTTGAAACTATAAATTGTGTAATCTGTTTAAATTTTAAATGGAATGTAATACCTTACTATAAATTACTGAATTTAATAAATTGGGAGTTGAAAATAAATCTTAAATTATATCAGGAAAAGATAAAATAAGTAGCAGTAGAGTGAACAGGATGCTAGGCCTTCACTTAATTAGATTATTGAAATGCATTGCATGTTTGTGCCCTTCCAAAATTTATAATTTGAATTCTTAACCCTATTGTGATGGTATTAGAGGTACTGTGATGGTATTTGAGAGCCTTTGGAAAGTGATTAGGTCCTGAGGGTAAAATTCTCATAAAAGGGACCTGAGAGTTCTTGCACTCTTTCTGCCCTGTGAACATATAGTGACAAACCAGCATTCTAAAGAAAGTCCTTATTGGAACCTGACCATGTGGGCACTCTGATATTGAACTTTCAGCCTCCAGAACTGTGGAAAATAAGTTTCTGTTTTCCCCAGTCTATGGTAATTTGTTATAGCAGCCTAAATTGACTCAGACAGTTATAGATAATCTTCACATGATGATTGTGGCAGACAGTTCTGTTTGCCTAACTTTTGGTTTGGTTTAAGTATTGAGAGAAGCTGGGACTATTGCAAGCCCCAAGCAGTCATTTTTATTAGTCAAAGATCATCATGATTATTCCAGCATCTTTCAGATTGTTGTTTTGAGAGTGAGAAAATGATACAGATTTATATGGAGGTTTTTTTTTTTTTGCAAGTTTCTTTGTTCTTAAAGGATGCAAGAAGGCAAATTTTATCTACCTGTCTTTGAATGTGTGTAAGAGAGTGGGATGCTTGAATTGCTGATCTCATCTTGTAATCATGAAAGTACAAGCTTGAAGCAAAACCTGTGTAGGAAAATGAGAAGAATGTGAGGTCTTGATTATTTTACTTAGCTAACCTTGTTATTGTTCTAACTCTGGACTCTTGTGTTCTGAAGTTAATAACTGTTTCAGTCAGCTTTTCTCATTGCTATGACTAAAAGGACCCAAGCAGAGGGAAGGAAAAGTTTATTAGAGGGCTCACGGTTTCAGAAGTCTTAGTCCATAGTAGGCCGGCTCCATATCTTGGGGCTCAAGGTAAAGCAGAATACCATGGCGGAAGATTGGCAGAGAGAACCAGCTCACATCATGATCAGAAAGCAGAGAGACATGGCTCTGTTTGCCAGATACAACTATATACCCCAAAGCCACACCTCTAATTTCCCCCTCCTCCAGTGACACCCTACCACTTCAATTACCACTCAGTTAATCCCTATCAGGGGAATAATTCACTAATTGGCTTAAGATGCTTAGAACCCAATCATTCTTCTCTGAACTTTTTTGCATTGTCTTACACGTGGGCTTTTGGGGGACACCACATCTAAACCATAACAATAACCTTCCTTATTGTTAGGACATTTCAGACTGGATTTCTAATTATTTGCATCGAAGTATTCTGCTAAAGAAGATATTACTGAATTTTTTTGTTTTTGTTGTTACCAGGGATTGAACCTAGATGCTTTACCAATGAGCCACATACCCAATCCTTTTTATTTTGATACAGGGTCTCTCTCAGTTGCATAGGGCCTTGCTAAGTTACCAAGAAGCTGGCTTTGAACCTGTGATACTCCTACCTCAGCCTCCTGAGCTGCTGGGATTACAGCTGTGTGCCACTGCACCCAGCCGTAAAAAGGGTTTTGACCCTGCTTTTATAGTTTGTACACTTACCATTTTACTCTAGAGTCCTCCTCTTACTCTGTGTTTTAATAACTAGCTTTATAACCCTATTTATGAATTAGTAGAGGATTATTTAAATATTAGGAGATCATTTTTCAAATATCCATAACACTCCCTGATCCTTGAATCTCAGTTGTTGGTATTAGAAAACATTTGTGTGGAAGTGAAATTTTCCATGTGTTTCTTCTATTGATAAGAGTTTTGTTTCATTGTATGTTTGAAATTCTTTTTAAATATTGTATGAACCAAAAGCTTTTAATAAAAATATTGTATGTTTAATATGTCTTAAAAGCTGCTAGTCCAAAAAAAGTGTGGAAGAGTAATATATGCCTCAGATATATTTGCTGTATATGATGCATTTTACATGTGAATGCTTTTAAAAAATTGTGTGTGTGGGTGTGTGTGTATAAAGATGAGTAGGTGGTTTCATTTTAAAGACATATCAAATAAAATACAAGGAAATACCTTTATTTTGAAAAGATTATATTTTAGTAACATTCTTTTGGTTAACATTTGAGTTAGTATTAAGCAAAACTAAAACAGATTTCTTAAGAAGGAAGGTATGATTGAGCCATGTTTTCTTAAGAAGTAGAACTTGCAAGGGGAATAAAAGGATTTTTTATCCTGATGAAACTGGAGTGATTGTGCTGTGTCTTGCCATTGTTTCCAGTACATTTTTTTCTTTTGGAGGTTTTATGGGAAGGAAGAGTGGCAGAATCAACATCTAGCACTGTCATAATGGCACTCTAATTCAACGTAGTTTCCCACTGACAGCTACAGGAGTTACATTCTTTGATGTTGGAGCATAGTGCACATCATAATAGTAACTATAGAATTTTTTAATACTACATTATACAGTGTGATGAATGGGGAATGTCAGATTTTAGGCTAAATAACTAATCTGGGACTAGAAATAAAGTTTGCTGACGCCGGAGTTTTTGTTTCTATATTTCTGTGATCTGTTTTAAGAGAATTTATGCTGTCATGGTATTTCCCCGCTTTAACATTTTCATATTATTACTGTCATTATTCCTTCTTTTATCATAGCTGATCATTTATAGAATTTCTCTTCCAGGGCACTCGTTTAAATGTTTTTTTAATTTTAATTTAATTTGTCTCAAATGGATCTGTATATGAGTTGGATATCACATGGGATGCCTCGTGATGATTCAGAATAAGTATACATCGTGTAATGTTTAAATCAGGTTAACTATTTCCTTGAACATTTATTTCTTTATAGTAAAAAACATGCAAAATTCTTCTAGCTTTTTAAAATACACAATACATTGTTGTCATCTATAGTCACCTTATTGTGCAGTAGCACAACAGAACCTCTTATTCTTAGCTAATATAATTTAGTGTACACATTGATCAGCCATTCCCCATCCTCCTGCCTACTCTCCCCAGCCTCTGGCCACGAGAATCAATGTTTTAGAATTATATTCTGCGTATGGGTGAGATCATGTGGTACTTGTCTTTCTGTGTCTGGCTTAATGGTGACTTCCAGTGCCATCCACAGTGGCAAAAATGACAGGATTTCATGCTTTTTAATGGTCGAATAGTATTCTATTATGTATATGTACCACATTTTCTTTATTCATTTAGCAGTTGATAAACATTTGTATTGTTTCCATTTCTTGTCTTCTATGAGTACCACTGCAATAAATATGAGAGTACAGAAGTCTCTTTGACATATTAATTGAACTTCCTTTGTGTATATACCTAGTAGTAGGATTGATGGATCATATGGTAGTTGTATTTAAGTGTTTTTGAGGAATATCTATTCTGTTTTCCATAATGACTACTAATTTACATTCCCACACATGTGTACAAGTGTTCCCTTTTTGCCACATCCTTGTCACCACTTGTTATCTTTTTGAGAGTAACCATTCTTACTGAGGTGAGATGATATTTCATTGTGGTTATTTTTCATTTTTTTAATGATTAGTGACGAGCGATTTTTCATGTACTTGTTGCCCATTTGTATGTGTTCTGAGGGATGGCTATATAGTTTTATTGCCCATTTTTAAATTGGGTTATTTATATGCTGTTGAATTTTGGAGTGCTTTATATATTCTGAATCTTAACTCCTTGTCAGATGTATAGTTTCTCCCATTCTCTAGGTTGTCTCTTTGTTCTTATGGTTATTTCCTTTGCTGTGCAGAAGCATTTTAGTTCCATATAATCTCATTTGTGTATTCATGCTTTTGTCTCCTGTTCTTTTGATATCATACTGAAAACATCCTTGCCCATTCCAGTGTTTTAAAGTGTTTTCCCTGTTTTCTTCTAGTAGTTTCAGGTCTTACATTTAACTCTTTATCCAGTTGAATTGATTTTTGTACCTTGTTGGAGATAGGTTTCTAGTTTCATTCTTCTCCATGTTTTTTGAACCCAAAGAGCCACTAAAGATGTGACAAAGTCTTTTAAAACAGCTTAAACTTAACTACTTTAAGAATACAATTTATAAAATTAGACTGTTTCTTTATGAAGCTATTTAAATAAATGAAGGTAGGCTCAGGTAACCTTAGCTTGCATGTAACATCTAAAGGATTTAATCTGTGTTGGTTAATAAAGTATGAGGGGTAAGGTTCTGTTCTGACTTTCTTGCCCAAACTGTTCTTATAATTCTATTCACAGATAAAGCACTCCCACGCAGCTGTTTGCCAAAGCCAGTTATCTGAACACATTTCACTGAACCTTAAACTTTTACTCACTTGGGGTTTTTTCTTTCTTTCTTTTTTTTAATTACCTCTGTCTCACCCTAGCAAAGCCAAAGATACCTACTAGAACTTCTCAGGAGAATTCAGTCTTTGAGGAATACTGTTTAAATACCAGTGGCCTTGTAGGACACAGTTTAAAATTCTTCGCATGCTCTTCGGTGCTTTTTCTTGTGTGAGCGTTGGTCTACCTTTTTGTTCTGTACCTCACCACTCTTAGATGCTTCCTACCAGTGTTAAATTAGGCGAGTTACCCTTCTCCATTTTGGATGAAGTGCTCCTCTATGCCTGCATAGGTGGATCTCTATTTTGTTATAGCCTCATGTGCAGTGTTGTCTGTTGTCATTCCATTTGTTAGATATGCCCTTTGGGGAGAATTTTTTTTTTTTCTCATAGCTGTATCTACATATTCAATCATAGTGCCTTGTACTTGGCAAATGATAGTAAAGCTGCTTTGGTCAAATTATTTCTCTAAGCCTCAATTTCCTTATCTGTGAAGCAGAGATAGTCTGGTAGATCCTACTATAGAGTTGTGAGTCAAATGAGATGATAGTGTAAGTAGTAACATCTGGTGCATAGTGAGTGCTTAATGCATGTTAGCTTTGGTGCTGAGATTGGTGAATGAATTCTGGGTGTATAGTATGAATTTTTGTCACGCTGTTGATTTAATTGTTTTCTTTTTTTTATGGGTACTTGACCACTGAGCCACATCTCCAGCCCTATTTTGTATTTTATTTACAGACAGGGTCTTACCGAGTTCCTTAGGGGCTTGTTTTTGTTGAGGCTGGCTTTGAACTTGGGATTCTCCTGTCTCAGCCTCCCTCACCATGGCGCAGCCATGGCGCCAGCTTAATTATCATTTTCTTGGGCCTCCAGGTTAGACCTGTGATGCATTATGTAACTTGCTTTGGTGTTTCTCCCATTCTCTGTTGTGTTCTTATTTTATTGTTTGATATCTTTTTTTTTTTTTTTCTTGGCACTGGGAATTGAACCCAGGGATGCTTAACCACTGAGTCACATTCTCATTCCTCCTTCTCCCCTTTAATTTTGAGAGAGGATCTCACTGAATTGCTTAGGGCCTTGCTAAATTGCTGAAACGGGCCTTGAACTTGTGATCTTTCTACTTTAGCCTTCCAGGTATCTGAGATTATGGGTTTGTACCACCGTGCTGGCTTTGTTTGGCATTGTTATGGATGAAATTAAAGTGAGAAAAGCAGATAATGTGAAGCCTAGCTCCATTGTTTATCTTTGCAAATCATTAGATTAGGTTATAGTTTCCTTATTTAGAAGGAGTTGTAATAATACCTATACTTGGTTGTTTTTTTTTTGGTACCAGGGATTGAATTCAGGAGTACTTGACCACTGAGCCACACCCCCAGCCCTGTTTTGTGTTTTATGTAGAGACAGGGTCTCACTGAGTTGCTTAGCGCCTTGCCATTGCTGAGGCTGGCTTTGAACTTGCAATTCTCCTGTTTAAGCCTCCCAAAGTGCTGGGATTACAGGCATGTGCCACCACTCTGGTTGTTTTGAAGATGATCAGAAGTTGCCAACCTACAATGGAGATGTCTATGTTTATTTTGATTGCTGAGGTTTGGAGCTCTTAGTGCATGGACTATAACCTAAACTATTTTGATTGTTTCAAGGACTATTGATGTCCTTCACTTTTTAATACAATTTTAAATAGTTACTATGAGACTAGGTTATTTGATTCAGAAAATAATAAAGCATTGTTAAGTTATTGGAGGGACTACTTAAATTTAGAGTTCTAGCGAAGAGATTTGGAATATACACATTACTGACATAGAAGATGTAAAGGATTAGTTGTGATTTTGAAGATTTTCTGTGGGCTTTTTACCTTGATTAGGTGACTATATAGTAATCTTAAAAAAGAGAAATTGTTAGGCCATAATAATAGTAACCTTCATTCTTTCATGTCTTACAAGGTCTCAAACCAGTTTCCTAATGATAGGACATTTTCATGAATCAGATAAACCTTTTAATATTTGTATTATATCATAGATGTATGAAATATTACTTTTGTCTATATGATCTTGTAGAAGTAGACAACATTTGATCATTTATTTTAAACAATCTTTTGTTTAGAAGTATTAATTTTAGCTAAATTTGTTATAGACCCTTTTAGTTGAAGGCCCTTTTATGAGATATATGCTAATATGAATTCATAATAATTTATAGTTTCATGATAAAAATACATCAGTAATTTATGACTTTTGGATGTAGGTTATCAAGACCATTAACAAGTAGAGAATATAATCCATTTTTAAGTAAGCCTTCAGGCCTTAGATAAAAGTAGAGAAACAGCAGCACTGACACCAATTATACTTCAGAGATTTTTGAGGTTAAAAACTTCTCAGTGTTGTTTTATAAATGGTGTATCACTATACAAATACTGCATGAGGTTAAGTACTGCAATGATTTGCTGAATACTATTATCTCATGGTTTTCTTTTGAGATGTTATCATTTGTAGATTATATATAAAATGCCCTGTTCTAAAATAATCTTATCTCTTAGAAGATGTGGTATAACTAAATAAAACTGCTTTGCAATTTGTCTTTCCATGACTCTCATATTCCCTTCTTAAGATGAACAATCTACTATGAACATTAGGAAATAGTACATGGGTGGTTTCTGTGTATATTAGTTTAAAACAAATACATAATAAATAGCAATAAATTCAGTGGCTTAAAGTAACACTCATGGCATATCTTAAAGTTTAGATATAAGTCTGGGCATGGCATAGCTAAGTTTAGAGTGTTAGGAGGCTGAAATTAAAATGTTATTTGGCTCCTTTCTATTCTGTATTTCCAGGATATAGAATAGAATTATTAATGGATACCCATTAAACTAATTGAGAAGTTTGAAAGAATAAAAAAGAATAATAGACATTTTCTTTTTCACAGGGTAATGAAAAATTAAAATTCACAATTAAGATTAACACCTTTTTAGTGTATAAAGCAATAATTTGGTGGAATATAATTTTAAAGTGTATTTTCTTACTTTAAGGACTTTATAGAAATGTCCTCCCCTTGTCATTGTAGGATAAACAGTTATATTTCTAGTAGATAGTTACTTGCAGTTTTACAAGTAGAAATAAACATTTATTTTGAATATCAGGTATAGTTTTTTATTTCTATGGCACTTTATATATCGGTGTAAGCCTCATAAAAATGAATGCTATTTCCAAATTGAGCTTATTAATAATAATATAGACAATATAAGATACCTAAGTTGGACTAGCCATATTGTTTTCTAGTTAACAATCAGCTAAAATAAAAAATAAATGAACTCATGTCTCATTTGATATATTTGTATACACATCTTACCTTCATTCAGCTGCCAACACACTGATATTATTAAAAAAAATTATGGTATCTGTTCTCATTACTAAGCCTGAATACTATAGAATTGAAACATAATACCTTAATAGAATTGATAGTTTATATGGTATATGCTACTGTTTTGAAAGATACATACATCTTTTTAATAATCAGTTTCATTTGTGCATATCAGTGACTATTTGTAATATTTGTCAGCAGCTTTTAGAGAGCTACTTCTCATGTTGTTTTCCTACTGTGGCTTTCATACTTTAACCAGATTGAATTGTATTTTTTCTCTAATGTCTTTTGCTGGTGTACCAGAGATATGTATCATTATCAGTTTTCTCTTCTTTAGATGTATAAGCTAGATATCATTTCCTCATGTCCCTTGTTTAGATAGGGCCATGTGACAAAGTTTTAGGCAATGAATTGTAAGCAAATGTGATCTGTGTCATCTCTAGCCTGACCTGTGAAGATTCCCTGGTGCTTGGGCTGGATTGTCCACTATCAACCTGTTTCAACATTCATCCACATGGCATTACAAGCTTCCCTGTGAGGTTTTGTGTTAGTGTGCCACTGAGACATAGAAGGTATAAGGCAAGGAGAGAGGCCCTTGTTCTTCACAAATAATTGAGACAGGCTCATTTCCTCAGTATTGCTCAGGAAAGTCCAGGATGACTATTGTATTAATTTCCTATTGTTGCTGCAACAAATGACAAATTTTGTGGCTTAAAACCACAAAAATTAATTATGTTAGTGGTTTGAAAGTGCAGTGTCATCTCACTGCACTAATATCTAGGTGTTTGCAGGGCTAGTTGCCTCTGGAAGCAGTTAGGGGAGAATCTATTTTCTTACTAAGGTAGTTTACTGAAAATTAACTATTAAAACAATCTGATCTTTTTCTGTATTTTAAAACATTTAATTTAGAGGAGTACTTTTCCCTTATATTTGCATCTATGGATGTATTGTATAAGGAAATTGTGTCCACCATGTATTAAAAAATAATTTTCTCAGCCTCCAATCTAATGTAGAGATACGCATTTGTAATATCTTCTCTGGACTGTAGTATCAGATTATGGTATTGTCTGGACTGTGGGATCAGAATATGGTATTGTATGCATATTTAGAGCAATGCCCTCATATAGTATACATTTTGCAATGTGTAGATTACAGCAAGAAATTCAGTAGCTTTTCTTTAATAGTGTAGCATTCTCTCTGAGATCCAGCAGTTTTATTGCCAGTATATTTTTCTCAACAAAAACTTCAAATGTTTTTGGAGCTCAGAGGTAAATTTCAGTGGCTAGTGTTTGGAGGAACACAGCTTTTAGCAGCATCTTATTTATTCCTTATGGAGTATTTATTTATTGATTGATTTATTTTTAGCAGGTGGTATTGTACCATTTTAAGATGAGGGAGCCTAACTCAGTTCAAAGATTTTTATTCCAAGGTAACATAGTTGATAAGGGAAAGAGCAGGGTCTCAAACAGCTATAAGTTGTTGTTCGTCTTTCTCTGAAGTCACTACATTTTTCATCATATACACTTCAAAATGGGCTTGTGTAACCGTTTACCTTGCTTCACAGAAGGTATGTACTCTTGGAAGTTGTAGCATGAATCATATTTTAACCGTTTAATTGGTGTTGTATACGTTGAACATATTTTTGGCTAAGAAAATGGCATATCAAACTAGGAATTTGTAACAAAGGTTTTAGTCATATAGTCTAAATTCTCGGCTTTGGGATCTTCATTAAGCCTATCTTGTTCTGGGTCATGGTACTTTATCAGTTAAAACTAGAGATGAACCAGATCAAAGATGTCTTTGATTCCCCATGTGTTACCATTTCTTTTAATGAAAGAACTGAAAAAAATACTTCAGGGAAGGAGAGCAAGTTTTTTTTTTCTTTTCTCTTGACATTTCCTTTTTTATCTCGAATTTTAGTAATTTGAGATTTGAGTTTTTTCTCTCCTTTTTGTTAGAGTGGCTAAGGATTTATTAATTTTATTTATTTTTTCAAAGAACCAGCTTTTTGTTTTCTCATTTTTTGAATTGTTTCCTTTGCTTCAATTTCATTGATTTCAGCTCTGATTTTAATTATTTCCTGTCTTCTTCTTTTGGTGTTGATTTGTTCTTTTTCTAGAGCTTTGAGATGTAATATCAGGTCATTTATTTGTTGACTTTTTCTTCTTTTAATGCATGAACTCAATGCAGTGAACTTTCCTCTTAACACAACCTTCATAGTGTCCCAGAGATTTTGATATGTTGTATCAGTATTCTCATTTACCTCTAAGAATTTTTTGTCTCCTCCCTGACGTCTTGTGTTATCCATGCGTCATTCAATAGCATATTATTTAGTCTCAAGGTGATGGAGTAGCTTCTATTTTTATTTTATCATTGATGTCTAATTTCATTCCATTATGGTCTGATAGAATGCAGGGTAGTATCTCTCTTTTTTTGTATTTGCTAAGAGTTGCTTTGTGGCATGACATATGATATATTTTGGAGAAGGATCCGTGTGCTGCTGAGAAAAGAGTGTATTCACTGTTGATGGATGAAATATTCTGTATATGTCTGTTAATTCTAAATTATTGATTATATTACTGAGTTCTGTGGTTTCTTTGTTTAGTATTTGTTTGGAAGATCTATTCAGTGGTGAGAGGTGTATTAAAGTCATGCAGTATTACTATGTTGTGGTCTATTTGATTCTTAAAATTGAGAAGGTTTTGTTTGATATATGTGTATGCTCCATTGTTCGGAGCATAGATATTTATGATTGTTATGTCTTGTTGATGTATGGTTCCCTTAAGCAGTATGAAATGACCTTCTGTATCCCTTCTGACTATCTTTGATTTGAAGTCCACTTTATCTGATACGAGGATGGAAACCCCTGCTTGTTTATGCAGTCCATTTGAGTGGTATGTTTTTTCCCATCCTTTCACCTTCAGTCTATGGCTGTCTTTTCCTGTGAGATGAGTCTCTTGAAGGCAGCATATTGTTGGGTCTTTTTTTAATCCAATCTGCCAGTCTGTCTAAACTCACTAGTTGATGAGTTTAGGCTATTAACGTTCAGGGTTATTAGTGAAACATGGTTTGTATTCCTGTTCATTTTGGTTTAGTTTTGGTTTTTAACTTCCCTTGGTTTCTCCTTTGATTGGCTTTTCCTTTAGTGTAGTTCCTCCCTTTGCCGATTTTCATTGCTGGTTTTCGTTTTCTCCTCATGGAATATTTTGCTGAGAATGTTCTCTAGTGCAGTCTTTCTCATTGTAAATTCTTTTAACTTTTGTTTATCATGGAAGGTTTTTATTTTGTCATCAAATCTGAAGTAGAGCAAGTTTTATTTTAAATACTTTAAAGTTTATTTTACTTTCAAGAGAGCACTGAAATTAATATTTTTACAGTTAAAATGTTTCTCCTAGCAGTGTTTCTATACTTAGCCACCAAGCATTAATCACTCCCTCAGTGCTCTCATAGTATTGAGTCATGGTCTTTAGTTTAAGATCCTTTATGTTATTTATCTTCTATTCTTCTGTATAACCTGGTCCATTATCATGCCTAAAGTTAGTTGCTTGCTTAAGTATTTGTTTAATATTTACAACACTAATCATTATTTCTCCAATACACAAGGTTCACCTGTAATTAAATAGTACTTGAGAGGATGCCAGTTTATGAAATCTAGTTTAAATGATGAGTAATATTTCAAAGTAGTGAAAAAAAATTTGGAGTTCTTTCTTTAAAATTAAACCAAACTTAAGAAAAAAATTTTAATTGATTATATTCTTAAAAACTAGCTTTTAATTCTAAGTAGTCAAGATTTATTGGAATGTACAAAGAATGAAATTGTGATATTTTTTGGTGTGATTTTTGCCAATAAATTATATGATTGCACATAGGACATTTTCAGTGAATGTTTGACTTCTGCAGCATGATTCCAGAGGTCCTTTCTGGGGAAATATTTTTGGTTTTACCAATTTTCTCAGGTGCTTTTTTCAATTCTTTGACATTTATCACGTTCTTTATTGAAGTATGTAACATTGTTATTCTTGTTGACTTTCTCTTTTCACATGTTATTTTTTTTTCTTCTTTTTTTGGAGCTGGGGGGTTTGAACCCAGCACTTTGTGCATGTGAAGCAGGTGGTTTACCTGGGAGCTACATTCCAGCTCACATGTTATAATTCTGACAGGTCTGTACTTGTCAATGGCTTTGCATATAATTTGAGCAATTTGCTTATATCAGTTTTTTAAAATCAACTTGAGGAAATTCTTTGCCATTTATAAGGTTGTAGTCAAGTATGACAGTGACCAAAAGAGTGGTATGATACAATGAGCTGGGATAGAAGCTGGGGGGAAATTTGAATGAATGCCTGTGATTGGTCCATTTTTGCTATTATTTTTTTACTGTCTATATAGCTCTGTGTGTGTGTGTGTGTGAATGTGTTGAATACTTAAAGAATTAACTGTGGCATATGAAAGACTAAAAACCACTAAAAATGCTGAGATGAACAGTTTATTTTATTTATGTTGCAGGTAATGAAGGGTGCATTAATGTTTGATAACCATGTTTTTGTCCTCTGTAGACCTCCCTTTCCTTCCTTTTTTTTCCCTTCCTTTATGGCCATGTGTTATTAGGCTAGGCTAGACATCTATGTCAATTCTCTTGTGTCCTGCATAGAATTGGCCTAAGATTGGGCTAGTGGCTAGAGCACTCCCTGGTGTTTTTCTAAATGGAATTGGCAGGAAGATTGCCTTGCCAATTGGTTTATGAGGTTGGAAGAATATGCTTTTTTAGATTATCACTTTTGGCACAGAAAACACTCCTGTATAGTAGCTAAGCTGAAACAAAGAGGAGATATTTATTCAATAAATATTTAAGTACTAACTCTGTGCCAGTTTCTGTGCCACTGATATAGAAATAAAGCATAAAAAATACTTGTTGCCCTTATTGAGCTTCTGTAACTACAGGGAGTACTAACACCACCAGATTCTTGGGTCTAGTCCTTCCTGAAACCAGATTTTTCTCTATTCTTTATCATATGATGTTACGAAGTCTCTTTTTCCAAACTAGATTGAATTAGACTTATGCCATTTTTTAATATCAGGGCTTTGATAAATATGAAAGAATATTTTAAATTTTGTCATATTTTTATTAAGAATACAATCTAGATTTTATGTGAATTCTGACTGGTGAATTTAGGCAAAATCCTGTTAGATATTTTCATATTTCTTTCAGTTTTTGGTAAATGGAGATTGACCTTATCCTGTATTTTTTCTCTCATTTCCATTTCAGACTTTACCACATTGTTTTCTGGTAAGGCACTTTGGTTGACTTCTTTTTTTAGTCATTCCAGAAAATATATTTGTTAGTAAGTTTTTAAATGAATATACGGTTTATCTAATGCACTTTTTATTGATTGGTGAAAATAATTTAATAGCAATATCAATCAAAAATTTATCTGTGTTTTTAAATGAATATACGGTTTATCTAATGCACTTTTTATTGATTGGTGAAAATAATTCAATCAAAAATTTATCTGTATTCAAGTAGAATACAGAGATAAAACTCTGGTTTAGACCAGGTAGTTTTTGTGAATCATTACTTTGATTATTTACCTAATGATTGAGCAAATTTTGATAAGTTTAGAAAATTCATTGACAGAGTTTTTAAAATTGTGATTAAGAATATGTGAAACAAGTTTATTGGCTCTCTTACAATCAAGTTGTTGAAATATCTTTGAGATTCATCGATATTTGGCACAGCAAGTACTGTAGGACAGATAAGAATAAGAAACTGAATTGTTTTGGTCACTCATTTGTTGTACTATTATACCTCCATTTATATAGTTTCCCTTGGTACCTGTTGGAAAAATAAATGGAAAATATATTTTCATAGAGGATATATACTTCTTAAATTTAGTCTAATTGAGGTAAAAATCAGAGGGAATTTTTCCATATGAATTTGAGGTAACAAATTATAGTATAATGATAAAGAAACTTTGTCATAACTACTCATAAAATTTGTTTATCCCATCTCAGAATATTGGTACAATTATCCTGACATCTGGACCTTGGCAAAGATAATAGCTTATGGCCAGAAGGGGCCAGGTTTTTAGAAGGAGGGTGACTATATAATTCATTGTTCAAACCAGGACACATGGGAGTAAAAGAAGGTGCAATTAATAATTTTGCTGGAAAAACAGGAATAAATTGTAATTTTCCCTGAGCTAACTGGGATATCTGGTCACCATAGCTAGAGGCAGAGTAGAAAGGTTTTAAAAAGGATACACATTATCTAATGCATTTTTTTGTTGGTAAAAATAATTTTATATGAATCAGTTGAAAATTTCTTTGTATTCCCGAATACTGTGTTTCACTCTTGTGAATGATTTATTATACATTTAACACTGATCAGGTGTTTAGTATGTTGTTCTGATTGCTTTAGTACTGCTTATTTCTGCAGGTTTTAGACTCAGCTTTTAAAATTTTGTCATACTATTTCTGTCTTTTCGTTAATTAAGGAACAAATTCTTTTTTAAATAAAAATACAAAGTTTACCTTTAGGTAACCTCCAAGGACCTATAGGTACCCAGGTATTTATAAATAATAAATTTTGGGTTGTATATACAGAGCATTGGTTTTAATGTTTGCTCAGAAAGAGACTATAGGTTTTAAAAAGTTACTCATAATATCACTACTTATGTGTTATTTATAGCTTTTTCATAACATTGCAAATTATTGGTTACTTCTTAGTATAGTTAAAATGATTGTGTACATCATATGTCTTCTCTAAGGTAATTTATTTTGCAGAACACTTTTGAGCATATTTTAGTCTTTTTCTATTGTTAAAACAATATTTTTAAAATGTGTTCTGTGTGTATACTTGCATAAAAACACATGTAATTGAATGTTGACTGATTTTCCTAATTGTACTTGATGGAAATTTGTTGAAGATTGTATTATTTAGTTTGAGTATGCTGCAACTATAGCATCTGAAATGGTTTATATTCAAATAGGAACCTATGTCCCCTCCCTTTGTTTATCTAAAAAGCTTAGAAGAGGAAATTTGGAAATGATTTTAAAAACATGTAATTGTTCGGATTTAATTAAAGCAGGCACTAATATTTATATATTATTGTTAGGTCTTAACAAATTGAACTAATAATGACTACCATTTATTACATGCCTATAATGTAATGTATTCTGAGTATTTTTTATGTACACTGTTGTTTCATTTAATCACCTTAGTATGATTTTATTTCATAGATGAGGTTAATAGATGAAAGTGTTTCATAAGTGAGGATAATTTGCTCTGAATCATACAACTAACAACTCTGCCAGTATTCAAATGCAGAATTGACTTGAAAATTGTTCTGAATGAACTCCCTTTCTTTGCTTCTCATACTGAAGGGAGAAGAGAGTGAATGTATACCTCTGAAGCCACCTGATTGTTTAGAATATCCTTGTGATCTTATATTGAAAAATTTTTGCAAATATTGCTATTTCATTATTAGTTTTTTTTTTTTTTTTTTTTTTTTTTTTTTACCAGGGATTGAATTTGGGGCACTCGACCACTGAGCCACATCCTCAGCCCTATTTTGTGTTTTATTTAGAGGTAGGGTCTTTGAGTTGCTTAGAGCTTCGCTTTTGCTGATGCTGACTTTGAACTCACATCCCTCCTGCCTCAGCCTCTGGAGCCGCTAGGATTACAGGCGTGCACTACTGCACCCAGCTACTATTAGTTTAGTTTTAAAATGTATTTTAAAAAATAATAATCTCAGTTGAATTAACGATTGCATCAATATATTGGACTACATTTTTCTTGGCATACTATCAAGTCCCACTCTGGGGACGATTCTGTCAAAGCCATACGGCTTTCTAGTCATATACACATCCAGAGTAATTACCAGCTTCAACTATAAAGGAGTTGAGTATGTCAGTTAAACAGCTCCTAAATAAGCATGATGGGATCTGCTAGGTTGGCTTGCAGCACTTCCATACATTGTGCTGCTCAGGAGCCAAGTGGATTTAGGTAGTGTGTTATTTGGGGCACAGCAGACATCTGGACCAGAGCCTGCCATTCAATCAGTGGGTCTGTGTCACAGCTGAGAAATCCAGTTTAGAGACCTTCAGACTTTTAAAGGGACTGCTTTAAATCTGTTCAATTTTTGCCTTGCAGAAGATAAAGCTTTATTATTCTGGTCTAGGAAACAAATCTGTCCTCCGACTCGGGGAAACTATGCTTCTAGGATGCTTATTATGCAAATGTTCTTGAGAGATATTTTGGAAGAAAAGCTGCTGTGAGAAATGGCATGGAGAATTATTTCCCCAGGACATGTTATCATGAAACTTTCCTAATTGTTCCAAAATGTAAGGGGAGGAACAGCACTTATATTCATACTAGTAGAAGGTAGAAAATGAAGAAGCTAAGTAAGCCAATTCTTTCTTTAGGTAACTTTAGGTACATCCTTGCCATTTTGGAGTCGTCATTTGTTCCTGGAAATTATTTCGAAATTTTTTGTTTGAATATTTTATCTGTCTTAGGTGAACTTAGGGCAATTTAAGGGACATTAACAAGTGACATTCAATTGTTAACCTGCTTAAGTCACCTGTTAGTTTTTTCAAATGAATGTATAATAAATGGCTTCTTCTCCCTATCTCTTTTTCCTGCCCAGAGATTTGACCTATTACATTCTTAATTGCTACTATCAAAGTGTGCAATTACAGATATAAATAAATATGGGTATTAGAAAATGGGATAGTTTGTAGAATTGTTAGGAGACATCATTCTTTAGTGCTCAGACTTCTTGTCTTTGTTTTATTGTGATCCTGCTCTCAATTATTCATTCACCAGACTCACTGTCTTGCTTAGGCCCTTTCCTATACATGAAATGTTATTTTCTACTTTAAGACATCAGGTTAGGGTGGGTCTGGATAATGGATGTGACTTAGTAAGCATTCAGCCACCTCTTAATTCTATCAGAGTGATTTTTTAAATTGGTAATTCTGGTCGCACTGCCTTACGGAGCTCACTTTTAGGGTTTTGACCCATGGTTATTTCTGTAAGAGCTAGCTCTCATTTTGTAGCTGGCATTGTCTTATTCCACTTGAGAAATTGAGTCAGTTTATACTATGTTAGAGAAATGGATCAAACATTAGGTTAGCATTTACACTTTGTGTCCAAATGGGTTTTTATCTGAGTGTAAATCACTTGGAAAACATTTAGAGGGATCAGCCAATTAGAACCTAAATAAACATGTTCAGTTTTATGCTTTCAATTATAAGGAATGTCTCCTGCTGTTAAACTGTTCTCTTTTTATTATATTTTAAGGTTATTTTGAAGGAGAAAATATATCCTAACTTTGGGGTGGTTATTTTTCTGTAGAGTCCTTTGCTTTTTTTTTTTCTTGAACTCATTGTTTGGAAAATTTGTATATTTATTGTAAGATTACTTATCAAAAACTAATTTTTAAAATACACTTTATTGTCCTTTAAAGGGAACATTTAGTGGAACATATTCAGTTAAATAAATGTCTATGTATATTTACTTTTTTGCATGTAAATATTTTTATATTTGGAATTAACAGGAATTTTGTGAAGTGCAAAAGTACATTTCATGTCTTCTATTCATATTTTTTGAGTGCTGGCGATCAAATACAGGGCCTCATATATGCTCACGTAGTGTTCTGCTGCTGAACTGTATTCCCAGCCATGTGTTACTTTCTTAATAATTTATTGTTTTAGGAAGGAGTAAGTCTGCCTTATAAAGTTATCAATGTTGTATTGAAAGATTTCTAAACTAGAATTATTTGATTTTATTTTGCATCGATTATCCAAATTTATTTTTCAAGTAAAATAGAATATTTTCATGGCAGCTAGTTTAAATATTAAAGAAGTTAAATATATAATATGTGTATCTATATAGTTTTATTGTAAGAGAATAATTTTTATTTCAAACATTCTTTTGAAGTATACAGTAGTTCCCATTTATTTTTGTTATCATTTTCCATGGTTTTAGTTACCTCTGGTCAATCATAGTCCAAAACTATTAAGTGGAATATTTCAGAAATAAATAATTCATAAATTTTAAATGAAAAGCTTAAATGATGGGTCTCACTACATTTTTTTAATTTTGAGATGAGGTCTCACTACATTTAAATAATTTGCAAGTTTTGTGCACTGTGCTGAGCACCATGATGAAATCTTGCAAGGTCTCACTTCTTCCCTCCCATGATGTGAATTATCCAGCAGGTCCATGGTGAATATGCCAGTGCACAATTAGTCACTTAGTAACTGTCTTGGTTTCAGATGTGGAGGGGGCAGAGAGAGGGAGAGAAAAAGAGAAAGAAAGTGGAACAGATTGGTGGGGAAGAGAGGAGGGAGTGGAAGCCACATTTGCACTACATGTATTACAGTATATTGTTATAATTGTTCTGTCTTATTATTTTAATCTTACTATGTCTAACTTATAAATTATGTTTTACCATATGTATAAATATATAGGAAAAAGACAGCATATATAGAGTTTGGTACTATTCATGGTATCATTAAACCTCTGGGGGCATCTTCAAACTTAACCCCAGTAGATTAGGGAGGATTACTGTATTTCTTTTCTAAATATTTATATCCAAGATTAAAATTAATTTTGAATTGAGAGGGTTGTAAAAGTGAATCAGACACAATTTATATGATAAAATATGTATTAATTGCTCATTGCCCTAATAGCAATTGACTAAGATACTGATTTCAGATTTTGAGACTGATATCAAGTTTTTAAAAAATATAAATGATGACAGGTGTGGTGATATGCCTCCCAACTACTCAGGAGGCTGGGGCAGAAGGATTGCAAGTTAGAGACCTGAATTAGCAGCTTAGTGAGAACTGTCTCGAAATAGAAAGCAAAAAGGTCTGGGAATGTAGCTCAGTGGTAAAGCACCATGGGTTCAACTCCAGTACCATAATTAGTCAATTAATTAATTAATTTAAATATGATTAACTTCTTTATTTGAACCTTTTTTCACTAAAATTTTCATTTAAGTTATTCTAAATAAAGATTTTTCTAAATAAATTACAGCAAAAAACCAGAAGTTTTGAATGATGTGTGCAGAATTCTTGCTCACTTAGATATTAGAGATTGGATTATGAATTTATTAGTTGATGGGCCATCTTGCTTTGCCAGCTAATTAGGAATCTAATGCTGTTTGTGTAGGTATGATATTTGAGCTAAGTTAAATACATTATTTTGTGTGTGTGTGTGTGAGGAATGAGATTTTTTTGGGGGGGGTACTGGGGATTGAACTCAGGGGTACTTGACCACTGAGCCACATCCCTAGCCCTATTTTGTGTTTTATGTAGAGACAGGGTCTCACTGAGTTGCTTATCGCCTCACAGTTGCTGAGGCTGGCTTTGAACTCGCTATTCTCCTATCTCAGCCTCCCTAAGTGCTGGGATTATAGGCTTGCGCCACCGCCCCTGGCTTGAGATATGTTTTTATAAATTCTTTTTTTCTTCCAGTACCTTTTTTATTTTGAGATGGGGTCTTACTGCATTGCTCATGGTCACCATGAACTCCTGGTCTTAAGTGATCCTCTTGACTCAGTCTCCTGAATACCTAATTGGAATTGCACCATGCTACTTAGGAGTTTATGCTTTTTCAGTTCTTATTTGAAAATGGATTGAGGACACTTCAATTCTGTAATGAAGGACATTTTGACCACTTTAAATATGAGCAACTGCATCTTCAGTTTCTAAAAATGTATGTTAACATTTTAAATGGCAATTACAGATTAAAGAGACAATTAAAAATGCTATAAATAACATACAGCTGGATGACAATATAATAAGTAAAACTGCAACACATTTGCGAAGGAAGGGAGATGTTAGTAATTACCCCACAACAATAAGAATAAACTAGAAATATTCCAAGCAAATCTAATGTAAACAGACTGAGATATTATGTTGTAAAGACAAAAGTGAATAGTATATTTTGGTTTAGATATATTTTAAAAGCGCACTTGCCATTTTACACAGAACATCTTAGCATTAATAATTAAAATCATATTTTGTTTTATATTAGTTGTGTCAGGGCAGTTTCAGTCTCTCTAGAATTTTTGAGGTAGAAAGCATCTTTTAAAGTCTGTACTTTTCATTGTCTTAGTCCATTTTCTGCTGTTACAACAGAATACCATAGATTGGAGCAATATGTAAATGATACTAGTTTATTTAGATCACTGTTCTGGAGTATGGGAAATCCCAAGAGCATGGTGCCAGCTTCTGATGAGTGCCTTCATGCTGTGTCATTACATGATAGAAAAGCAGTAAGTATGTGTAAAACAGAGTCATATTGAACTCATGCTTTTTATCAGGAACCCACTCCTATAACTAATCCACTTCCACAGTAATGACATTAATCCATTTATGAGGACAGAACCCTCGTGGTCTAATAACTTCTTAATATTCCATCTCTTTTTTTGGTACCAGAAATTGAACCCAGGGATGCTGAAACACTGAGCCACATCTCCAGCCCTTTTTTTGTATTTTATTTTGAGACAGGATATTGCTAAATTGTTTAGGGCCTCTCTAAGTTGCTAAAGCAGGCTTTGAACCCACAGTCTTCTGCCTCAGCCTCCTGAGCTGCTGCGATTATAGGTATGCATCACCATGCCTGGCTGACATTACCATCTCTTAATACTTTTATAATGACAACTAAATTTCAACATGAGTTTTAGAGGTGACATTCAAACTGTAATAGTTATGTTTTATAATTTTCTGTTTATCCGTATTTGGTGAGTCATTGCCAGCATACCTTTAATTTTTCAAGGAACTTTAATTCTTTAAGAATGGTTTCCTTTAGTTCTTTGAATATAGTTAATTTGAAGTTTTTGGGCATGCCTAAAGGCGGTTTTTCTGTTCCTTATATTTTTTTCCTATAAACTATATTTGCTTAAGATTTTTCTATTTGTGTACTTCTTTTTGTTAATTTTATGAATGTTGTTTTGAAAACTGGACGTTTTAGATAAGAAATTTTAGCTGTAGATTCTTATTAACCCCCTTCTCCCTCTGGAATACTCTTCTATTTTATTTGGATTACACATAGTTCTGGGTTAATTTTTGTGGAGTTCTGCTGCAGTATTTAACTTCTGATTTTAATGGTCAGCTTCCCACACACCCTTGTTTTTAATTTTAAACCTTGCTTGCTGGTAGTTGCCAGTGATTGGTTAGAAGTGTGAACTCTAGAGGTAGTAAGTTTTCCTTTCTTTCTTTCTTTCTTTCTTTCTTTCTTTCTTTCTTTCTTTCTTTCTTTCTTTCTTTCTTTCTTTCTTTCTTCCTTTCTTCCTTTCTTCCTTTCTCCCTTTCTCCCTTTCTCCCTTTCTCCCTTTCTCCCTTTCTCCCTTTCTCCCTTTCTCCCTTTCTCCCTTTCTCCCTTTCTCCCTTTCTCCCTTTCTTCCCTTTCTTCCCTTTCTTCCCTTTCTTCCCTTTCTTCCCTTTCTTCCCTTTCTTCCCTTTCTTCCCTTTCTTCCCTTTCTTCCCTTTCTTCCTTTCCCTTTCTCTCCCTTTCTCTCCCTTTCTTTCTCTTTTCTTTTCTTTTTTTTTCTTTCTTTCTTTTCTTTCTTGGTACCAGGGATTGAACTCAGGGGCACTCAACCACTGAGCCACATCCCCAGCCCTATTTTGTGTTTTATGTAGAGACAGGGTCTCACTGAGTTGCTTAGCGCCTCCCCATTGCGGAGGCTGGCTTTGAATTCATGATTCTCCTGTTTCAGCCTCCTAAAATGCTGGGATAACAGGTGTGCACCATCGCACCTAGCCACCTTTTGCCAGTTTCTTGATGTGTGGTTTGAAGAATGCTTTCAAAGTTCACAGACTTTTAGCCAAGCTTACCAACTGACAATTGCTTTTTTCAGCTGTTACTGAGCATGTTCAGTCTAGAATGTATTTGTGGCCTTCCAGACTACTAGGCATAAGTGCAATCTTAGGAGGACTTCTTTTGGTTGTTTTTCCCAAAATGTTTTCTGTTATATTTACTGATATGCTGTTATTTTCACTGCTATGAGTATCTGATTGTTGCTGTAATTGCTCAGTACCATAATCTTTGTTTTTTTGTAGAGATAGTGCTATAAATGATCTTCCTGGACAGCCTTTCTTTCCCCTGAGGAGGGGAAAATGGTACTTGGTTTTTCCTAACCCTTCCATGCTAGCAGGAGGAGTTAGAACAGGAGGGTAGCCCATGGTCTTCTTAGCTTGCCGTTCTTGGGAAAAACTGGGTGTAGTAGGTGGATATGACATAGGTAGATATATATAAACTCAATATAAGGAGGAATTTTGAAATGTCATTGTCTTGAAATAGTTGAACTAGTTGGCTGCCTAGTGAGAGCGCAAATAAGTCTTAGCAGAAGTGTTCACCTTTGCTGATCAACTGTCAAGATATTGCACATGCCATATTGTGTAGGAAGTTTAATTAAATTATTTCTATTCCAGTGCCAATTATATTCTGTTGTAGAAGGGAATGGTAATGGATTAATAAAGAAATAGATATTTTTTTCTTGGACAACTCTTGAAAGTGTATGTTGTTAGAAGCCAACTCTTTTTATATCATAAACTAGAAAAATTTTTTATTTGAATGAGACTTCTCTTAAATGAAGATACAGTTTTAGGAAGGAAAAATCAGAAATGGTTATAAAGAAGGTTTAGTATCACTTTGTAAGTAGATGTACTAAATCAGATCTCTTGACGGATGGCGTAACTATTCTCTTTTGCAAGATAATGTTTTTTAAATAGGTACTTATAGAAAGTCACATCAAACGTGATGGCTTAACTATTGTAATATTTCTTCGGAAATTTAATATATTTAGATGCTTAATTGAAGTTAAACTTATTTAATATTCCTGTAACATCTTAATTGTGAGCCTCTTAATAATATTGTTAGTACTCTGTTGTTAATAGTTAATTTGAGTAACTTAGAGGACAGGTATGTTGGTGCCTAGTTAGTTACAAAATTGTCAATTCAGCAGAACACTGATTTAAGGCAAATCAATGCAGGAAGGTTGATACCCATCCCCTACTTTTTGTATTATATTGTAAAAATGGGAAAATATTCCATAAATGTGGAAGAAGTCTCTTATAATTCTCTTACCTGCTTTAATTAATTTGTTCATTGATCATTCCTTAAATGTGTACAAGCACTGTTTCAGGTAAGGGGAATCTAAAGGTGCAGACAGTTTATTCTATTCAGAGACTCAATTAGCAATGTAAATGCTACAGTAGAGTCACTGTATGACCTAATAAGAAATCCCTGTCTCTGCATAGTGGGAAATGGAAAGGCTTCATGGTTAGGCAGTTGGCTAAATTTAGCCTTGACTAATGAGAAGAGTTTGACATGTTGATAAAGGCTGCAGCTTAATTCTGGAATGTGTGTGTGTGTGGGGGTGAAGTTGGTGAAGGAGAAAAGTGAATAGGGAATCCCAGATGATAAGAATAGAATTCACAAAGGTACAGCAATATGACACTACCATTAGTTTAGGGAATTTCAGAAAGTAGGACCTGTTACATGTACAGGTTTTTATTGTAAGTAACTTGAAGTGAGGCCAGAAAGGTGCAAGTCAAAGGTATTTTGAAAAGTCTGAAATACTCTTGAAAAAATTTGAAATTTATATTGTTAGGAGACCTGAAGACATTAAAGAATTATATGCAGATGTGTGAGATAAAACATCTCTGCATTTAAAAAGGTAATTCTTACAGTAGAGTTGAAGGAATTTTGGAGTGGAGGTACTCCAAAATAAGATTCTTGGGATCTAGGCTATGAATGTACTAGTTTGGAAGAGATAATGAAAGGCTGATAGTGTTTATTTAAAAGCAATGGAGAAGAGGTGGTAGAGTAAAAAAATTCACCATTTCATTAGTTGAGCATCCAACAAATTCACTGGCATTAGGAATATAGGTATGGGACCTTTATTTGGGGGCACATGAGTTGTTTTTGATACATGGCATTTGAGACCTGTGGCAGTTTTTTTTAAGGGTCAGGAGAGAAATAAAGACTTGGGATTGATAATAGGTGTCATAATTGTGTAAAAACTGATAAAGCTGTGAAAGTAGATGAGATCACCTGGGGATTTTTTTTTTTTTTTTTTTTTTTTTTTTTGGTACCAGAGGTTGAACCCAGGGGCACTTAACCACTTAGCCACATCCCCAGCCTGAGTTTTACTTTGGGGCAGGTCTCACTAAGTTGCTTAGGACCTTGCTAAGTTGATGAGGCTGGCTTTGAACTTGGGATCCTCCTGCCTCAGCTTCCCTAGCTGCCGAGATTATAGGTATGTGACATTGTGCCTGGCTTACCTGGGGAATTCTTATAGAGTGAAGAGAGCAGATTGCCAGAGAAAAAAATTCTAGAGAAGACCGAAGAAGGCTTGAGAAGTAGCCAGGGAGGTAGGAAGAGAATTAAGAGAGTGTGGTATCATAAGAAACAGGAGAAAACTTTTAAGGGAATGATTAATGGTTCCAAATAATATATTTAGATAAGGCAAAGTCAGAAAATTATTCATCATATTTGCTAGCTAAGAGGTTATTTGTAGTTTGTCAAGAACAGTTAAGGGAGTGATAAGTAGTGAGGACTGGACATTGTGGGTTAAGAAGTAAATCCAAGAGAAAACACGTGGATGGATTACCTTTTAAAGATGCTTATATATGGTGTGGTGGAGAAAAATACTGTTAACTAGAAGTAAATACAGCTTCAAAGGAGTTTTCTTGGGATGGGGTGGAGAGATAAGAACTTGTATATTGGAAATCATTGGAGCCAGTAAAATAAGATGAAGTGTGAGGGTAGGAAAGTGGAGAGGTCTAAATAATTGATCATGGTCCTAGAATGATTGGATTTCTGTAACACAAAGGAGATGTGTTACCTCAGAACCATGTGGGACATACACTTCTAGATGAGGAGGTCATTAGAATGGATTCAGATAATTAGGGTGGGAATTTGATAAGATGTATGTAACATGCTTCACTTTTTCTGTGAGGTAGGAGGCAAGATAGTTAGATGTTGTCTAAGTCTTATATGTCATTCAAGATGGAATATACCTCCTTTTGGAGCTAGGGCTGACCTGAACCCATAGCCTGGTAGTAGCACCTAGTAGGTATTGAACTGATACCAGGTTTAATTTAATATAGTGGTTTTCATTTCAGTCCTTAGACCTTCTACTTAAACATTATTGGAAGGTTATTAGAATAGAATTTCTTGGGTCCTACTGACTTGATTTTGGAAAGAGTAAACTTTTGAAAAATAAGCCCTCCTGATGGTTTTTTAAAAAATATTTCCTTAGTTGTCGGTGGACTTTATTTAATGCGATGCTGAGAATCAAACCCAGTGCCTCACACATGCTAGGCAAGTTCTCTACCACTGAGCCACAATCCCAGCCCATCTCCTGATGATTTTGGTGGATGATGAATTTTGAGAACTATTGCTATTACATTTGAAAACCATTCTTCTTAACTTGTTAATAGCTAGTTTTCCTGGCGTCCTTAGATAGGCCTAACTCTGAATGTGTTGAAGAAACTGATTCTTGTCCTGAAACAGAAATTTCACAATCATCATCAGGGTATATTCTCAGGTTATACTATAGGTTTAGTATCCCTTATCCACAATGCTTGTGACTAGAAGTATTTGGGATTTTTTTTCTTAAAGTTTTGGAATATTTGCCTGTATGTAATGAAATATCTTGGGGATGTGACCCAAGTCTAATGAAATTCATCTATATTTTATATATGCAATTCTGTACATTATTTTTAGTGAGCCTGAATTTTGATGGTGACTTATAATGTGATCAGGTATTGAATTTTCCATTTGTTACATCATGTTGATGCTCAAAGAATTTTGGATTCTGGAGCATTTTGTATTTCAGATGGTTTGATTAGGGATGCTCACTCTGTTCTTACTTACTGGTTTATTTCTAAATATGGTACAAAACTGAAGCTAATGAACTACTTATAGACTCAGTTCCTTACACTGTTTTTTCTATTATCTGTCCTGATCTTGAGTTTAATTTTTTTAAAAAACTTCTTTTCAGATGTCAGAATTCCAGAAATGTAGAATTCTATTTAATGTGTCCTTGTAACATTCAGTTTGTTACTGTTACGTATTTAAAAAAAAATGATCCATAGTTTTTTCACACCATTTATACTTAAATGACACCTCCATATTTTTGGACCAATCCTTATTAAGGCACATCTTGTTCCCCTCTGCTATCTAGAAACATGCTAAGAGGAAAATTTCTCAAAGGTAGTGTTTTAAGTGCTTCAATAGAATAACTGAATGAAGTTTTGGAAGCTGTTTTGCTCAAATCCTTTAGAATTGACACTTATATTAGTGTATAACTTGAACAGCATTATTAAAGATGAAGTAAGTTAATGTTTGTGTCATAATTTTATATGAATGCTATTTTTTCATGCTGTAATTTTAAACTGTTTTAAATTTGTAAGTGTTGGAAGTTTGTTTTTAATTATAGACACTTGAATTCATTAGTTTCACATTAACACAGCTTCAGTTTTTTTGCCTCAGAAACCAACCTTTTTATTTTCCAGGTAATGGTTCTGAGTTTGCTAGTACTCAGACCATTGCTATTTAAAGTGTGATTCATGGATTAGCATCATCAGCCCAGCCTCAGAGTTTAGAACTACAGTATTTTGGACGCATGCACTCTGAGCATTTAAACAAGACTTTGAAGTTATCCATATGCACATTAAAGTTTGAAAAACATTGATTTGGAGACTAGAATAGCATAAGATTAAAATGGTAAATGAATTTTGGTGAATTGATCAATTAGAAACCTAACATTGTTTAGGAAGGGAATGTAGAGTATGAAGAAGGCTTAACATCAGGTGAATGTAGGTAATTAAAAATTAAATTTTAAATTAATATTAAATTTACCTTGAGATAATTAGCCTGCTACCACATTGGTATGCATAAATAGTGTGCTGAATCTGTAAGCTAATATTGTTATAATCTATACTGATTAGGTTTTTATTAAAATTCTGTGCATAATGCCATAGATTACTTGGACAGTATGTGTAAGTTTGAATAGAAAGTTTAAAAATTGAGGATTAAATTCAAAAGGCATAGTAATAAAGTTTTAAAAACACATTCACAGCTTAAAAATTAGAAAGAAATTATGTATTTGAGTACTTTATTTTCTTCTTGGTAGGTTGCTTATCATCATCAATATTGCCTTACAGATGAGCGAACAACCTAGAGAAGTTAATTTAGTCAGTGTCCTACCAAAGTGAATTAGTTGTTAAGCTAGTACATGTTCCAAATTGTTTTCAGAACCTCTTTGGGAAAAATTGGAAGAGAAAACTACTTCCATGTTAAGAGCAAATGAGTATAAAAATCTCATTGTCTCTTCTGAAAAGAATAGGGAAGAACTAATGAACTTAGTTTAAAGTAGACTTGTTCTAGTTGGTGGGATAGATTTCACTTCATAATGCTCTCTAATATCTGATGACCATTTAAATTTTGAATTAGGCCCAACTCTATTAATGTTCTGTCAATAGCCTTTGGCTTAGTATTTAGGAGGCCACAAATCACAAACACACACACGTGTATATGTATTTGTTCATCCATCTGTCCATCCATCCATCCATTCATTGAAAGCAATGCTTCCAGATTTCTTCCACTGAAAGGTTTACAGAATCTGTCTTTGCCTCTAATGAATAAATTTTTTAGTTCATTGTAAGGATAATGAATATTTGTAATTAATTAAAAAGTGTCTTAAAATCAGTGGGAAAAAAGTAGGAGTTGGTTTTGAGAAGACAGTCCAAAGCTTTGTCTCTTCCTCCCTCCTACCCTTCTATTAATTGTAGTTGCATATTGTAATGGTAATAATTTTTGTGACACTAGTATTTGGGAAATACCAAATTTGGTGTTGTGATTTATATGCAGATAATTTCAGAAGAAAATCTATGGCTACTCTGATGCATGAGATTACTGTACCTGCTTGTCCTATGCTTAAACTCTTTGCTGTAGAGATGGTGATTTAATTGGTTTGAGGGGGCCTTCCTGTCTGTGTTTTAAAATTGTCTTAGGTAATTCCAGTGGACAGCTAGCTACAGCTTTATGCAGTTTTTGATTAGACTTCCTACTCTGCTGTGGACTCTTCACCTGTACCCCTTGACTTCTGTCTTAATGGCTTATAAAACCCAAACTCTAGACCAGTAGGCATAGTGAGATTGTGAGATGTTTCCTGGGTGCATATTAGCTCCCATATTTTCTTTCTCTTTCTGTTTATTTTTTGCATCTAAGAAATTATTTACTTTATGTGTGTTCTTGGCTAGTTCCCCCATGCATTAAAATCTAATTTTGTTTTAAATTTTATTCTATTTAGATTTTCTAGAATAGAAGGAAATTCCTTGACTACTAATATGCCATATTTTTGTACATGGAAGATCCCTCAAAGTATTTAGAATTTATTTTGGAGTATAAGAAGTAGGAGAAATTGTTCCCATGTTGGTTTCTTAACTTTAAAGTGCCTCAGGAAAGTAAGACAATTATTAGCACATAGGAAGTGATGAATAAATGGTAGCTATTTTTATTTTTTATATCTTTAGGACCGGACTCTGGTTTTTTTAAGAAAAACTATCTTAAAATGTAAAAGTTGACTCTAAATGAATACGTTATTACTGGAATTTTATAGCTTAATCCTTTCAGATTTTAAGTATATTCTGTGTGTGTGTGTGTGTTTTGTGTTGGGGATCAAACCCAGGGCCATGTGCATTCTAAACTTGAGGTACATCCTTAGCCCATAAATGAAAATTTTAAAGCAGTGACTTTTCATTAAAATGTTAAGTTTTGAAAGAGTTTCAGATAATTTGAGGATTTGTTATACCTATGTTTATATTTTAAAAGGTTTGCTTCCTTAGAAAGATTATTTCCTATAAAACACACTATTTTCTCCTATAGAACAAAACAAGGCCAGCATGGTGATGCATGCCTGTAATCCCAGAGGCTCAGGAGGCTGAGGCAGGAGGATTGCAAATTCAAAGCCAGCCTCCGCAATGGTGAGGTGCTAGGCAACTCAGCGAGACACTGTCTCCAAATAAATACAAATTAGGGCTGTGGCTCAGTAGTTGAGTGCCCCTGTTTAATCACTGTTACCCCATAACAAACAAACAAATAAAAAACCAAGGTTTTTAGATGGAGTTTTAGGTATTCATATATATTAATTTCTTTAATAAAATATCTATGTCATATTACTGTGTACCAGACAATTTCCTAGGCTCTGAGAAACAGTATGAGCAAGGTAAAAATTCCCCCTCAACACAGATTTCAGAGACACATAGAGAGAGAGAGAGAGAGAGAGAGAGAGAGAGAGAGAGAGAGAGAGAGAGACACACACACACACACACACACACACACCAAGTAAATAAGCATACAAATTATTATTATTTATAGTAAGTGCTGTGAAAGGAAAGCATTCCCTAATAACAACCTATTCTTTTCCTTCAGAGTACTTACTATAAATAATATGTATTACTACTAGCACTAATTTAATAATAATAATAATACAACAATTGAGAAAAGCTATAGTCTGTTTCTTCTTTTTTTCTTTTTTTGGTACCAGGGGTTGAATTTAAGGGTACTCGACCACTGAGCCACATCCCCAGCCCTATTTTGTGTTTTACGTAGAGACAGAGTCTCACTGAGTTGCTTAGCACCTTGCTGTTGCTGAGGCTGGCTTTGAACTTGTGATTCTCCTGTCTCAGTCTCCCAAAGTGCTGGGATTACAGGTATGTGCCACCGCGCCCCGCAGAGGTGTAGTTTTGACTAGGAGTCTACCTTTCAGTGGAGACCTGAAGTTAAAAGTAGAAATCTTCCAGATAGCAGAAGATCTGTGTAGAAGAGAAACATTTTAGTCATATTTTACAGTGAGCTAAGGGGAGAGCAGTTATAATGGTATTGGAGTTGTAGGCAGAGGTCAGAACAAAGAAGCACTTCCTGGGTCATGTTAAGAGGTTTACTTTTTATTCTACGTGCCAAGAGTAGAGGATAAAGTGTTTAAATCAAAGGGTAACATGATCTCTTTTAAAATTTTAAAATAATCAGTCTTGGAATAATTTGGAGAAAGAATTGGTGAAAACAAGAGCAGTACTGGGGAAAACTTCCAGGAAGCAGTTTTAATAGTTAAGGTAATAGAGATTGATGGGTGACTAGGTAGTTAATAGCAATCAGGGAAGTCAAATAGAAAAAAACACTACCCTAAAATTTTATCTCCAGATAGAATGGCAGTCATGAAGAATACAAAGAAAAGTAATTGCTGGTGAGGATGTGTAGGGGGGAGTACATTTACACATTGTTTTTGGGAATGCAAATTAATGCAGCCACTTTAGAAGCAATATGGAGATTCCTGAAAAGCCTAGGACTGGAACCACCATATGACCCAACTGTCGCACTCCTTGATATTTATCCAAAAGACTTAAAATCAGCATACTGTAGTGACACAGGCATACCAACGTTATAGCAGTTCATGGTAGGCAAGCTGTGGAACCAGCCTACGTGTCCCATTAGCAGATGAATGAATAAAGAAAATGTGTTATATATACGCAATGGAGTTTTAACTCAGCCATAGTGAAGAATTTGTCATTTGCTAGTAAATTGTTGGAACTGAGGAACATCATGCTAAATGAAGTAGACCAGACTTAGAAAGTCAGGGTGAAATGTTCTCTGTCATATGCAGAAGCTAGAGAGGGAGGGGAAAGGAATATATTTAAAAAAAGGAGAGAGGGATTCTCACAAAAATAGAAGACCAATAGAGTAGAGGTAGGAAAGAGGCATGAGGAAGTAATGGGAAATGAAATCTACCAAAATGTGTTTATATGAGTATATACTACAATGAATCCTGCATCTATATCTATATATATGTACATATATACATATAATTATAATGCCCTAATTAAATAACAATAGAATGGAGATCAGTACAGTGGAGGATAGAGAAAGAGAATGTATTAGGAAATGAAATTGATTATGTGCATATATGAAGATGGGATGATGAATCCTGCTATTATGTATAATTATAATATACTTAATAAAACATTTTTAAAAGGGAGATGGAAAGAGTGGAGAAAGAATTCATTCAAAGTGATGTGGGAATTGAGGAAGGGAGGTAATGATAAATGTTTTTTAGATATTTGACTTGAATAGCTTTGTTGTATTTACTAAAACAGGAAAAAAATTTGAAAAAAAATATCAAGTTCACTTTGAATCTGGTAGTTTTCATATGTCTTTATTATATAGTCATATGAGGCTTAATTATGGGGATATAATCTAAGTGTCAGGTTACTTGGTGTGAATATCATAGTACTTACTGAAACCTACAGGTATAGACAACTACACACTTAGGGTATATGGGTTGTGTGTGAATATTTGTATAGAGTGGGGGCTGTTGGGGGTGGAGAGAGAATAATCTGTTGTTCTTGGAGTGATGCTGATTAAGCACAAGAGAAAATGATACAATCAGGAGATGTGGTAAACATGAGATATTTGATGCTGCTGCTGTGTAACAAGGCATACTGTTTTATAGTAAACTTTTTTTTCTTTAATAAACCAGAAATAGTAGACTTGAAAGTAGTTATAAGAATTTTTCAACTCCATTAAACTCTTCTGGGACCACGATTGTATATGATCTATCTTGACCAAAAATGTCCTTACGCCGCACAGCTCACAAGACAGGCAGTTTGATATTACAATTGTGGTGATAACTAAGACTATAGAATCCTAGGATTCATCACCAGCTGATTGGCTGAAGTAGGTTGAGTCTTTATGATACATGCCTCACTTGTACTGCAACTGAGGGGCGTTAGAAAGCAGTGGCCTTGGATTTAATAACTCAGGGCAATATGATTGTGTGTTAAAGCATTGAAGGAAAGATCCCTTTTCTAGGGGGTCTAGAGCACAGCTTGGGATGTTGACCAGTTTTTTCCTATCTTCAGGACCTACACTCCCAAACTGTTGTAGTTATTCTTGGAACTATAATCAAGAAAGAGGGGACAACTGGGTCGTCTGGGCACACTTGGAGAACTGTCCTTAGTTCTCATTATACTTTAGGACCTCTCAAACAATGGTTCAGTTCAATTACCCTTATGAACTTTTTTGGTGTTTATAATATCATTATTGATTATGATCGTAAAGAATTTGATCTTGGTAGGTGGATTAAATGGAATATCAGTGTAAAACCACTTAGTATGAATAGAAATGATTGTTGAATTACTTAACAGTTATACATGTTGAGAAATAATGTGTGTAGATACTATGTTGGAATGCTTTGTGTTTAGTGGAAATAATTTTCCTCCATTTCCCATTTCTTTCCTTTTTTTTTTTTCTTTTTTCTTTTTGGTAATGGGAATTGAATTCAGGCTCACTAAATTTAAGAGAAGTAATTCACAGTGCAAATTCATAATACTGCAGAATTTTAAGTTATGAGTTTACTTTATAAAAAGTGGATTTATTTTCACAGTATCCATGGCTTTAAAGCCCAAGTGGGTCTGTTACCTAAATGATTCTTAAGAGATGAGGTCTGAACTTCCAAAAGATGACCGTTATTTCAATAAGCAGTACTTATATTCAGTTGTTATTGAGGACGTCTATATTTGTATTTAGAGATATATAAAATTCATTCCCTTGCTCCCCCTCAACAGAAATGTTTCCCCAAACTATTCTGTAACCAGTATGCATTCTAGGAGGGATGGAAGGACTAAGGTTTATGGTTTGTGTGGATCTCAAGGGAGATCCTAACCCGTGAAAATGAGCATAGTGGCGATACTTCCACCTAGTGGTAGATACTGGCAGCCAAAACATTATAGTAAAACTGAGGTCCTATTCTATGGAGAATTTTTGTTTGTGTAAAAAAATAAGTCACAGGCCACACAACTGTTAGAGGTAGATCCTGAGTTAATGTCATAATTATTTAGATTTATACTTGACATTTTAAGTTGTTGTTATACATTTATAAAAACTACGGTTCTCTGGTAGTAGGGTATTGTTTTAATATTAGATGCAAGCTAAATCTTAGGCTTATGAATAAAGTAGAGAAATGTACAGTGGTATATTGAAGATAGGGATGCTGGTTCTGAGAGAGAGAGAAAGCTATTGATTAATAAGAAATTTCCTGAGTTTCTGAGGAATAATGGAATTTCAGATCTTGAGAATGATGATTTTTCTAGCTTTGAGAATAAAAACATGTTTAATAAATTTTTAAAAAATGTTAAATTTCTGCTATTTGTATAGCTATTCCAGTCATTATGATAAGAAATTCTAATAGAATTACTGCACCTTTCCAATTGTAGCATATAGAAAATGAAATAATTGCTTCTACTACATGTGTGTACATAATACTGGGATACCTACATTATATTGCTATATACATGGAGCCATTTATTCCCTCTGAAATATTTGTTTTTTCCATATGTGTGAATATTACTTAGATGTTATATAGGAATTGCTACATATTTACTGCATTTTATAACTTGTTTTGTGCCAGTACTATGGATATATTTGCATTGTCTAAACTGTATAAAACTGTATTTATGAAACTTATAGTTATTTATATCATAGTTTGTTTTTCAGTTTCTACAATTAGCTAAAATGGAGAACCAGCGTTCACTTTTACATTACAATTTTTAATGTATATAGGATTTCATTTAGTAGTAAGTTTATTGTGCTTTATTTCCTGCTGTTTATTTGGAATTACTTATCTTTTGTAGCATACAGAATAAGTGATTATAATGTAGTTTGTCTGGGTAAGACCTATATTAAATGAATTTTAATACACATTATGAAAAATAGTAGGTTTTATTTCCACATAATTTATCAAGTGGACTGTAGTTTTTACATCTCTCATTTTACATCTACTTATATTTTGAGCTTATTTAAAGGTGATTTCTCCTGGTGGTAGGAGGAAGCAATTTAGTAGTCTGAGATACGTAGTATAGCATTAGCAGTTAGACAGTAAACTATCTTTGTGACCTGTGCAGATAGCCTAATCTTTATAAATGTGATTGTGGTAGTTGCTCTCTTACTGGATTATTGTAGAGATTAATTTTTTATATGTGGACATGTATATTGTGTGTATATATTTATCATTTGTTATTTTTTGCATTTGTTTTATACCAAGAAAAATAGGCACTAGAAATTACCCATGGAAAAATAGAATTAGCATAAATTAAAAAGACAAAAATAAAAATAAGGGTAAATGAAACTTTAAAATTATTAGATTAAGAGAGTATTTTATGATGTCATGGTAGAGAAATGTTGTTTTTTTGTTTTTTTTGTTTTTGTTTTTTGGCACTGGTGATTGAACCCAGGGGCACTCAACCACTGAGCCACATCCCCAGCCCTTTTTATATTTTATTTAGGGACAAGGTCTTGCTAAGTTGCTGAGGCTGACTTTAGACTCACGATCCTCCTGCCTCAGCCTCCCCAGCCACTGAGATTATAAGTGTGTGCGACTGTGCCCCGTGAGAAGGGCTTTTAAATAAGACTCAAAGAAAGTACAAATTGTAGAGGAACATATTTAACTGACCATATTAAATAACAAAAGTTTGTGTGATAGAGGATATTATGAATGAATTTGTATGTCAAGTCATAGAAGATAGAATCCATACATGTAAATAATTAATATTATTAATACATTATTAATTACCTAGAAAGAACAACTACAAAAGAATAAGACAATCCTATTGAAAAATAGATACATATTCTGAAAAGGAAATATATAAATGGAAACCTAAGTGGTTAGTAAACATATTAATATGTGTAATATCATTGATCATCATGGACATGAAAATTACAAGGTTGAGATGCTTTTTGTTACTTATCAGACTTGCATACAATTTAAAAATCTTGACAGTGATAGAATTGATAACTGTGAGAAAATGGGAACTTCTGCATTGCTAGTGAGAGTATAAATTAGTATACAATTACCCTCTGTATTTGTTGGTTCCGTGTCTTCAGATTCAACTAGTTGTACTGGCAAACATGCAAAAAAATTGTGTAAGTACTGAACATGCACAGACTTTTTTTCCTGTTACTCCCTAAACATTACAGTATAATGGCTATTTATGTAGCATTTATATTGTAGTATTATAAGTAATTGAGAGAGGATTTATTAAAGTGCATGGGAAGATATACAGAAGTTATAAGCAAATATTATATACCATTCTATGTAAGGATCACTTGAGCATCTATGGATTTGGTATTTATGAATCCTTTAAAGTTACTGAGGAACCACAGTAATTAGTCTGGAAAAGCAATTTGGCTACATCTTATAGTTGGTTATTGCATTTTTGTATGCCATAAGCATATGTCACACTCTAGTAAATTGAACCTCTATGAACTTCTTTGCAGAATAATTTTAAGTACATAAAATAAAATATGTAGATAATCATATTGAAATGTTGTTATCAAAATATAAAAAGTAATACAATAATTTTTATTAATTTCATAACAAATCTAATAACAGATCTATAAACATTGTGAAATGATGCATATAAACCATATATTGAGCTATTAGCAACAAATGGCATAGAATAGGGAAATATCTATGACTTGGTTGTGAAGTGCCAGGGACTGCTAATTCTCCTGTTTCTATGCCCCTACTTAAAACTGAAATACTAACTTTTGGTTAGAAATTTGTGAAAATGAACCCTTTCTATTTCCTTCCAATGTTCATGAACTCCTGAATTATAATCATGGAAACTGTTGAGTTCCAGTTTAAGAACTCTGTGCAATGTCACATCCATGAACAATACTAATGATTGTAACTTTGTTTATAAGAATAATTAGGAAAAAAAATAGGAAAAACGTGACCATTATTAAGAGAAATGGAAAAATTTAATGTAATATATCAATATGATGAAGTGCTTTACTGCAGTGGGAGTAATTGAATTATACTTATGTGTCAACATGCATAGGTTTCTTCTTTTCTTGTTTCTTTTCTTTTCTTTTTCTTTTTTTTTTTGGTACCAGGGATTGAACTCAGGGGCACTTAACTACTGAGCCACATCCCCAGCACTTTTATTTTGTTTTGTTTTGTTTTGTGTTATTTTATTTATTTGAGGACAAGGTCTCACTGAGTTGCTTAGGGCCTTGCCAAATTGCTGAGACTGGCTTTGAACTCAAAATCCTCCTGCCTTAGCCTCCCAAGCCAGTAGGATTACAGGCATATGCCACTATACCTGGCTTCTACATGCATAGGTTTCTGAAAGTTAAAAGTTTCAGTATGATATTTTAAAAGTTTGTTATACAAATTAAAAATATGTCAAATATAATAGGTTTTCAAATATAAAGATAGATTTGAAAATAATGGTATTTTTTCCTGACTGAGAGATAAGAAAATAAGATGGGATAAAGAAGATCAAATGTACATGTAATATTTTGATTCTTCATATTTAAACAAAACATAACAAAAAACAGGCATATCTCAAATAATGAAACCTGAGTGGTGGATCCTTGGGTATTTATGTTTTTTTTTGTATTTTTCTGAATTAAAACAGTGCTCAAAATTTCTAAAATAATGATTAGAGTCAGAAATTTTTTATAGTTAGAAATAATGAAATATTTGTAATGAAAGAAGTAGCATGAAGATATGTTAGAAATTATAAAGATTTTGTCATGTTGCTCCAGGTACCTATGGGTTCCTCAAGTACATAATTACAAAATTGATATTTTAAAATTAATATTTGGTTTTATTTGCCTTTTGCTTTTTAAAATTTGGAGTATAAAAGCAAGCCTTTGAATAATCTTTGATAATTATGGTAGCTGAATGTGGTTAAGTACTCCCAACAACTTAATAGCCCTAAATTTGTCCATTTTTGGCATCTTTATCATCAAAACAAAACAAAAAATAAACAACAAGACAAAGCAGAACAAAGCAAAAGCCAAAAATAATACAGAATATCTGGAATTGCTTTCCTCAATTTCTTAGCAAAGAGATACATGAAATTGTTGTTACTGAAGAACTTTTGATACATACTCCAGGTCATTCTTTTACTGAAATGAACTAAGATGTTAGTTAATAAAGATGAATGTACTAGTAACTGTGCAAGTTAGAAAAAATATAAAGAAACATCCTCACTTTTTAAAATAGCAGTCTGACCGCAAAGTAACAATTGGATGGAACTGAAGTTACCATAGCTTCCAAGACAGTGGAATCAGTCAATATTTTCGAAGATGAGTGTAGGGGCAGTACAAAGACATATAGTTCCTGATGCCAGGAACTTGGCTTTTATTTCACATTTCTTCCTAGGGGAATCAAAATTTCTTAACTGTTCACTATTATCTTTTGGATATCTCTTGCACTGTCCCTCTCTAATTGACATCTGCTGCTGCTGCTATATTGTTCATAATGTGATACAAAGAAAACTTTCAATAATGTAGACATTTATAAAGTAGACATAAACATACCCCTATACTCCTTTCTAGAAATAAACCATTGTCAGTTATCAATGTGTCCTTTCAAATATTTAACATATATGTAAAAATATTAATGAGTGAATAGGCACACCCCATGTATTTTTAAAATATGAATTGGTATGTTAACATTCTTAAAAATTATTTTTATCTGATAAATAACATTTATTGGATTACTTAAATTTTGGATATTCTGTTAGGTAAGATTGTGTTATTTAATAATTAGGATTTTATGCACTGTATTATGATCTAATCAAACTCTTATTTGTAGGCATAAATATTATTTCCAAATATTTGCAGTTATAAACATTGCTTCAGTGAATATCCTTTACAGAAACATATGCATACTGTCTTATTTCTTTAGAATTTCTAGAGATAGTATGACTGTAGTAAAGGATACACATCTTCAAATTTTATGTCTTAATGTGTATTACTTTTTTATATATATTTATTTCATGAGTGTTTATTCATATTGTGTCCCATGATATGTTTTTAAACATTTTCACTGGTATTTTGAATAGAGCATATTTATTAAATAAAGTACGATCGTTTTATAATATTTTACCCACTGAATATCACCACTAAATATTGTATTGTATGTAAAGACTACTTCCAAGTTTTAATGATTTGTTTTCATCCTGGCTGCTGTCTCTGGTCATAAAAGCAGGTGTTTTAAAAGTAATTCTTTTGCCACAAGGGATTAGGGGAGGTTGTCTGATCCAAAGAACTATGTCACCGCCGAGAGAACTATACTGATCCTGTTGTTGCACTGTTAGTAAATTGTTGAATAACTTAGTTTTACAAATACTTGCTTATGAGGCAGGAATTATCTGGTCATTGGAGATACAGTGAAGAACATTCAGTCATAGTTCTGAGCTTTCAGTAATTTATAATTTAGTGATAGAAACTTATAAGTAGCTGAAAATAGTCAACTCTTTTAAAAATTACTGTTATAAAATAACATTTTAATGCCCTAGTTACCTTTCCACCTCTTAATATTTGATAAATTACTCTAAATTTGGAAACTAATGTATCAAATTTCAAGTGACCATATAATATGTTACATGCTGCATTTATTTACACTAATACTGGCCAACATGCCTGGATCTGGCTTCCGAAGAGAGTAAGACCAGATGGCTGTGTATGGCTGCAAGTAAAATTCCTTCACTGCTTTTAGCAGCTGCTGTGATTCTTTGTATCTGGTACCTGTTTTTTTTTTAATGGGATATTTATTTATACAATAATGACTATTCAACAGAAGGATATGAAAGAGTTCAAGAAAAAAACGTTACAGAAGCTAATGCAGTGGTAGAATAAAAACAGAATGCTCATTTATCCCATTTTATGACTGCCCCTGATTGAAATGACTTCATGTTTTTGAACCTTCAGAGAAAAGGTCTTCCTTCTACTGATGTTGTCTTTTTACAGGAGGGTATTGTACTTAAGCATTTTGAGAATGAAGAATAGTCAAAGGACAACCCAACTATTTTTTAAAAGACCTTTTTACTTTATAGTAAAAGTAAAATAGAATAACTCCCAATACTTCAGGAGTCTATTTTCAACTATTTGCATGACTTTATGAGCTATCTTTACTACACATACACTTTTTTTGTGTATGTAGTTGTAATTAGTATAAACATGTTGTCTTCTATATTTCCACTTCCTATTAGAATTTTTACTAGCCACAGAACATATGTGTCATTGTAGTCTGTAATATTTCATTGTACTAATAGAGTCTCTTTATTATTATTATTTTCTTTTCTTTTTTTTGTACGAAGGATTGAACCCAGGGGGGCTTAACCACTGAGCTATATCACAGCCCTTTTTATGTTTTATTTAGAGGTAGGGTTTGGCTAAGTTGCTTAGGGCCTCACTAAATTGCTGAGGCTGGCCTTGAACATGTGATTCTCCTGCCTAAGCCTCCTGAGCTGATGGGATTACAGGCATGTTTCACTGTGCCTGTAGGCCTAATACAGTCTTTATTTCCTATCATTTATATATTTTTTGATATTTATCTGATAACTATATTTAGATTTTTTCCCTTGAATTATTTTATTTGGGTATGTTAAGAAAGGTATACTTAGTAAATTATTATCAATTTAATGTATTTTGTATCATTGTTTTGGTCTGGGGCCTTGCATTTTAGGTATGAGAGGTATATCTAAATTCATGTAATTCTATATATTCGTTAGCCTAATCTTATTACCACTAGTATCAAATACAAAACATTTCAAAATGTATGATATTTTAAAATTTATTACTACTAGAGGGTGGTTAAATTTCTCATGGAACAAAAATTCTGATTTTTGGGGGGTAGAATTTATATTGATGTGTAGTACAAATGTACTACATTTATTTTTGTAAACGAGGAAATCCTTGGTTGATGTTTCATCACTGATAATACTAATTTAAAATTTGAATTAATATTGTCAAAATAGCCATATTACCAAAAGCACTATACAGATTCAGTGCAATTCTTATCAAAATTCCAATGATATTCTTCATAGAAATACAAAAAGCAGTTATGAAATTCATTTGGAAAAATACTTGACCAAATAATTTGGTCAAGTCACATTCTATATTAATGTAGTCATTTTTTTTGACTTGCTATCAAATCCTTTGTCCATTTTAAAAATTAACACGTGGCATTTTCTCTTTTTTTAACATCCATCTCGTGGATGTTTTTGTGCTCCCTTAACTAGGTAAGCTTTCCTTTGGCATGACTGTTTATTCACTCGTTTCATTCTTCACTTGAATAAGGGAGGTAAAATTTATCATCATCTTTCTCTCCAGGATACCCACAAGGGACAGAGAGAAGTTTATATTATACCTTTGGGATCTACTGTAAAAATATACTCATTCCTCTGAGTTGCTTTGCTCTGATGTATACATGTTTTTTCTATAGGTGTTTAGGCAAGATTTATAGAAACTGATTGTTATCCTCTTTCTGGATAGAAAGTGAAATAAAAATAGATAATCTATAGTATAGTAATAGATTAAGAAATAAATACTCCAAAAATTCTTATTCTTTTTCAATTTTTTAGTAGTGACTAATTTCTATTTTAGAAGTTTATAAGTAGATATATATTTATATAAAATTTACTCCTAGAAATTTGCACATTATGTATGTTTAGAATATCTCTTTTACTTAATAGAAAAAAAAACCTCATGTCTTAAAACTGCCAACCTCCACTAAAGAAATATTTTGCCCTCCTTTATCTTTATATTGTTGTAGGTAGAATTTAGAAATACTCCTTGAACTTGTACTTCTTAGATTTCATTCTATTGTTTCCTTTTGTTGGTTGTGCTGGAAATCAAACTGAGGACCTTGCTGCCTGCTAAGTACACACTCTATCCCTGAGCTACGTTCCCAGCCCCTAGTTTCTGATTTAAAGACAGTAGAACTCTTTGGTCATACACTACTTTGTTATCATTATATCCTATGGACTTAAAAAAAAAATCTAGAGCTACAAAGACGACAAAAGATGACTCTTGCAGCCACACAGATAAATCAAGACACAGTGTGGTAGGTGGTCTAACGGAGATTTCTGTAAAGGAGGGAGTGATAGCTTATCTGTAAGACATTTTATGAAAGGATTCTTGAATGCGGGATATTTCAATTGAGTCTTTTTGGCCAACAATAAATTCACATTGGGAATGGTAGTAGAGGAGAGGTGAGGTAGGCATTTTCTCTGAGTAGGTAGTGCTAGGCTTAGTCAATAAAAATAAGTGCCATTCTTTTGAGACTGATTAAAGCTATAGCTTCTCAACTTTAACTTTGTGATAGAGTTATTCAAGGAATTAAGAAAAACCCTGATTTCAACTCCCAGTCCATTACAAGGTATGGGAAGTGGTATAAGTGGAGGATGAGAGAACCGAGGTCAGAGCCAGGTGGGGATCTTGGTTTTTATATGTCAGGCAGCTTTTTATTGGGTCATCTTATAGCTACTAAAGGTTTTCAAACAAGGTAGGCAGCTATTCTCTTCGTCTTTAGGCTATCCTTTTTCTTTTTTTGTTTTCTGTTCCTCCAACCTTTTTATACCTTTTATGGAAATTGGAGTTTTAAAATCAATGTATGTTCTAAAGAGGTATATCTCTTAAAATTTGAGAACTTAATATTAAAATTTGAGAAATATAAATGTAAAAATCATAAAATCATTTAGGTTAGGGACTATGTCATATTTACTCTTGGACTCAGGTCCTCATTCAATGTCTGGTACACAGTAATTTTTTTTTTTTTTTAAGGAAGTGCTGATTACTTCTCATATAAATACATGTGCTCTTGGAACTGCTTCAGCTTCTTTAGAGCATATTTGAAGTATCATTCTGATGATTTCCCAGAAAGTCTATCAAAATCTGTAGAAATAAGAGTTTTTCCTGATTTTCTTTTTTCTAACCTTTATAGTTATTGTCATACTACTTTGAGAAACTTTAATTTTGTAGTTTTAAAACTTGCTATTTTAAAGCAATGCTAATCTGTAATATCCTATTGAATTTGTAGCACAAAGAAGCTTTCATCCCAACTTAGAAAAACCAGTAGTTAAGTTTTTGCATATTAAAAAGTTTATGGAAATAATGTGGTTTTATATTACATGCCTTTGTTTTACATTATGAAATAATTTTAGACTCAAACGAGTTCCAGTGCACCTATTTGCCTTTCACTGAAGTTTTCTCAAGGTTAACAATATACATAGTAGTTAAAAATAAGTATTGTGTACATGTACTAATACGTAACAAATCTCACCATTATATAAAATGTAATGCTCCAGTAAAATTTTGGGGAAAATAAGTAAAAAAAATTAAAATAAGATTCAACATTTGTTCCTTATTAACTAACGTATAATCCACATTTCAGTTTTACTAGAGTTTTCCACTAATTTCAGTTTTCTGTTCCAGGATCCAGTGGAGGGTACCACCTTGCAATAGTTGTCATGTAATCTTAGTCTTTCTCTTGCTCTCACAATTTTCCAGTGTCAGTTATTGGGAGTTTTTAATACTGGATTTTAGGCTTTTTGACTTGCTTTTTTTGAGCACTTACTTAGTTTCTGTTACCATAAGAAACTACCATAAATTCTAATCCCATGTTAATTTTCTTTTAATTAACCATGTCTTTAGGGAAAACCCAAGATCCTTTTTAAAAATTTGTTCTTTTTAGTTACATATGACAGTAGAGTATATTTTGACATATTTATACAAACAGAGTAATCTTATTCTAATTAGGATCCCAGTCTTGTGGTTGTATATGATGTGGAGATTTACTGTGGTGTATTCATATATATACATAGGAAACTTATGACAGATCAATTCCATTGGTTTTACTATTCCTGTCCCCCCTCATTCCCTTTATTCCCCTTTGTCTTACCCACTTAGTTCCTTTTAATGAAAAATGGTATTTAGAAACCAAGGTCTTAGTGTTAGGTGTGCTTATCGCTATTGATGTTCCAGTGTTCCTCAGCTCATATCTGCAGACAGAGCTGAAAAATAGATGTATACAAATTTATTCACCCATGACCCATGATGTTTATTTATTCATTTGTTTCTGTATCTATTTTTAAAATATAGATATGCATATTTCTCTTTTAAAAGCCACAATTGGAGGGTACCACAATGTTTTTTGTACCACCTCCAATGTTCTTCCAACGTCTATCCAGAGCATAGGATTTATCTTCACCTTTCTTATTTGTAAATTCTCTTCTGATAGTGATAAATCCAGCACTCCTTATCTGGCATTTACTTATTTGTTCAACTCTGATGTACTCAAGGAATAATAGATGTGTGGTTCCATACCCCTGTAAGAAACACAGTAGCTTTAAGTATGGTTTTTGTGTACAGTTCTTTAATTTTTTTCATTTGTAGATGGACACAATGCTTTTATTTTATCTATTTTTTTAAGTGGTGCTGAGGATAAAATCCGGTGCCTCACATGTGCTAGGCAAGTGCTTTACCACTGATCTACAACACCAGCCCCTGTATAATTCTTTTTTCTCTTTGACTTTAAGAATATCGAATCAAACGCTATTTTCCAAAGTTATGATATTGACTTGTAATACAGTTAAGATCATTTGTTAAGGCTTATATTTCATTTTGGCAAACCTCATTCCAGTTCTGGTTGATCTTTTTTAAAAGAGCCTATGTACAATAAAATTTATTTTTGTTTTATATATTTCTGTGGGTTTGAACAATTGCATAGTCATGGCTATACCATAGTATTCATGAGACAGAATACTTTACTTCCCGAGGTGCTGTTTTGGAGGATATTTAAATTTTACAAGAAATTTTTTGTGTGGATTTCTCTGATGTTCTTATCTGTATATAGTCAGATTAAGAGAAAAACTTGTTTGAATAGGCAATTAGAATAACAAGAGAAATTAGGAAAGAGATTTCACTTCCTAATGTACATTATTTGTTGATTTTAGTGCTAGAAAATAGATTTGTTTATCATGTTTTAAAGAAGTGAGATTTTTCTTTTTAAACAGAAATAATTAAAAAAGTATAATTATCTGTATTTTAAATCTATTTATTTATTTTTATTATTTTTCCTGGCTATTCTAACAGATATACATTGATATTTAATTGTAGTTATCATTTGCATCTGCCATATATATTTTTATATTTATAAATATTGCTTATATGTATGAATACTACATATATACACAGGCACTAGTTTTCTCATGTATTTTTTTACCCTGTGCTTTTCCTGTAAGCAAAAAAGATTTAGAAGAGAAAGAATTTTATCCTGTTACTGTTTTCTTTCTGATTAGTCTGGAAAGGGTTTCGTGTATTTTTGTCTTCTCTGTTGAATAAGTTGATTTAATTATATTTGTGAGTAATCAATAATAAAGACATGAAATAATAGAGATTACATGAAGAATTTTGGAAAATGTTCACTTTTGCCAGAAAATTACTGCTAATTAAAATAGTGAGATGCTATTTTCACTTACTAAGATTGAAGTGTATATATGCATGTACACAAGAAAGAAAAAAAATGAGAATGAGTGCTTAAATCTGATAAGGGGCATTCTAATACTTTATAGTACATTGCAGATAGCATTGTTTTTTGGCAGCACTGTCACAGTAATCAAAAAATGTCAATATTGGATCTGTTGGACAATGCAGACTGATGGACATTTTCTTTAAAAAGACATTTTCTAGATTATCTGTAATGAGACAACAGTATAATTGGATTTCTACCCTTTTCAAGACATAATTGTGTAAAAGTTATATTTTTATGTAGATTTTTGATATTAAACCTGATTATGTACCCTAAAGTGTATGGCACAGTGCTTGCAGTCTTATAGGGTATCAATAATTAGAGAAATGAAAGATTTAAATATGCATAATTTTGAAGGAATATGGTAATTCTGTAGTAACCATAAAAGTGTAGTGTGAAAAGGAATTCAGTTAAGTTTTCACTATGCATTTTATTTTGTTTGGTTTTTAAAGCAGCTGTATTTATTCTCTTGTCACTTAAATAAGAAATATTTACCTCATTGAGGAATTTTCATTGGTGATCAGGCCAGTAAATAACCTTAGTATTTACCTTATAGGTGGAATGCACTTGGGAAATAGGAATGCCAGCCTTGTTTACCTTCATTGTATTTGGCACAGGTTTTGGTGGAATAGAAGCTTGTGTGGTGTATATCTGTTAAAATAGGTGGATATTGCATTTTGTGATTGCTGGATCTTGTCTTTGAAGTCTTGAAACTTTGAAGGAAAATCTAAAAATAACCAAAATCTGCCACAGATATTTTAGAATGGATAGATGCTTTTCTTAGTATTTCTTAGAAGCCAGTTATAAAAGTGTCGGAATTATTTACCTACCTCTACCACTCAGAGTTAGTTGGTTTTGAAAAATTTTGTGTATATTTCCATATTGTCTTTAAGCATACATAGCAGAACAACCTATACTTAGTGTTTGACTTGGTCTTTTTTTGTTTTGTTTTGTTTTTTTAGTTTTAAGATTATGTTTTCAAATTATGTGTTCTAAAAAAATCCCCCTCAGTACTGTTGGGAGACAGTTCTCCATAGATCCCTCATGTTTCCCCAGATTTTCTGAGCACAAGCATTAACATGTTTTGTGCTGGATTATTGTTATGCAAAGCCTTGACAGATGGATATAATGTCTTTCCAGGTTAGAAGGCAGGTTTGCTTTTTGCCCTGGAAAAGGGAGATCATTTTTTCCTTTCAGGTGGTTTTGGCGTGTTTGCTAGCAGTCCTTTTAAGAGATTCGGGTTTCCTAATTATTAAGTTCTTCAACTATGAAGTAAAATCACTACTGGTGCATCTTTCACCCAGGCTACTCCACACTGTTCCCTTGGAATGTCATTGACAACATGAAGCTCATGTTGACTATTGTGCCATAAGAATTAGCTCTATTTTAGGGTTCTGTTTCTTCTAGTCTCCATGAAATTGTGGTTGGCTTCTTTGATACTTGGGAGTGAAATCTTTGATTCAGTATAGTTATTTTATGTTTTCATAGATGCGTATTGGTGGCATTTGTGTTTTTTTAAAACAGATTATTGTAGGAATTCACAGGGGTATATGTTAGATTATTGTAGGAATTCAGAGTGGTGTGTGTGAGAGTGTGTTTAATGAGAAAACTATACTAAAATACTCTAGGAACTTGATTATTTCTAATACCAGTTTCCTTCTACCTCTCTTAATGGATGACCCTGCTTAATTTCTAGTCTGGAGATCTGTCTCCACAATTGTGATTCTGGTCACAATTCCTATATATTTGAAATATGAAGTTCAGGCTGGCAGTGTTGCTCAGTGATTAAGTGCTCCTGGGTTCAATCCTTGGTACCAAAAAAAAAAAATTTAAAACAAGAAGTTTGTATTTATATTGAATAGATCTAAGAATATCTAGATATTATATTGGCTTGCTGAGTAATAGAACAGTAATATATTTATATATAATACTTACATTTTAGTAGCAAATCCTATTAAACATGTGTCTGTTTTCTGTAAGTCATTCTTAACATGGAAAATAACCTTGCTTTTTTTCCTCAGGTATAAAACTAAGAACAGTTAGTAAAAATTCTTCTATGTAGTTCTCAGTTGTTTGGGGTATATTAATGAGAAAGAACAATGTCTTCTACAATAACCTTTATTTTACTTTATTAAGATTTTTATTTTACTTTGAAAATATAGTATATTCATAGGCAGAATTAACACTCTGACAGTTAAATATAACTAAATCTAAGTAATTTGTTTTGACTTTAGGATCAATTTCAGTTCTTGCCTTTAAAAAATTACATCATTTTTAAAACTAATAATTACCTAGTAATTAGCCATAATTTTTCTTTTTCATACAGTTAGTATGCCATTGTATGCTTATCTGAATGTTTCATTTCTACAAAACTACTAATTCAAGCACTCTGCTCTTTGGCCAGATTCTTCTTCCTCCTCCTTGCCCTTTCATTCCTTTCGATTTGTTGTTTTCCCTTGCTCAAGTGGGTACACAGTACTTCAGCAAGTCTTTTCCTCTAACACAGGGTAAGATGCCTGTCTTCCCTTCTCTTTGCTTATATTCATACTCAGTTTCTAAATGGTTCATGGGGAGCCACCATTACTTCTGTACTTGAGAGGGGAAGAGAAAGAGATTGCATTTTTCCTGAATTCTGTAGTAAAGCTTGCTTAAACAGCACAATTTAAGCCTTTCTCCTTACTAGTACTTGCTTGGTTTTGCAACAGCAGCAATTTTTCTTACAGAAGAACAACATTGTAGAGTTCTTTCTTAGACTTTTTCAGGTAAAACGAATTATCAAAAGAGAAGAGGCGGGCTGTGGCTGTAGCTCAGTGACAGAGCACTTGCCTAGCATATGTGAGGCACTGGGTTTGATCCTTAGCACCAAGTAAAAATAAACAAATAAAATAAAGACATTCTGCTCATGAAAAAAAAAAAAAGACAAGAACCTTTTCTACAGAAGCTAGAGTGCTACCACCTCCCCTCTATCTCGCTGAACAGGATGTGACTAGTACCTCATCCTACAAAATTATATTATCTCCCAGCCACTGGGCCTCCCCACTGTCCCTCTGCCAGGTCCATATTACTCACTATTCTGACTTTTATCACAGTAGGTTAATTTTTCTTGTTTGGAATTGTATATGATCAATACTCTCTTTTTGTGCAGTTTCAGCTTTGTGTTTGTGAGATTTTTCTATGCCATTGTATGCAAAGGTTTAAAGAGTGATTTACAGTTAAGTGGAGGCTTCCTTTTAGGCTTAGCTAGTTCAGGTGGTAGACACCACAGTTACTATTTATTTTTTGTGGTGTTTGGAGTAGAGCAGTTATTATTTTTATCTTCCTAGGCCCTTCTTTTCCTTATCTTTGGGTAGAGAGAGCAGAGCAAGGTTTACCTGAGGATTTTGTGGGGGTTTTTTGGTCTATACCCATTCACATTTTAGTATTACCGACATTTCCAGCAGCTGGTCTGGGAAATAGAAGACCAAAAGAAACCCAGGGAACTCATCATTTCTCAGGCCAATCTGCCTTCCCTCTACTTTTCACAATCTTCTTAGGTTTGTTTGTTTTATACATCATTAACAGAATTTTTAGCTCTATTTAATGAGGAATTAGGTAAATGTATGTCAATGGCATCTTTATGGAAGCAGAAACTGAATTGTCTTACTTTTAGTGTCTTTTTTATAGACTTTTGAAATCATTAGGAAAAGTAAAATGAAATATTTTATGCGATCTGGTCTATTAACAGTGAATATATTCACCAAAAGAAGGACTTTGAACAGAAAGTAATTTGTGATAAAATATATTCTCAGTTTGGTATGTTTGTATTCCAAACCAAAGAATTATAACCCTGTGTAAATTTAAATTCCTGTGTTTAATTACAGAATCTTTTGGCTGAAAAAGTAGAACAGCTGATGGAATGGAGTTCTAGGCGCTCAATCTTCCGAATGAATGGTGATAAATTCCGAAAATTTATAAAGGCACCACCTCGAAACTATTCTATGATTGTTATGTTCACTGCTCTACAGCCTCAGCGGCAGTGTTCTGTTTGCAGGTAATTTATGTATTTAAAATTTTTAAAACTATTATCCCAGGCTTAGAATTTTATTTATTTTGTGATTAATATGTATAAGAGAATTAAACAGTTATTCATCATTGTACAATGTAGCAGTGTGCATTTAAAAGTAAACTCAAAATCAGTATATTCTAGAAAATGACTTTGATAGGCTCATATTCCTTTATTGTGGGCAGGTAAAATATTTATTGAATAGTTCCATATATAATCATTAAAATTGATATGTTATCTTTAAGTCCTGCATGTTGTCTTGTAGGTTACCTAATTATATCTGTGGTCAATAAAGTAGCTCCTTTAAATGTATTCTGTTTTAACAATTTTATAGAGAATACTCATTTTTTCTGAGGGAAGTCCCATTTATTTTTTGATACCTCTGGTGATTAGCAGTTTTTTCCTAGGCTATAGAAATAAACAATTTGAAATGAATGAAATATTTTTTCAGTATATCTAAACTAAAGAAAATTTGGGGCAAGTATAAATATGATACATATGCAACAAATACTTTTTCAATTAAACTTATTTTGAGATAATTGTAGGATCACATGTAATTGTAAGAAATAATAGAGATATTCTATATGTCTTTTCTACAGTTTCCTCCAATGATAACTTTTTTTTTTTTGGTATTAGGGATAGAGCTCAGGGGCACTCGAACACTGAGCCACATCCCCAGCCCTATTTTGTGTTTTATGTAGAGACAGGGTCTCACTGAGTTGCTTAGCACCTTGCCATTGCTAAGGCTGCCTTTAAACTCACGATTCTCCTGTCTCAGCCTCCCAAAGTCTGGGATGATAGGTGTGCGCATTCACACCCGGCAAATGATAACTTCTTATAAATCTGTGGTATATCATCACGAGCAGGTATTGGCATTGATAAGTCAAGTACAGAATACTTATAACAACATAAGAATAACTTTTTTGCCCTTTATAGCCAAACCCAACTCCTCCTGTTTCTTTCTCTACTTTGATTTTCGCCTCTAGCAGTCATTAATCCATTTTCCATTTCTTTAATTTTATTTCAAGCATGTTATGAAAACGGAATCATACATTGTCTGATCTTTTGGGTTCAACTTTTTTACTTACCATAATTATCTCAAAATCCCTGCAAGTTGTAGAGTTTATCAACATTCATTCTTGTAAGTATTCGGTAGTAGTTAGTGGTATGAATATTCTGTAGTTCATTTAACTATTCATCTGTTGAAGGACATCTGGGTTGTTTGCACTTTTGGGCGACTATAGGTTCAGTAGCACTAAGGTTGAAAATTTGAAATTCACAGTGCTCCAAAATTTAAAATTCTTGAGTACCAACATGATGCCACAGTGGAGAATTCCACACCTGACCTCTTCTGCCTGGTCACAGTCAAAATGTGGATGCTTCAAAACTAGTATATAAAATTACCATCAGACTGTGTGTATAAGGTGTACATGAAATATAAATGAGTTTCATAGACTTTAGTCCTCTCCCTCTGGTATCTCAATATATACATACCATTATAGAGAAAGGGAAAGAAGCAGGTCCATGACTCACAGCTTTTATTTATTTCATTGAAAAGCAGTGGGAATGGAAAGGCTTACCTAATGGGATTCAATGTAGCATTGAGAATCTTTTTTGAAACTAGAATACATAACTTCTTAATGAAGAATCTGCAAGATTAAATTGTTCTCCTTCCCTGTACTGAGCAATTTAGGAGCAAGAACCACTCTCCTTGGAGATCATTATGTTTGCTTTATGGTGTGAGGTAAATTAGGAAAATGATCAGTATATATTTGAAATGTGTGACTCTGGTTTCAGTGTTGTGTTGGGGTTTAAAGGAAGCTGGGCAAAACAGACAAACTAGTTGTGTTGTAATTAAGCTAGATTTTCAAAAGAGTGGTGAATAGCTTTTTTTGTAGAAGTAAAGCAGGCTTGAGAATTAGAAAGTTGGTATAAATTGTTTTTTTAAATAAATGAGTAAATTACTAAAGTATGATGATGATATGGAGAAGCTTGAGGACATGAGACTGTGGTAATGTCCACATTGTAAATTTGTATGTTGAAATTACTATAATAATATTGGAAATGGAGAAGAAAAAATTGAGCTTGATAGAGGTATGACTTTTGGAGTATGTTAGATTAAGATGACAAATTTATCTTATAGGGTGATATAAATTTTAAAGAAGAATGTTAAGTAATCATGACTGTGTTCTTGAGTACTAGATGAGACTCATATGATATTGGCAGAGTGATTCAAGGAGACCTTAAGGTAACAACTGAGATGAGGGGGAAAAAAAAAAAAAACAACTAAAACGGAGCTCCAGGAAAAATTCTTCAAGAAAATTATTCAAATTATATATATTAATTATTAATTGAACATCAAAAGGAGTTGTTAGATACATTGAGAAAAGACACCCTGTCTCCAGTAACCATCTTCTCACTGCACAAATTAAGTTTTTCCTGGTCCTTCTGTGTTAGTATAGTTTTGGATTGTTTCTATAATACTGTTGTAATCTTTTATAATTCTGTAGAATGTTTGAAAAATTCATAGCTATAATTTAAAAATCTTATGCTTTCCTTTGTGAGACTTTTCTGCTTTTTTCTTTTCTTTAAGAAATTTGCTTCTGTTCTCAAATTATACGTAAGATTCTGCAGTTGCTTTTCTCTGTTGAAAGGCTGGTGAATGCCTTGCCTTCCCTGTAAGTTCTTTTAGCAAATCATTCTGCTCTTCCTTCACACAGTCAGTTTATTCACAAATTTCAGAATTCAATTCTCACCTCCTTCAGTGCTAACATCAAACTCCTTGGCCAAATAAAGTTGTTAATTATGACTACTCAGTACAATTCTCACCTCCCTTAAGTGTTAACTCCAAACTTCCTTTATCAAATTATACTGTAGGGAATATTCCCCATAAATGCTAAATCTTTTAAATTATTCTCCCACTAAGCAACTCATCTCCTCCACAATTTATTACAAATTCTAAGGACAAAATAGCTTCTTTTAAGGTTATTAATGTTAATTAAGAAAAAAATTCAGGTGAAGAAAAAAAATATTTGTAGAATCAAGCAAAGAATATGTATAGCCAAAATTTTGGTGATGTATACTAGAGATTATTATATTATCAGACTCAAAATAAATGGAAAAATAGCAGATTACAAAGATATTTTAAAAGAATTGTGAAGACTGTGTTACAGTGAATGTATTAGATGTTAACTGGATAACATCTCCCCACCCAATTGAATGAAATTTTTCCTATTTGTAAACTTTTGGGGGCCTTGTGTTAAGTCAGAAATGTGAACACACACAGACTCTCTTTCTCTCAAGTAACTCATTACTCTGAAAGGTAGGTCTGAAAAAAATCCATTTTGTAGATGAAAACATTAAAACTGGGGGGTTATATAATTTATCTGAAGTCACATAGCTTATACTTGTCAGGATTGGGATTTGTGACTCCAAGGCTAGTAGAGTTTAATGCTTTCCTTAAATACATATATCATCATCTATGAACCATAACTTGTATCTTGCTCTTCTGTTCTTCATTTATTCGTCTTAGATCAGGGCTCCTTCAGCCAGCATTTCTTAAACTAATAAGATTCATGAGAGCTTTTATTCAAATTAGTGTCTCTTAACAAGGACTAAGACATTGAATGTAGCTAACAAAACCATGTGGAAAAGAGCTCATTAGCCTTTGGTTTCATTACAGTGAGGTCACATCTCTCATACTATTAGAGTCTAAAATTAACAGATAAGGTAAAAATCATGTATAGATAAAATTATCCTTGTATATTACTTAAAGCACATATAAGTACATTATTTTATATGTGGAAACATTCCTCATTGTTTCTTATTCCTTAGAAAAAGGATTAATGGTCTTTGAAGTTTTTCTCATTTGCCTGAATGAGATGTTTCACTTCTTTTTCAAAGACTAGAAAATACCCGTGTCATTCACACACACACCCGTCCCCCCAGTTTGATTCATGCTTGAGAAATGTTTCAGGCTTGAGTGAAACATAATTTATAATATTTTAATATAATGATGCTAAGGTTATTGCTGAGGTCTCTATTTTTTATATGAAAGGCATATTATAAATTGTTTTTATTTTAATGTTGTTCTTAGGTGTTTCATTTTCAGATTGTATAATCTTAACTCTTTGACTGTTTTCAGGCAACTTCCCTGATTTATGTGACATTGTAGCATTCCTGAATTATTTTCTGTTTTCTGAATTCTTTTAAAGTTTAACTTTAGTCTTCCTACCTGTGTAACTTCAAACATACAGAAAATTGCAACAGTAATATATAGTAGACACCTCTTTTATTCTTCACCAAGGTTCATTAATTACATTATGCCACTTTTGATTTTATTCTCTTTATACAAATGTCAAATATCAGCAAAGGTACCCATGAGTTATAGATTGTAGACATCATGGAATATTGCCCCTAAATACTTCAGTATTACATTTTTAAGAATCTAGCCATTTTTACATAATCAGAATACTGTTACCACTTTTAAGCAAATTATTATTAATTCAATGATGTAATTTTGTTTTGTACTCATATTTGAAATTTACATTTTTCTCTAAAATGTCTTTTATAGCACCTTCCCTTTAGTTTGGTACCTAGTGAAGACTCATCTATTATATTTGGTTGCTGTGCTTCTTTAGTATTTTTTTTAATCTTTAACATTTCATGCTTTTAAAAAGATTTGTTTTTATTTTAATGACATTGACTGCTTCTTTAAAAACACTTCTTTAGCCATTAAGTATTCTAAGCTCTAGATTTGTCTGATCGTTTTCTCATTATTAGATTCAGGTATTTGTTTTGAAGAAAAAGTACTGTGGAAGTCACTGGTATATTTCTTATTCTTTTATGTCAAGAGGCATATAATTTAGGTTGTTCAGATACCAATATTGATATCAATCACTTGAATTTTGTGATGGTCACCAGATCTCTTTGTTGTATATGTATATTTACCCTTGCAATAAATATTTGGGAGAGGCAAATTGGCTGGGACGGATGGTTCTTATTTATCATGAGAATATCCTGTTTCTCAGTAGATTTTTTCACCCAGTGGTTGTAGCATCCATCAATAATCCTTGCTTGAATTTGATATCTGTGAAATAAGAATTGTTAAATTGTCATTCCTTCTATGTTAATTAGTTACCATGCATCTGTAAAGGAGAGGTTTTTCTAACTTAGCTTCTCTTTTGAGTATCTCAATTCAAGGATTATTCTTTTTTCACTAATCCATTACTATGATTGTTCTTCTTATGTTCAAATTGTCCTAAATTTGGCCAGTGGGTATCAACTCCTATATCATGGCACATTTCCAAAGTCTACTTTTTTTGTACAAGAAGATCTAAACAATTTATACTTTCTTTACAATGAAGCTGTGATCAATATGTTTTTTCAAGGAGTTGTGGTTCCTCTTGATAAGGAAGCAGTATTTAAAGAAAGCAAGTTTTGTGCTATGTATGCTCATTACTGGTTGGGTAGTGTCATTGTGGTGAGGCTCCAGTAGTATCCCTAGGAGAAAGTTAAAGGCCCAGCATCATGTGGTTGCTAGGAGTGGTTAGGTACAATGACCAATGTTTGATAAGAATTTTATGTCTAGGATGCATTGTTACTTCTGTTTGAAGTTAAGATAATGGAGCCAGGTGGCAGTGGTGGTAACCTGGGCATTGCAGGTTCAATCAGCAGCTTCATTCCACTTGGTCTTATCAGATAACTGGTTCTTATTTTGAGCATCTTTGTTAGTGATCCATTAGTGATCATTGGGCAGGTGTGATGTTTTTCCAGAAACAGAGATGTTTTCAAGGAGAGACAGCAGACTATATTATTAGGTCATTTGCATTAGTCAATAATAATGTAAGATGGTTTGTCAAAATCAGTTTTGGTGGGACTGAGATCTATTTGTAGTTCTGCCCATTGTGCAGAACAACCAGATCACACTGCATAGCTGTTTCTAAGTCTCAACAGCCATAGCAGCCCATCAAATGCTAGTGTATTTTAAATTAGAATCATTAGTAAACCAGGCCTAGGCATTTTGGGGAACCTCTGAATTGAGAGCCCCACTGGGCTTTGCTTCAGGTGGCAGAGTTGGGGATAAGGTTCTCCAAAGATATAGCTGCTGCTGTTGTATATAAAACCTAAAGGCTTCTATGGCCAAGTCAGCTGTAATTATTTTTTGTTTTTCTTGTTGCTGGTGATTGAACCGAGGGGCACTTAACCACTGAGCTACATCCCTAGCCCTTTTTATGTTTTATTTTGAGACATAGTCTTGCTCAGTTGCTGAGGCTGGCTTCAAATTTGCAATCCTCCTTTCTGCCTCAGCCCCGAGTTGCTGAGATTACAGGTGGCGCCACCACTTCTGGCCAATTATATTCTTAACTTTACCATTTTTACAAGCAAATTCTGTTGGATCCTTCACACTTAATGAGTTGACCTTTCCCAACATTGGGATATTAGGCATTTCTATTTGGGATTCATTTCAGGTGGATGTAATACCCAGAAATCAAATGGGAACTGGTAGGCACAAGACAACTTATGTTGCCGTAAGCTTGAATCAGAAGATCATTAGTTACAGAGACCTGTGGTTTGAAGAGGTCATTGGTTTTGTGTGGCCCCAAAGGCAGAAGATGTGCCATGGCTTCCTGGACATTCCCAGTGCAGCCTATAGGATTAGGACCCTGATTTATGGATTATCTGAATAAGTGATCATGAACAATATTCAAGTGAGACGTATACCTTTTTTCAGCACCTAAAGAATCCAGTCAGGGATTAGGCATCCTTTTGGTGATCAAATGTGAAGTGAGCAGTTTTCTTGACTTCTGAGCAAATTGAATGTTCTTTGCTGACACAGTCTCAAGAAATTTTATTTGGCATGGTCATGAAATTGGTGCCAGTTTAATTATCTTAATGTGATTATGATTTGTTTTTTGCCTTGAGAGCCAAAGTATGCTTAAAGTTTTTCATTGAAGGCTAATAATTTTGTTATGCTGTGTTTCTTAGTTGACTATGCTTGGTCACATTTTGCAGGTGTACAGTAGGCTCTTTCAATATGTGGATAAAGATTTCCTTATATTTCCAGGAAGCTTAATTATATTACAGCTTAAAATACCAGTTCTGTTTTATTATTTTGTTTTTCCACCTCAGGGATGCAAATTCTATGTTTAATCTTTTTTGTTGTTGTTCCATCTTTTATTTCTAGCATGCCCTTTTACACTTTGATTTTGTTTTTGGTTTCTTACCTGCTTTTAATTCTTATTCTTAGTGTACTTTTTTTTTCCAGTCTATTCTTTGAGACATTGTTATATAGTATAATTTATTCATCATATATTCTTCTTTTTCCCCCTTTACATTGGTTTCCTGAATCTCATGGGACTTTTTTTTTCTATTTCAAGTTTTGAATTTGAATTTCTGATTAGAGATTTTTTTTTTATGTTTTCAAATGCTTTTGTAATGAAATTTACTTTAGATCATTGTGTTTCAGTTTTCTTTCCTTTGTGGTTTTTAAAAAAAAATTTTTTAAGGGAAATGTTTCATCAATTGAAGAATTTTGATCCACCCCTCTGGGATAGTTTTTTATAGATGCTGTTGATTGTTTGCTGTTCCTTTAAAAATATCTTAGACTAGAATAACAGTTTATATGTAAGAGTGATTTGGTCCTACTAATTTCATAATTCAAGTGTCCATTTTTAACATTTATAAAGTGAAATAGTTTGAATATAGCAAACCCTTTTGCTTCTTTTTCCTGTTAGGTGTTTGCTTTCTTTGCACTGGTATGTTCTGAGATAAATTTTGTTTTTCATAGGTCCCTTAATTTCCATGACTTTGTTACCTGATTTGTTCTATCACTAATCTTTCAGTGCATGGTGCCTCTTATTAAGTTGCCTCCTTCTCAGTAGAAAATGGTACTTTGTTCTGTTATCTTTTAAAATTCACATTGAATAATTACATATTTACAGAGTACAATGGATTACTTGATATATGCAATGTATAATGATCAAATCAGGCTAATTAGCATTTCCATGTGCTTACAGATTTATCATTATTTGTGTTGAGAACCTTTGGATCTCTCTCTTCTAGTTCTTTATAGAACATAATTATTGTGAATTCCAGTCACCCTACTGTGCTGTAGAACATTGTAATTCATTCTTCCTGTGTAACTTTTATTTTGTTACTTGCTATTCAACCTGCTAAGTCCCCTCTCCTCCCTCTTCCTAAACCCTGGTACCTGTTATTCTACTCTCTACTTTTGTAAAATCAAACTTTTAGCATCCACGTGAGTGAGAACATAACAATATTTGTCTTTCTGTGCCTGCCTCATTTCATTTGATATAATGTTCTCCTATTCTATCCATGTTGTTGCAAATGACAGGATTTCAATCTCTGATAAAAGGCACAAATATTACACTGTGTACATATTTTACATTTTCTTTATCCATTCATCCACCAGTGGATACCTGTGTTGATACTGTATTTATTGTGAGTATTGCTTCAATAAACATGGGAGTATAGGTACCTCTTTGATACACTGATTTCATCTTTTGTTGGACATGTACTCAGTAGTGGATCATGTGAATATTGTGTTTTTAAATTTTTGAGAACTCTCCATACTGTTTTCTAACATGTTGTACTAATTTACATTCCCATCAACAGCATATAAGAGCTCCCCTTTTTCTACATCCTCATCAACATTTATTATTTTTGGTCTTTTAAATTATATCCATTCTAATTGGGTGAGATGATGTCTCACTGAGGTTTGTATTTGAATTTCTCTGATGATTAGTGATATAGAACATTTTTTTTCATTTACATGGCCATTTGTATATCTTATTTGAATTTTTGCTGCTGAGTTTTTTGAATTCTTCATATATTCTGAATATTAATTGTTGCATAAATTTTGGTATATATTTTTCTTTGAATCTCCAGGTTGTTCACTCCGTTTTCTTTGTTGTGCAGAAGCTACTTAGTTTGACATAATGCTATTTGTCTATATTTGCTTTTGTTGCCTTTGCTTTTGAGGGCTTATCCAAAACATCATCGCTGATAATGATGTCTTGATGTGTTTCTCTTAGTTTTTCATGTCTTATATTTAGATCCATTTAGATTTGTTTTTGTGTATGATGAGAAATAATAGGGAACCAGTTTCATTCCTCTGCCTTTAGACATAGTTCTTATAGCACTGTTGGAAAGACTTTCCAGGGTATGTTTTTGGCACTTTTGTTGTAGAGTTGACTGTAGGTGCATGGATTTTTTTCTTTTCAATTTTTCTGGATTCTGTGGTCTTTTGGTCTTTGTGCCAGTTTTTATGGCGATGCCATGCTGTTTAGTTACTATACCTTTGTAGTATATTTTGAGGTCAGGTAGTGTGATGCCTCTAGCTTTGTTCCATTTGCTCAAGATTGCCTTAGCTATTTGGGGTCTTGTGTGGTACCATATGAATTTTAGGATTGCTTTTTCTATTTCTGTGAAGAATGCCATTGGTATTTTGGTAGGGATGTTACTGAATCTGTACATTGCTTTAGATAGTTTGGGAATTTTAGCAGTATCAATTCTTTCAACTCATGAACATGGGATATCTTTTCTTTTTGTTTTCAATTCTTTTATTAGTATTTTTAAGTTTTCATTGTAGAAATCTTCTTACTTTCTTGGCTAAATTTATTCCTAGACATTTTATTTTATTTATTTGAGCTATTGTGTTCGTGTTGATTTACGGACCCTTCCTTTATATTGTCTAGTAGCCACTCTTATTTACCCACCCAGTATTAAACCTTTTTTTCATCTTTTCCAATTCAGGTGAGTTCTTTTTCTCATCATCTTCTCTGCTCCACCTCACATCGCATTCCACCTCTGCTAAGATCCTTCTTTTCCTTTTTGTTTTTCTCTCATCTTTCTACCTTCCTGTACTGGGTTTGTTTTCTAAGGTTGCAGGTGTGAATTTCCTCACTCTTGTGTACCTTTACATTCTGTATTATTCTGTTTATCCTCATTACATTATCAACACAGATACTTTTGTTTGCTCTTGTAAAAAACTAAGTTGTTTTTAGAAATTGTTGGTTGCCGTTGTCCCACAGGAACTCAGTAATTTTATAGGCATATTATTAATCTTAGTAGGTAAATTTGTAATCTAATCACAAGTAAGAAAGCTCTTTAAATACAAATTATTGTATTGATGATGATGATGATGATGATATTGATGATGAAGAAGATAATGTATTTATGCTAGATCACATGAAGTTTAGGGCTTTCTACTTCCTGTGTGCTTAGTAGAGTTCTATTAAATAAAATAAATGAGAATGCTTTCATACTGGTGAAAAACTCATTGAAGAGTTTCTTATTATACAATTATAGAAGTGAATATCCTATAAAATAGTGTTTTATTTCTCTAAAAAAAGCTGTATTTGTGAAGGTTATAACTGAAATGATGTAGTTACTTGTTGAAGTATCTTGATAGCTAATTAGGCATTTAAAATAAAGATTGGTGATGAAGCCACATCAATGTTTATAGCAGCACAATTCATAATAGCTGAGCCATGGAGCCAACCTAAGTGCCCTTCCACAGGTTAATGGATAAAAAAAAAAAAGTGGTATATACACAATGGAGTATTCCTCGGCCATAAAGAAGAATGGGTGACTTTATGACATTTGCCAGGAAACTGATGGATCTGGAGACTATCATCCTAAGTGAAATAAGCCAGTCCCCCAAAACAAAAGGTTGAATATTTTCTTTAATATGTGGAAGCTAACCCACAATAAGGTGAGGGGTATAAGAATAAAAGTTCAGTGAAGCAGACAAAGGGGAATGAAGGGAAGGCAGGGATGGGATGGGATGGGAAAAGGAAAATCAGTGGAATGAATGTGACAAAACTTTCCTATGTTCACATATGACTATACCACAGTGAATTTCACCATTGTCTATATCCACAACAATTAATTAAAAGAAATAACTATGGGTAAGTGGCAGAAAGATCAATAGAGGAAAGAGAAGGGAAAGGATAGGTTCTGGGGTCTGATTAGAATAAGATATGTTCCGTGCTTGTATAATTATGTCATACTGGATTCTATTGTCATGTATAACTATAAAGAATCAATAAAAAAATCAAAGTTTTTGCATTTTTTATTCCTAAAGCTAGAAATGTTATGTACTACATAGAAATTCATGTTAATAGATTATACTTAAAATTCATGTTATTTTGAGGCTTTTGTTCTCGCTTCCCATAATTTTAAGATGTTAGTCCTTTAACATAGTAAGATTAACTATTTTTCATGGTCTCAGACCTTAGTTCTCAAATATTTTCTCTTAGATACATAGACTCTTGATTCCACATGTATAACTTTACACAATCCAATACTTTTTCAAGTAAAATCACCTCAGATATATTCCTTAGATACCTATGATAGATTGGTATCTTTGTGAACCAAAATCAACGAAGAAATGACTTGCTTGTTTTATTTATCAGATGATAGTGATTACAATGATACCTGTGCAGAAAAGAGTTAACATAGTAAGCCTGAAATTACTATCTTTAGACAGGCCAGCTCACAAGGTTTGCATTTGGATTGTATATGGAAACTTGGAAAATATAAAATATAACCACTGTTCTTAACTTATAGTGGTAGCTATCTGTTCCTAAACTGTTTTTCAATGTGGTTAATGCTGAACACCTGCTTTCCTTATGGGAGTCTGGAATTTTGTTACGTACTAAACACATGTCTGCATGACTAGCTTTCTTGGGCACTGAATCTTTAATGGGCCCCCTAGGTAGACAGTGTTTTACACATGTCACAACTCTTTGCTAAAGGAATTAAGTAAGTCCTGTGTGACTTGGCAGGGAGTCACTCTGGGAAGCTTTCATCTAGTTCCACTTAGATTTTACTTCAGGCAACTTTTTTCTTTGCTGATTTTGCTTTGTATCATTTTGCTATAGTAAATCTTAACCACGAGTATGATTATATGCTGATTCTGTGAGTTCACCCACCAGTTATGTGGGTGGTATTGGGGACCCCCAATACAAACTTAATAATTCTGAATGTTTCCTAATGCTCTTGGCAAGAATTTGCATATTTAATATTCATTTTAGTTTTTTATTTTAATTGTAATGTATAAAGTTGGTAGAGTAAAGTGGTTTTTCCTTCCCCGTAAGAATCTTAAAAGGTATTGGGGGAAAAGAAATCCAACTATTACATATAACCAGAGATTTAGGAACTATTGCAGTGATACAGTTTTGTATCAATGTTGATATTTATTTTTTGAACCCGTAGTTACTGAGCAGTCACTATGTATGTATAGATACTATTATGGTTACTAGGGAGATAATAGCAATAAAATTATCGGGCTGAGCTTTCATTGATCTCAGAATCTAGTGGAAGTTTTGAACACTATTCACCTTACATAGTTATTAAGCTTATAATTACCTAAATTATAAACACCATTAAGGAAAAAAACATGGAGATTTATGAGAAGTCCCTTGCCATATTTGTTAATTTAAATGTTCAAAAATGCCTATTTTGGAAAGTGATAATTAAAATATTAAGATCTAACCAGAGGATCTCAGAAATGTCTGTCTCCCAAATTACCAAGTGAATTATAACTGCAAACAGAGAACATGTGGAATATAGCCTTCCAATCACTCTTTAAAAGCTCCCTGTTCCTGCAGATGGGGGGAATCATAACCTCTGGGACAGGAGTCCCCTGTGTTTCTCCTTTGCTAGCAAAGCAATAAAACTTCTTTTTCCTTTTTCTCAAAAAAAAAAAAAAAAGTATTAAGATCTAAAGGGTGTCTAGAAATTCATGAGGCATATTTATCTGCTGCCATGCACTGAATATGGCTATGAGACATGTTCTGAATGTGTCACACGTGTTTTATGTCATGTGTGCTCTATAGTTATAGTAGGTTAGTTTAGGCAAAGGGATAAAGAACACATTAAAAAATTCTATATTGCAAATAAGCCAGTTTATTGAGGGAAATTTAAAACTTTTGGGTCTGGTGCAGAGTGAGGGAGAAAGTTAACTGGCTACAAAATTTAGAAATGCAAATGTATAGTAAATAGATTTTAAGGTAAATGCTGAACACACCATGATACATAACCTTTGTGATTTTCTAAGGAATTTGATATGTCTTATGTTCTGTCATTCTTGGGACTGCTCTAGGTTATTAGTATTGCCATGCTAAAAAGGGAAAATAAACAAAATGTATACAACTTTTCCGAGTTTATACATTATGAATTGCAAAGCCTACTTACTGTACAAGTCCATATTTTCAGAGTTCAAATGCTAGTTCTATGTCCTTTCTGTATGGCTTCATGGTAATAACGGGAGTTTTATTACATTGCTTGTGAGTCATGAATAGTGTTATGGTTAGATTTATATTTGCTTTATTTTATGCTAAATTGTTATAATATTGCACATTATTTTTCATTTGAACATAGACTGATGTATTTAATGTTGAAGAATAAAACCTAGAACCTAATCAGATGAATTACTTAATAATAATAAATCTTTCCATTTTTTCCCCAGCATTCCTTTATACCATCTATCGTATCTTCTATATGCATAAATGGTATTTAGAAAGCTGGTTAAAATATATAGTACTAAAACCCTTTCTTAGGTCTAATTTAATATATGTATTCAAGGAATTTGCATTAAAAAATAATCCCACATTATTTCTGATTTAAGTGGACTGGGGCTAACCCTGATAATTGAATTTCTATATCTCTCTGTAGCCACAGGTATAGTCAGTGTATCTTTTACTGAGTTTGAATCTTTCTTGTGCCAGTAAGAAAGAGATCACCAGGGACATAGACAAATTGCTTTACATTCCTCATAGGAAATAAAGATGCAACCAGCACCTGTTGCATAAGGCCTTAGCAAACGTCCCCCAACAACAACAAAGGGATACGAGGAAACTTTTGAAAGTGATAGAAATGTTTATTGCCTTGACTGTGGTGATGGTAACACAAGTATATACATATATATGAACTCACTAAATTGTACAGACTATATACATTAATTAGGTGCAGTATTTTTTGTAGACAGTTTTACCTCAGTGTAACGGGGGAAAGAGAAACTAAGAATATTCCTTCAGTATTTAGTGTTAAGACATTCCTATGGGTAGTCTAGTAATCCAGAATAAAGGTAGAGATTCTAGAGCAATAGTACTGGATAAAAAAAATAATAGGATTTTGTAATATCACAAGATCAGTTTAATATATAACATATAATGCAAATAATCAAATGGTTAATTGACACACTAGTAGTCCCAGAATTATTTTAAAATGTGAATACCTGTACCTTTTAATTAGTTTTGCTGTGAAACTCTAACTGCTCTAAAATATAAAAAGTCTAATTTGATGTGGTGGATATGTTAATTAGCATGATTTAGCTGTTCTTTAGCTCTTCTATATTGTATTAAAAATTGTAGCATCAATTTGTGGGCTAGAGTTGTGGCTCAGTGGTAGAATGCTTGCCTAGCACGCGCAAGGCGCTAGGTTCGCTCTCCAGCACCACATTAAAAATAAATAAATAAATAAAGGTATTGTGTCCATCTACAACTAAATATATATATATATTATATGAAATCATAGCATGACTTTGTATCCCATAAATAAACACAACTATTATTTGTCAACATATAAGAAAAAATAGTCTACCAAAAATAAGATGCATTTAATGAGGAAAGCATAAAAAAAGAGTGAAGATTAAATATATGTAAAACATAAAAGGATTCCTGCCATATACTACAATGAATATTACTGATGATGTTGATACCTTCAGTCAGGTAGAAATCACATAATCTCCATCTCTTGAAACACAATTTCTATAACCTTTTGTCTGCCTTCTTGATTCATTGCAGTGAAGTTCTTTAAAATCTGTCTATATTCTGTTCTTTAGCATATGAAGCTAAAGTATAGACTTGTTGGGGAATTCTGTAGGATTTAAGGTGTGAGTTAATGCTTTCCTAATTTTTACTTGTCAGGTTTTATAGTAGATGCATTAATTCATTTATTCAATAGATACATTGTAAATACTACATACATTATCATAAATAAGACTTATATTGCTTTGAACTTGCTTATTTTGTATTCATTATTTAATATTTTAAAATGTTTGTATAAAGTATTGAAGTATGTTGAGGCAAGTGCCTGTGTCTACCTCTTCCCAACATTGAATTAATTCATGTTCATTTAGTAATTATTAATCTTTTTCATTAGTTGTACAAATATTTATCAAATACACACTGTGATCCTATCTGTATGTATATATAATAGGTTAAATACACTTTTTGAATGAAGTGAGTTAATCAGTTTTTTTCTTTACTACTTTGTGTGTCACTTTTGTTGACATAGATTATCCAAGCATTTTTATGTTATGGTTGCTCAACTACACATAGTATACACAGTTAAAATATATATTTATGTTAATATGTGTTTTTGCTTTAAAAGATGTATTTGAATCCCATGTTTTATGTTAATTTGTTTTTTCACAAAATATATCTGTTTAGGTCTGATAATGGAAAAAATGGATACACAAGCAACAGAGTTGTAAAAGACACAACTCTATTTACTAACCAACTAGTAAAATTATGTGGTCAGTTGAAAAATGACAGTGAGTTGTTGATTCCTCAGCTCTTCAGTGGCATTGGGTCTATTTAATATATTTGAGTATATTTGACTGGGCACTGAATTTGTATAGCCCGGAGTAGCAACTCTGTTAAAATCTTTGCACAGGATACTGTTAATCCCCCTGCCCCTGCCATTTTTCTTACTCAAGAGAGCCACAACCTTAAATAATAGGCAGGTCTTCTCACTTCAGATCTATGTACACCACTATCAATAGAAATTATTAATTTGGGGTTTTATGAAGTCATACTTTGCATAACTGTATAATCTATATTTATGTGTATAATTCATAAACATATGACTAAAAAGGCATATTCTAGGAGTTTAATATGAATCTTTTACCTAATATTCCTAGTTTTATTTATATTATTTTTTGACAGTTCAATCTATATTAAAAAGAGAAACCATACTTTTTAAAACATTCCTTGAAAGACTTTAAAGATAAAAATAACATTCATCATGGGAAATATTAAACATACTACTATAGATGACTTAATAATACTTTCTAGTTTTACATAACCTTTTAAAAAGGATTATAATAGAAAAATTATAGCATTTGGGTTAACTGATGTTTTCTCTTGTTCCCATAATAAAAAATAGAGAAGATTCAATATACAGATTTAACTTAACAGTACCCTGCAGTTACTGCTTAAGCACTCCTGGATCCTTTTGATGCAGCATTACTGCCCTCTTCAGGCTGTATGTGAATATATTAGAAAACCCTAAATTCATCAGGTTAGGCCATTAATGTTCCTGTGAACCACTAACAAAATATTTTTTCAGTTAGCAATGTTGGAAATGTAGTTATTTGACTTAAGTGTGTGGAGTACTTGTGGTTATTCAATTTAAAATGACACTGAGGTCTGAAGTATGCTAATAAACGCTAGTAATGTCTTATGTTGTGTTATTTGTTCAGGTTGATATAAACATATGCAAAAATCCACTGAATTTCTTAATCTATCTCTTGTTAGATTTCCTCTATCCCCTATTAAACATTATGAAATTGGAATCAGGGAGCATAAGGGATAATGTGGTAAAGATGAATAGAGGATAGGGTCTTTATTTGGGCATGTGTTTTCTAGTAAATCTTTTGCACTCTGTGCATGATTAATATTAAATTACATTTTCTCAGGCTCATCAAATCATTTTTAATGACCCCGATTTGCTTGTTGTTCTTATTGCTAATGAATTACACACAATGGAAGAAAGCTCCCATTTACTTTGTTGGTATTAAATTTTCACTAAGTATTTTATTTTAGTTGAAAAGAATGTAATTTACTTTGCCTTCTATAAAATTCTTATCCAAGCTGGATATATTCCTAGAAGATTTTACTGGATGTTTTGGCTCTCTAGATTCCAAAAGAGAATATGTACAAAATAGATCACATCTTTATGTAATATTTTAATAACCTGTGTTTTCCCAACTAGGCCATTATAGTAATTATTAGTTGGATTCCAAACATCTATTTCCTGCTCTTTCAATATATTACATGCATGTTTGCAAGGTACAGTGTTTTTAAAAATAGTATTTTCTATAATGCACTTCTTTCAGAAATATATGTAGTTGTTCACTGTTTATGGAATAAAGTCTTGGTCTTATTTAACATTTACTAAAGTCATACTTTTCAACATGAAGTTTATTCTGTTATTTGAACACATGAAGAAACATTTCAGAGTGAATAATTTTTATTAATATTGTTTGTTACTTTATATTATTCTTTCCCTGTTCTTCCTTTCTTACTATACATTTACCCTTTAAGACAAACTTACGTTATTTAGATTTTTTTCACATTAACTCTTAGCTGCAGTCTACTATTATCTCATCTTCCTTTTTATGATAAATAGCACCTAAAAAATCACATTCTTTTTTGCATAGATATAGCTTATTTATATATTAAAGTATATGTCTTTTCCTTCCTCGAACAACCTTCATAAAGGTAGAGGCTTTGACTGTAGCATACGATGAAATGCTGTGTACAAATATCATTGATGCTTATTATTGAGATTCCATATTTGCATATGAAAATGGCATTACTCACTTGATGGCACCTAATGATTTAGTCATTATAATATTTGGGTCATGAATACTGTTCCTTTGCCACATAGCATATATCACCAATAGTATACAGATTTAAAATTATTCTTTCCCAGCAAGAACCTAAAGAGTGACATCAATCTAAGTTGGGCTATTAGTCAGACTCCTTATATTTGAGAATTTTTAATGTGTTAAATTTAGTTTTAAGGTATTTATGATACAGTTGAGGAAAGTGAACTATTCATTATCACTATCAGCAAAACTTCATGGATGCCTGTTTTATACAAGGTGCTGTCCATTGGATAGTCAGTATGTACAAAACAAAACAGATATGTGTATAAAATAAATAGTACTCTATAGTAACTGAGAATTTCTGTTTTAGTCACATCAACAAGTAAGTAAAGATAATTTGAAGTGACTTTTGAAGAAGAGACAGTGTTTGAGTAAGCTTTGAAGGAAGATAGGATATTCTAAGCAAAATGGGATAAGAATGGACATTGTATGTACATGAAACAGACTTTTTGAGTGTGGTATGTTCATAGAGACAGATTATCCAAGTTGTGTCCAGAGTATAGAAGATTTTCACTTCTGTCCATTGTCTTCTATATTATACAGATAGAAAATTTTTCAGGATTTAGGAATAGAAAAAAATCTATAATTTGGTTATTGAGAGCCTAAATCTGAAAAAGTGGAATCATACAAAATATAGAGTTTGAAGGTGAAATAAATTCATCTTCCTTGAATCCTCATTACTCTATTATATTTTCTTTTTTATTTTCGTAAGAGTATTTATAATTATCTGATACTTGGTATTTATTTGCATGCAGACTCTTGAAAGAATGTAAACTCCTTGAGATAGATTATTAGGGACTTTGCATTTATTAATGACTCCAGCATTATTACCAGGCAAATCGATTGCACTAATATGGATTTGTGGATTAATAAATGCATGAATGTATACTTACTAGATTTTTGTAGGCCTAGGCTAGGTTATATCAATATGAGGAAAAGAAATTCAACATTATCCTTGTCTCGGGTTATACCATAATATGTTATATACACATGATGAAAAATATAAAGTAGGATTGTTTTTATCCTAATTTTTCAGATTAAAGCATTTTTATTTTGTAGAATATTATCACAAGAATGCTAGTTTTTGCTGATTTTCTATTTTCCTAAGTTTCATTTTAAAAGTAAAAGTGTTTTTAATGAAATACTCTAATAATACAATTTTATTTATATATTGTTTTCTTAATTAGTAGTATTGGTCTCTTTCGAAGTTTATTAGTATGCCAGTTGTTGTCCATACAATTCACTGTGTGAAATTATATATTTTTCCTTTGAAAATCAGTGATGAATTCTTACCAATTTTATTGTATTCCATTTGACAATAATAAAAACAGACTGGGACTTATGTTGTTGGTTTTGATTCAGTTTTATTATAGGATCATAAGAGGAATAGTAGCACCCAGGGAGGGCCTAAGCTGTTCATTCTGCATGCATTATACTAAGAAACAGAGCACATTCTCATTTATATGACAACTTCATTGTACCAGCATCTTAAGTTCTTTCCCTTTTTGCACCTTTGTACTTGCTGTTCCTGTTGTCTGAAATGTTCATTTTCCAGCTTTTTTCTGTGATGACTCTTTCTCATTCTTAGGATTTCAGCTTTAGTGTCATGTCATCTAAACAGCCTTTTAAGACCATACCATCTAAGTACTCCATATTTTCTCTGTCATACTGTGTATTTTTTTTCAGCATGTATCTTAGCTTTTAATTATTTTTATTTATTCATTTAGATGTTTATTATGTGTCTTCTAAAACATCAACTCCGGGCTGGGATTGTAGCTCAGCGGTAGAGTGCTTGCCTCGCATGCGTGAGGCCCTGGGTTGGATCCTCAGCACCACATACAAAGCACTTAAATAAAGACATTGTGTTCATCTACAACTAAAAAAAAAAAATCTTTAAAAAACAAACAAACAAACAAAAAAACACATCAACTCCATTAGAGCAGAGACCTTGGAGACTAGCTTATATCTTTCTTTTTCATGCTTGGCAAATAGTTTTTGAGGGAATAAGCGGTGATTTAAATCTTATTAAGCTACCATCATTTTCAAAATTTGTGACCATTTTCATAGAAAATAATACAAAATCTATCCTGTATATTTTTCTACCTACTAAGCATAATGCAGTCTTACACTATTCTTTACAATGATCAGTTTTTGTATTATGATCAGTTTTTGTATTAATTTGGGGAAATGATGTCATTAAGATATTTATTTTATGCTAAATGACCTCAGATTATGACACTGCTCCTACTCAGTTTCTTTAATTTTTTTTAAATCACAGCTATACTGTGTGCTCCTTTTTAATTAAAAACAAGAAAAGAAAAAGGAACTAAAATGAAGAACTATAGTCCTTGACCCTTGCACTCACTTGTTTGTAAGATCTGCAGAGATGATCACTGTTATTCCTTTGTAACTTTTTTTTTTTTGGCACCAGGGATTGAACCCAGAGGTGCTTACCCACTGAGCCACATCCCTGTCCCTTTTTATATTTTATTTGAGATAGGGTCTAAATTGCTTAGGGCCTTGCTAAGTAGCTGAAGCTGGCTTTGAACTTGTAATCCTCCTGCCACAGCCACCTGAGCTACTAGGATTTTTGTCTAAATATTATTATTAAAGCAGTATTTCAAATAGTGAACTTCTATTTCCATTTCTTGCTGTGATAGGTTAAGATTTAACTCCTCTCACCTCTTCTGATCTTTATTACATTTTATTTCTTCTTTTGATTAACATTGCAACAATAAATAGCATTCTTGTTATGTCTTGTCCATTAACTATAGATGACATTTCTTGGTTTCATGATTTGTGACATAAAGATCAGTAAGCAAAACCTTCCCTATCACTTCTTCTCTTTTTCTTTTACTTGCCAAATTTTGTCAACTATACCTTAATATTGTCATAGTTAATAGCATTCTCATTCTGTACTTTAACCATAGTATATCTGTGCCCTATAGAGACATTTAACAAATTTGAAAGAGAATAAACAGGACTTACATTATTTGTTTCCACATAATAACATTCCTTCAAAAATAGGAAGTTATATTTATGGTGACTTTTCTATAGGACAGTTGTTTATGACCCCTGCCCCACTCAAAAGACAGCATTCAGAATAATTAATCTTTTTCATCACCAATTGATAGAAATTATGCTACATCTTAATTTGTCTTTTCTCTTGACCTTGCCTCTTATGTTCATTGTTTACTGTTGCTTGTCCTTTTGTGGTAGCAAATATGTCTATCTTAAATATAGTCAATATTTCAGCAATGTCTGATTTTAATTATTTTCTAGAATCTATGTTCTTCATCTAAGTGTACCATTAAATTCCTGTTCTAGTTTGTACTGGCTAATTCATAGCTTCAGAGTTAGATTACAGCTTTCTTGCACATTTTCTACCTTTCCTACCTTACCACGTTTTTAGTTGCCCTTTTTTCCCCTCTAATAATGTTTCTCTCATAGTCTCATATTTTCTCACTTTTTCATTCTTATTACCTTTTCTGTTGATTATATCTTAATGTAATTTACTAAACAAATATGTGGGAAGTAAATTTCAGAGTCCTTACATTTCAAGATGTCTATTTCAAATTTAAATTGAAAATATTCCCTCAGATCTCTGAAGGACTTGTTTTATTTGTCAGTATCTAGTGGTGCAAGTGACCAAACATCCAATTTTACTGTTTGCCAGTTATGAATTTTTTTCTGTGAAAACCTTTAAAATCTTCTTTTAATCCAGTGCTCTGCAATATCACAGTGTTCCTTGATGTTGGTCTTTTTTTCATTCCTCTTATTCAAAACCTGAAAAATCATTCTAGTTTGAAGATGTAGTTAGTTTCTTTTAATTGTATCTAAAACATCATTTTCTGTGGTTTTTTTCCTCCAGAATAATATGTTAAAAATCTTTTTGTTGATTGGTAATAAGGCTTGTACATTCTGTGGAGTACAAGATGATGTTTTGTTACAGTTTGCATATCACCTTAAGATGTTGCCTGTCATCTCAAACATCATTCTTTTGTGACAAAATTCACAATTCTCTCCTAACTATTTTGGACTATGTGATACATTATTATTAACTATATTCATTCTGTGAAATAGAAAATCAGCATTCATTTATCTTACCTAGCTATAACTGAAAATATTTAAGCAGTCTTTCCACATACCCCATTCTCACCCTCTGCTCTGTGATAATAATTATTCTGCTAACAATATATGTGGGTTCAGCTTTTGTACATTTGTCATATGATGGAAATCATCTGTGGTCCTTGTTTTTCTTGCTTGCCCTTTGCTCAACATTACTGATTTCTGGTTCTACTCATATGTAACTGACAGGACTGTCCTTTTGAAGGCTGACTAGTACTCCATTGTGTGTATATCTACTATATTCTCTTTACTTTTCATTCATTGATGGATGGTTGATTTCATATCCTGGCTATTTTGACTAGTGCTATAATACATATGGGAGAGCAGATATCTATTCAATATGCTTATTTCATTGCCTTTGAATAAAAATCCACTCATGGGATAGCTGGATCACAAGATAGTTCTGTTCCAATTTTTTTAAGGTACTGCCACACCATTTTCCATAATGGCAGTACCTTATATTCCTACCAACAATTTCTAAGAGGTCCTCTTTCTCTATGTCCTTGATGGCACTTATTTTATCTTTTTGATTATAGCCATCCTGTCTAGGTTGAGATATCTCAGGATGTATTTTGGATTTGCATTCCTGTATTTCTAGTGATGTAAAGCACATTTGCCTATACTTGCTGGACATTTATGTATCTTCTTTTGAGATACTCTATTCAATTTATTTGCCTGTTTTTAAGTTGGATTATTTGCTTTTTTTTTTAAAAAAATTGCTGTTGAGTTATTGCCTTGTCAGACAGTTTGCAGATATTTTTTCCCATTCTGTAGGTTATGTCTTCACTGTGTCGATTATTTTCTTTGCTGTGTAGAAGCTTTTTAGTTCAGTATAACCTCATTTGTCTATTTTTGTTGTTGTTATTACCTATGCATTTAGGCTTGTTGTGAAATGGTTTTATTGGATTATATTTCCAGGTTACTTTTTTCCCTCTTCCCACTTTTATTCTACCTGTGTCTTTTTTTGAAACTAACTTCCAGTGTTGATGTTTAATTTGAGCTATCTCTTTTACTTTTTTTGAAACTAACTTCCAGTGTTGATGTTTAATTTGAGCTATCTCTTTTACTTTGTTTCTTATAATCCCCCCCCACACTCTTTTTCTTTCTTTTTTTGGCGAATACTGTTGGTTGGACAAATTTGTCTGCTATGTGCCCTAAGCATACTGCACATTCTTGCTGGGTATGCCAAGAAAGGCCTTACTGTTCTTTTGCCTGAACAGTTTCTCAGGGTTTTGTGTAAAGTGATAAGCTATAAGGAGTTAGATGTCTCAGACAACTAAAGCTCAGAGGATAGGCTTGTTAACAGTCCTAAAAACTCAGCGTTTCTCTCTTGAACACAGGCAACTATACATGCAGGCATCCATGAAGGGCCTTTATATTACTCCTTGAGATTGGAGGCAGTGAGAACTAATGCAAACAAAAATGAAGATAAAGCATTTTTTTTGTCTCCAATCCAACAGTATTATATCTTGCACCAGAATTCATGAAACAGTAACAAGTTATTACCTTATGTATAGACCCTATATAGTTTTCAACAGAAAAATATCCTTTTACTTTTTCTAAGCCTATTAACATTTTCTTTTCAATGTTTTGACCTTTGGAATCTGCTTTTGTTCAGGGAATTTGTTTTAAAATTATGTGAGGTTTTCCTTAAATATCTGATGATTTTTTTGATAGTCTGATCATTAAACAATAGAAAGGCTGATATTGGGATTGATTGGGGAGGGCAAAAGTTTGTGTCTACTATTTATACAAATAGTAGACATTTAATTGTAAGACCCATATTTTCAGATCCATTTTTTATCTCCAGACTTTGCTGCTTATGAATCTAACATTGACCCTCATTTCTTACTGTCCTGCAGTTGCCTCTGAGATTGGAGCTTTCTCCATCAAAAGTATTCCACTAGTTGTTTTTCAAATATTTCTTTACATTTCTTATCTGCTGCTATTTTCAGACTTTTCGTTTGTGAGATTTTACCTTTCTATTTCTTACATTTTGGGGCAAGAGGAAGAGATAAACTCTTGAGAATAGTGAACTATACAGAAGCATTTTTTTTTAACTTCTTGCTTCTTATTTCCATTACTGTTCTTATATTCTTCCTGCAATACCATTTCTCTGTTTCTCCTCCCCCAGATCTAATTTGAAACATTATCATCTGGAAAATCAGCAAATATTCAATAAAAATGGGTTCAATATAGGAATAAATAATATCTTAGAAGAAGTTTTGTTAGTGACATCTGGTTTAGGTACTCTGAGAAACTACTGCTTAATTTTAGGTTTATTAAAAGCATTTTTACATAAATACATAAAGGTACAATATACAAGTATGTATACCTGTATTTATAGCTTTAAAACCTTACATTTTCTTAGGATTTTTGTTGTTCTGTTAAACTGAATTGAAAATATTTTAAAAAATTTCTCAGTGCCTTTAATTAAAAATTATTGGAAAATTCAATTTGTATGTATAGCAAATGCCACGAAATGTTTTTATTCCCTTGAACAAATGTTGGTAAACTTTAAAGGACCAGGTCCAACTTGTGGCCCAGGCAGTATTTGTTACAACTATTCTACTTCACCTTATAGCATAGCCCTAAGAAATATTTAAATCAGTCAGTATGACTGCACTTTAATATAACTATTAATGAGCAGCAAAATTTGAATCATACATAATTTTCATGTCATAAAATATTTTCTCTATTTCTTACAAACATTAATATTACACTTCATACAAGTATTATTATTAGCTTGCAGTTATTATGAAAACTTCAGTTCTTGCCCTAGATTACTTTTTCTATTATGGACTTTGTTATATGAATGTTGATATGTTTTCTATTTTGCCCCATTACCTTTTTAGGCAAGCCAATGAAGAATACCAGATATTGGCTAACTCCTGGCGCTATTCATCTGCTTTTTGTAACAAACTGTTTTTCAGTATGGTGGACTATGATGAGGGAACAGATGTTTTTCAACAGGTAAAAAAAAGTTGTATTTCATTTTGGTAATACATAGTAGAGTTGGTTATAGTTGATACATATTTTGTTTGCCAGATAAAACTATAGTTCATTAATTTTATATAATAAGTAGTTAAAATAAATTACATGATTTGATTAAAGCAGTTACAGTTAATATTATCTCTATGGTTTTTCAGTTTTAGCCATTGTGAGTAAATACATTTTGAAGTTTGTATTGTAGAACAAATGTTTTTTTTTCAGCATACAGTGGCAGTTTATGTGCATTAATATTATTTTTCTATTTAATTATATGTGGTTTAGGAAATATTTTGCACAAATTATGATATTTTGTATAAAACACAATAGAAGTTTTACCTAACCTTTATTTCTCCATTGTGGGAGATATAAAGATTTTTAATAAAGATTTATAAAGATATAAAGATTTTTAATATTAAGTATTATTTAAAAGTTGTTTCTCTCTGTTATGGACTGGATTTTATCCCACCCCAAATTCATATAGTGAAGCTATAAAACATAACTTGACTATATTTGGAGATAAGATGATTAAGGAGGAAATTGAGGTTAAAGGAGGTCATAAGGGTGAGTCCCTAATCCAGTAGGACTGATGTTCTCATAAGAAGAGGAGGAGACATCAGGAGTGCATGTTCACAGAGAAAAAGGCCACGAGAAGACATAGCAATAAAGTTGCTTTCTACAAGCTAGCAAGAGAAGTTTCACCAGAAACCAAACCTGCCAGCACCTTGATTTTGTACTTCCAGTTTCTGTAAGTGTGAGGAAAAAAACCTTCTTTTTTTTTAAGCCTCTTAATCTGTTGTGGCAATAAAGTAGAAGAATGTACCCTCCTTTACAGTCTTCTCTATAGACAAAGTATTTGATCTGGTATAAGGATGCTAGTTGTCATTGGTGTTGTCAAGGTTGCTTCATTGTCCTTGCTAAGGCTGAATGCTTGTGTTTCTGCTTCTGTTCTGAGTGCTTCAGATGTGTTCTTTCATTTGGCTTCATAGTGACCATTGAGAGAGAGATTATGTTTCCATTTCACAGATGAGGAAATTAATGTATAGAGAGTTACTTTTTCAAAGTTAGAATGTTAATGTAATGTGTAGCTAGAATTTGAATTTATCTGCTAGTTCTTAGGTCTTTAGTTCTTAATTATGCTGTTTCCCTGCAGTTAATAATTTTTAAATATTTTTATGGCTTGATCAGTCCTTTTCTAGTACAGAACTTATTGCAATGCCCAGCATTGAGCAATATGCTTATCTTAGCCTATTTCATTTTTCTCAAATATGACACTCTGGCATAATGCTCCACCCCAGGTCACTAAAAGAACATTTAGTTCTTATTTCTAATAGTGAATGGCATTTTGGCTTATTTGCTTCCATATTTATTCATCTTTGCCAGTTTCTATTTGAATAAAATAAATTTTCACTTTTGTCTTCAGTACTCTTTTCTATTAGTAGTCTTTACTTATTTCTTCCCTAATAAATTTATTTTGGTTGTTTTATTTTGGATGTCTATTTGTATTTAGAATGTTCCCTCATGTTCATCTATTCATCAAATATTTCTGAGTGCTGCTTTATAGGATCAATAAATTGACAAGGAAAACATGAATAGTTCTTCCCAATAAGCAGCTTTCAGATCAGGAGCTAATAATTTAACAATACAATAATAAAGAAAAACATTAGTATATAATTTCCATAAAGTAGTAAAGGGAAAATAAGAGCCAGATATTATTTCATGTAATTTATAGGTTTCTATAGACTCTCAGGAGAATTGGTTTTAGAGATTATCAGATGCAGATGCTATTCATTATATACCTGAATACTCTCTATCATATTGGAAAATAGTCATTTGTATCCAGTCTGACTACTGGAGCCAAGGCTTTAAGTCCAAATGTCTACTCAAATCAGGCCTGTGCACTAAATGAAGAAAGTAGATTGAGTTAGTTTCATTGTTATCTTTGTTTATGTACATACTTAGTATATTGAATATACTGGAACTTCACTTTCACAAATAAATGTTTTTTCCTGTTTTTATTAAGACAAACTCTTGTTTTTTTTTTTAATAAACTTTTTTTAGGATCTCTCATGTTTCACTTTGCTTCTAAGTACTATATGAAATAAAATTATCAAGACATTGTATATTCCACCTTGTTCTCATTGTTGGGGAGCAGTACAATATGGAAGAGGTCTAAGGCAACTGCAGAGAACGTGCTTGATCACAGTGGGAGAACTCAGCTGTAGCTTTGTTGAAGAAATGTAGGCCACATGTAGCTAGATGAATTTTTCAAGGAAGGCTCAAATATGATTTTTATATGAAATGTCTAGGTCTTTAAAATGTTGAGAGCTAGTTTATACACACACACACACACACACACACACACACACACACACTTGTTTTTTTAAGAAACTGAGGGAAAGCTGGGCTTTGTGGCACATGCCTGTAATCCCAGCTCCTCGGGAGGCTGAGGCAGGTAGATCATAACTGCAAGGCCAGCCTCAGTAAAAGGGAGGCACTAAAGCAACTCAGTGAGACACTGTCTCAGAATAAAATACAAAAGAGTTCTGGGAATGTGGCTCAGTGGTCAAGTGCCAATCAATCCCTGGTACAATCCCTGTACAATCCTTGGTACCAATCCTCAAAAGTTCAATCCCTGGTACCCCTCTCAGCCCCCCCAAGAAAAAAGAAAAGAAAAACTATTCCTAGGATTGTGCTGAATGCTGACTATTGGCTGTATGCAGTTAGGTGTAACCATATTGTATACATTAGACATTTTATTTTATTTTTTAAAATTTATTTATTCTACTTAGGTATACATGATAGCAGAATGCATAGTGATTCATTGTACACAGATGGAGCACAACTTTTCATTTCTCTGGTTGTACGTGATATAGAATCACATCATATATGCAGTCATACATGAAGCCAGGGCCATGATGTCCATCTCATTCCATCATCTTTACTGCCCCCAAGCCCCCTCCTCCATCCCTTCCTCCTCTTTGACCAAAATTTCTCCATTCTTGCCATGTGATCTCCCCCATTATGTATCAGCATCCACTTATCAGAGGGAACATTCAGCATTTGGATTTTTGGGATTGGCTTACTTCACTTAGCATGAAATTCTCCAACTCCATCCATTTACCTGCAAATGCCATAATTTTATTCTCTTTTATTGCTGAGTAATATTCCATTGTGTATGTATACCACAGTTTCTTTATCCATTCATCTATTGAAGGGCATCTACGTTGGTTCCACAGTTTAGCTATTGTGAATTGAGCTGCTATAAACATTGAAGTGGCTGCATCACTGTAGTATGTTGTTTTTAAGTCTTCTGGGTATAGACCGAGGAGTGGGATAGCTGGGTCAAATGGTGGGTGGTTCCATTCCAAGTTTTCTAAGGAATCTCCATACTGCTTTCCAGATTGATTGTACCAATTTGCATTCCCACAAGCAATATATGAGTGTGTCTTTCCTCCCCACAACCTCGCCAACACTTACTGTTGTTTGTATTCTTGATAATTGCCATTCTGACTGGTGTGAGATGAAATCTTAGAGTAGTTTTGATTTGCATTTCTCTAATTACTAGAAGTGTTGAACATTTTTTCATATGACTGTTGATCAGTTGTATATCTTCTTCTGAGAAGTGTCTGTTTGGCTCCTTAGCCCATTTATTGATTGGGTTGTTTGTTTTTTTGTGTAAAGTTTTTTTTTTTTTTTGAGTTCTTTATATATCCTGGAGATTAGTGCTCTATCAGATGTGTGTGTGGCAAAAATTTGTTCTCAGAATTTGGCTCTCTGTTCACTTCATTGATTGTTTCTTTTATGGAGAAGAAGCTTTTGAGTTTCAATCCATCCCATTTATTGATTATTGATTTTACTTCTTGTGCTATAGGAGTTCTGTTAAGGAAGTAAGCTCCTAATCTGACATGATGAAGATTTGGGCCTACTTTTTCTTCTGTTAGGCGTAGGGTCTCTGGTCTGATTCCCAGGTCCTTGATCCACTGAGTATAATTTTGTGCATGGTGAGAGATAGGAGTTTAGTTTTATTTTGCTGCGTATGGATTTCCAGTTTTCCCAGAACCATTTGTTGAAGAGGCTATGTTTTCTCCAGTGTATGTGTTTGGCTCCTTGTCTAGCATAAGATAACTGTATTTGAGTGAGCTTGTCTCTGTGTCTTCTATTCTATACCATTGGTCTACATGTCTATGTTGGTGCCAGTAACATGCCATTTTTGTTACTATAGCTTTGTAGTACAGTTTAAGGTCTGATATTGTGATGCCTTCTGCTTCACTCTTCTTGCTAGGGATTACTTTGGCTATTCTGGGTCTCTTATTCTTCCAAATGAATGTCATGATTGCCTTTTCTATTTTTATAAGGAATGATGTTGGGATTTTAATTGGAATCACATTGAGTCCATATAGTGCTTTGAGTAGTATGGCCATTTTGACAATGTTGATTGTGCCTATCCAAGAGCATGGGAGATTTTTCCATCTTCTAAGGTCTTCTTCAATTTCTTTTTTTAGTGTCCTGTAGTTTTCATTGTAGAGGTCTTTCACCTCTTTTGTTAAGTTGATTCCCAAGTATTTTATTTCATTTTTTTGAGGGCTATTATGATTGGGGTAGTTTTCCTAATTTTTCTTTCAGAGGATTCATCATTGATGTATAGAAATGCAGTTGATTTATGGGAGTTGATTTTATATCCTGCTACTTTGCTGAATTCATTTATTAATTCTAGAAGTTTTCTGGTGGAATTTTTTGGATCCTCTAAGTATAGAATCATGTTGTTTGCACATAATGATAGTTTGAGTTCTTCTTTTCTGATTTGTATCCCTTTAATTTCTTTTGTCTGTCTAATTGCTCTGGCTAGTGTTTCAAGGACTATGTCAAATAGCAGTGGTGAGAGAGGGCATGCCTGTCTAGTTCCCGTTTTCAGAGGGAATGCTTCCAATTTTTGTCCATTTAGGATGATGTTGGCCTTGGGTTTAGCATAGATAGGTTTTACAATGTTGAGGTATGTTCCTACTATCCCTAGCTATTCTAGTGTTTTGAACATAAAAGGGTGCTGTATTTTGTCAAATGCTTTCTCTACATCAATTGGTAAAATCATATGACTCTTATCTTTAAGTCTATTGATGTGATGTATTATGTTTATTGATTTCCGTATGTTGAACCAACCTTGCATCCCTGCAATGAACTCCACTTGATCATGTTGCACTATTTTTTTGATTTTTTTTGTATGCAAATTGCCAGAATTTTATTGAGAATTTTTGCATCTATGTTCATCAGAGATATTGGTCTGAAAATTTCTTTCTTTGATGTCTCTGTCTGATTTTGGAATCAGGGTGATACTCACCTCATAGAATGAGTTTGGAAGGGTTTCCTCCTTTTGTATTTCATGAAATAGTTTGAGGAGTATTGGTATTAATTCCTCTTTGAACATCTTGTAGAACTCGGCTGAGAATCCATCTGGTTCTGGACTTTTCTTGGTTGGCAGGCCCTTGATGGCATCTTCTATTTCCTTGCTTGAAATTATCTATTTAAGCTGTGTATGATCTCCTGGTTTGGGTATGTCATATGCCTCTAGAAATTTGTTGGTGTCTTCAGAGTTTTCTATTTTACTAGAGTATAAATTTTTCAAAATAGTTTCTAATTATCCTCTGTATTTCAGTAGCATCTGTCATGATATTTCTGTTTTCATCACGAATTTTAGTAATTTGGGTTCTCTCTCTCCTTTTCGTTAGGGTAGCTAAGGGTTTGTAAATTTTGTTTATTTTTTCAAAGAACCAGCTTTTTGTTTTGTCAGTTTTTTGAATTGTTCTTTTGTTTTCACTACACTGATTTCAGTCCTGATTTTAATTATTTCCTGTCTTTTACTTCTTTTGGAGTTGGTTTGTTTCTCTTTTATAGGGCTTTGAGATGTAGTGTCAAGTCATTTATTTGTTGTCTTTTTCTTTTAATGAATGAGCTTAATGCAGTGAACTTTCTTCTTAGCACTACCTTCATGGTGTCCCAGAGATTTTGATATGTTGTATTGGAGTTTTCATTTACTTCTAAGAATTTTTTAATCTCTTCCCTGATGTCTTCTTTTATCCATACATCATCCAATAGCATATTATTTAGTCTTCAGGTATTGGAATATTTTCTATTTTTTAATCTGTCATCGATTTCTAATTTTATTCCATTATGGTCAGATAGGATGCAGGGTGGTATCTCTATTTTTTGTATTTGCTGAGACTTGCTTTGTGACATAACATATGATCTGTTTTGGAGAAGGATCCAGGTGCTGCCAAGAAAAAAAGTGTATTTGCTCATTGATATATGGAATATTCTATATATGTCTGTTATATCTAAATTATTGATTGTTTTATTGAGTTTTATGGTTTCTTTATTTAGTTTTTGTTTGGAAGATCTATTAGTGGTGAGAGAGCTGTGTTAAGTCACCAAGTATTATTGTGTATGGTCTATTTGATTCTTGTAGTTTAGAAGGGTTTGTTTGATATATGCAGATGCCTCATTGTTTGGGGCATAGATATTTACAATTATTATGTTTTGTTGATGTATGATTCCCTTAAGAAGTATGAAATGGGGATGGGATTGTAGCTCAGTGGTAGAACGCTTGCCTCGCATGTGTGAGGCACTGGATTCGATCCTCAGCACCACATAAAAATAAATGAATAAAATAAAGATATTTGTGTCCATCGACAACTAAAACAATTTTGAAAAAAAAAGGAAGTATGAAATATCTTTCTTTATCCCTTTTCACTAACTTTTGTTTGAAGTCCACTTTATCTGATATGAAAATGGAAACTCCTGCTTTTTATGGGGTCCATGTGAGTGATACATTTTTTCCCACCTTTTCACTTTCAGTGTGTGGATATCTTTTCCTGTGAGATGAGTCTCTTGAAGGCAGCATATTGTTGGGTCTTTTTTTTTTTTCCATCGAATCTGTCAGTCTGTGTCTTTTAATTGATGAGTTTAGAGTATTCACATTTGGGGTTATTATTGAAATATCATTTGTAATACCAGTCATTTTGGTTTAGTTTTGGTTTTTAAACCTTGACTCGGTTTCTCCTTTGATTGGCCTTTCCTTTGGTATAGTTTCTCTCTTTGTATATTTTCATTGTTGGTTATCATTTTCTCCTCATGGAATATTTTGCCAAGAATGCTTTGTAGTGCAGGCTTTTTTGCTGTAAATTCTTTTAACTTTTGTTTATCGTGGAAGGTTTTTATTTCCTCATCAAATGTGCAGCTGGATTTTGCTGGATATAAGATTCTTGGTTTGGAATCCATTTTCTTTCAGTGCTTGGTATGTGTTGTTCCATGATCTCCTTGCTTTTAGGGTATGATTGAAAAATCTGAGATCCAAATTGGTCTCCCCCTATATGTAATCTGATTCCTCTCTCTTCTGGCCTTTAAAATTCTATCCTTATTCTGTATGCTGGGCAATTTCATTATAATGTGTCTTAGTGTAGATATGTTGTAATTTTGTACATTTGGTATCCTGTAAGCCTCTTCTATTTGATTTTCCAATTCATTTATCATGTTTGGGAAGTTTTCTGATATTATTTCATTGAAGAGATTGTGCATTCCTTTGGTTTGAAATTCTGTGCCTTCTTCTATTCCAATAAGTCTTAGATTTGGTCTTTTGATGCTATTCCATAATGCTTGTATGTTCTGTTCATGGTTTCTTACCACCTTCACTGTGTGGTCAACTTTATTTTCAAGATTGTATGTTTTGTCTTCATTATCTGAGGTTCTGTCCTCCAAGTGATCTAGTCTGCTGGTGATGCTTTCTATTGACTTTTTTGATTGATTGTTGCCTTCATTTCAAAAATTTCTGATTTTTGTTTTTTTACAATCTCTAGCTCTTTGTTAATCTTTTGCTACCTGTATTTGCTCCTTTATGTCTTTGTTGGTTTGATCAATGGTTGTCTTTATTTGCTCTCTTCTCTCTTTGTTGGAGGGATCAATGGTTGCCTTTATTTGCTATCTTATTTTGTTGTTGGAGTGATCAATTTTTGCCTATATTTGCTCACTTCAGTCGTTCTTTAATTTGCAGATCATTTTGATTATGAACATTCTGAATTCTTTCTCTGACATTTCATCAAATGTGCTGTCAGTGGATTCTATTATTGTAGTATCTTAAATTTTCGGGGCACTTTCTTCCCTTGTTTATTCATGTTGATTATGTAGCTTCCTATCTTGCAATGCCAATCTGAGATATTACAGTTTCTATCCTATAATCTTGTAGTGACACTACAGATTACCTGTATCTCACCTTAGAGTTTATTTCCACTCCCTAGCAGGTGTCCCCAGATGGACACTAATGCCAGTAAAGTTGGATTTAACTCAAGATGGCAATGGCAGTGGCCCCAGGTGGATGCAAACACTTTCAGTGATGGGGGCTAAAAGGCCAGTCTTACAATGACTTTGGGCTGATTAATCAGATATGCAGTGCTTTAGTCGCCTGCTGCCTCCAGGCCCTGTCTGTTGCCCCAAGGTAGAGGCTAATACATGCGAAGAACTGTGGGGATGGCTACAGTATACAACATGGATACAAAATAGGACCAAAGGCGTGGTTCCCCACTATGTATAGGGGCGGTCCTGGGCCTGGTCTCACACAGACCTGTGAGGGCAGTCCTAGGCCTGATCTTGGCCTCGACTCCCTCAGGGATTCCAGGTGGTGGGTCTATCCCTGTGCCTGGGCTCCTGTGGATCAGTAGGGGCTCTGGCACTGAACTGGGGGCAGTCCTGGTGCTCAGTAGCCCGGTCCTTGGAGACAGTCCTTCTCCTGGGTCTGGGTTCCCTTGTGGGTCAACGGATTGCTGGGTAGCAATCTCAGGCATGACCTTGGCTGGGCTCCTACGGAGGTCCCTGAAGGTGGTCCTGAGCCTTAGCTTGTGCTCCAACTGGTTTGCAGGGACTCTGGCGCGAAACTCCGGGTAGTCCTGGGCCTCACTTAGGCCCAGTCTCCTGCAGGGTCCCTGGGGACACTCCTTCCCCTTGGTCTGAGTTCCCCTGTGATTGACAGCTAGCAGCCTTCCAATTTGCTCTTGGCTAGGCTCCCACAGCAGTCCCTGAAGGTGGTCTTAGGTCTTGGCTTATGCTCCTGCCAGTCAGCAGGAACGCTGGTGTGGCTAAATTAGATATTTAAAAAAAAATCATCTCAGCGGTAGAGTGCTTGCCTCGCATGCATGAGGCCCTGGGTTTGATCCTCAGCACCACATACAAAGCAATAAAATAAAGACATTATGTCCATCTACAGCTAAAAACATATTAAAAATAAAATAAAAAAAATCGTCAATTCATCATAGATATTAAAGTTGTAATAAAGATTATTTTTAATTGAAAACTTTCCTCAGATTAATTTCGATACAGCAGAATTCTTAATATAGATCTGCATTGTCTTTTCCAAAACTTAGTCTATGGCATAGCAATAAGGATTTTCATTTTAAATATGGAAATGCATAAAAGTTATAGAAGTTAATGATTTTAATGAGAAATTTTATTCTGCACAAGTGGAGAAATAATGTACTTTCTTCTACTTGAAGTACTAAAGGATTTTTAAGGCTTATATTTTCTTTCCCAGTGAGTCATATTTTGTTGAAATAGTCCTTTAAATTGGTATTTTAAAGCACTGTCAGCAATAATTTGGTATGTCAGGATAAAACTAATAACAAGTACAGAAACTTATAATTTCTAGCTTGTTAGGGGGAAGACTTGAGAAAAGTTACTTCAGTTACATGTAATTTTCATGGGAATGACTAAGGCTAGGTATTTGATGATAGGCCAGTAGGTAAATGAATATAGTATGTTAGAAAGCTAGAAAACAGATCTATGTTGTGCCTTGCTTAGTGTGGCCTTGAAGAATTTTTACATTTTAATTAAGAAGATGAATTACACGATGAAAAAAACCTGAAAGTATTAACCTTAGTATGGATTTTTCTGATTGTTCTAATAGAGGGAGTATGTTGGGACCCTCTCCCTTTTAATATTAGACTTAGATGTTGACTGTAGTGCTCTCTTGTGCTTCCATTGAGAAAAACGCAAATGAACAACTTATAGAGTGGGAGAAGTACAGGAAATAAAGTTCCTAAATGTCCATAATGTGCAAAGCTCACTTCAGGAAAATGGAATAAGATAGACTTTTGATGTAGAGTGTGTATGTGTGCGGACGTGTGTGTGTGTGTATGACATTTCTCATATATATGTGATATATCTGTTATATGATGTTATCTGTTATCATCTGTGTCACATCCATAGCATATTATAGTAACTTTTATAATTTAATGTTATAATGAACTAGCTTAAGAATTTTATAAAAAGTTATTTTGAAAAAAAAATTGTCTGCAATTTCTAATTTGTATCCGAAGGAGATAGTTCCAAAAGCATCATGGTAGAGTGGCATTGAACTATGTAGAGTCAGAAAACCTGAGTCCACATCTAAACCTTACCTTTTTGTAACTAGCTATGTGACCTTTGTAAATTTTGTGATTCTTTTTTTTTAAGCCTCTATCTCCTCATCTCTAAGAGGTAAAATAATAGTGCCTTTCTCTTAGGACTTTTGGGAAGATTAAAATGAAATGCTAATATATATAGATGTTTAATTCTGTGCGTGGTGTATAAATGTGTTTTAAAACATTATTATTATAGTAATCTAACATTAGCAATAATACTGTGATGCAGTCTCCCCTCTCCCCAAATTACCCTATTGTTATTATTATTATTATTATTATTATTTTGCAGAAGTTAGTTAAATCTAAATTCTGTCAAATAAATAAAAAGTTATGGTACAGAAATGAAGAGCAAGAAGAGAAACCATTCAAAAAAAATAAACTGTGTATCCCTTAGGAAAAAACAATCATTTAAATATTTCTTATTCTGTGCTCTGTAACAGAATATATGAGACTAAATAGTTTATAATGAACAGAAATGTGTATAAATGTTTTATATAAAGGTTCCAGAATCTGGAAAGGGCCTTCTTATTGTGTCATCACATGGTGAAAGAAGAGAGGGCAAGAGGAGTGAACCTTCCCTTTTATAATAGCTCCAATCTCGCTTAGGAAAGTAGAGTCCTCATGACATAGTCATCTCTCAAAGATCCCACCCCTTATTACAACAGTGGCAGTTGTATTTTAAAGTGAGTTTTGGAGAGGAAAAAAATATTCAAATCATTCCTAACATGGACCAACTATCAGTCTTTTTTAAAAATTATTATTTTTTGTTACTGGGGAATTAATTAAACCCAGGGGTTTTTTACCGCTGAGCTACATCCCTAGTACTTTTAGTTGTTTAATTTGACATGAGGTCTTGCTTAGTTGCTGAGGTTGGTCTCAAACTTGCAGTCATCCTGCTTCAGCTCCCTGGAATCTTTGGAATTACAGGTGTGTGCACATACCTGGTCCAACTGTCAGTGTTTACTGGTAGTTTTTATAGAGCACTAATGCATATAACATGGAGGTAAGTAATGAAAATTGATTGCATTTGTAATACTAAAAATGAGAAATATTTGGAATAGATTTCTTTCAAGTATTCAACTCTTTTGTAGGGAGCTATGTAAAGCTCTGTAAAATGATTCAGAGCTATCTGGTAAATATGACAGCTATAGTCAGAGTTCATTTATAGGGCACAAACTGTTTTAGTCCTGACTGTAAACTTTGTTACTCTGGTTAGCTAAGCATTTATAGTATCTGTACCTTCATGTCAATTCTTAATTTAATGTTAATGTTAATTTAATTTAATGTGTGTAATTTGATTTGATTTGATTTGATTCCCATTATTAGGAAATGATGAACTGTATTTAACATCAAAGGCCAAAAATTTGTTGGCCTTCCATTTTAAGATTTTTTAAAAATAATTGTTGGGCAACAGGATGCTAATCTGTGTATATTTTTGTAGTTTGCATCTCAGTACAATTGAACTAAGATTTCATTTCATTAAAAAGTATTATTTATACTATAGAGTAGTGTAGTGTTCTGCTTAAAATGCTTTTCAAATGGAAATTGCCCTTAGAAAACATTTCTGTAATAAAACCATCTTAAGACGGTTGAATCAATAGACATGTTGAACAGAAAAAGACCATATTGGGGATTTCTTTTGTAATCTCTGGTAATTTTAAGTTATTTAGACATAAAATATCAGTTTGTGTTGCTTAGTGATCATTATTACAAAAAAAGAAAATATTTTCAGTTTTATATGAAATTGAATCTACTTATAATATGTTTGAAATTAACTTCATGATATGTACATTTTTGCTAAATTACAATAGTTGGTTAAGGAGCAAAATAATCTATATTGACAAATCACATATTTCTGTCACTTTCTAGTACTTTCAGTCACTTCTTTTTTTACCTTAATTACAAAATTCTATAAAGATAAGAACGGGATGACTATCAAAATCTAGAGGATGCAGTTGAGAAAATAATAATGTATTTTAAATGTAGTGGTGCATTGAGATGCATAAAAACAAAAAAATTAGGCTCTCAAAAGTCATTTGGATCTTTAAATAAAGGCTATCTTTCCAAAATTCAGGCAAAAAAGTATAAAATGTTAGATCAATAATAGATAATGTTGGGATGATATTTTGTGTTTCTTATCATGTTTTACAGCTCAACATGAACTCTGCTCCTACATTTATGCATTTTCCTCCAAAAGGGAGACCCAAGAGAGCTGATACTTTTGACCTTCAAAGAATTGGATTTGCAGCTGAACAGCTAGCAAAATGGATTGCTGACAGAACAGACGTTCATGTATGCTTTTATTCCCCATAATGTAATAAGACTGATTAGCTTGTTTTATTAGAGCATTTTAATATGTCTGTAGGAACTGAAAATTGTTGTATGGATGTTTCTCCTTGCACAGAGAAAACTACATTTAATAACTAATAAGTGATTAGATGAACTTGTGTTAGGTGAATTCAGGTGGTTTTTAGAACAGTGGTCAGTTGCTATTTTAAATACCATTAAAAAGTACCTGAGTTAGACCCAAGGTAATTGTGGGGGATGAAAAATACATTGAAAGTGGTTTAATAATATTAGGAATTAAAGATATTTAATTAAAAGTAAGATAATTTTTTTATATTTTGTGCAAATAGGAAAAGAATTTGGAAACATGAAAAAATACCTACTTATATATACTGCTATTGCAGCTATAAATTGGTGTAATTATTCTAACAATATATGTTATATGTCTGTTATTTGTAATTTAACTTAATTCTACTTCAGGAATATAACTTAAGGATGTAATTAGGAATGATTTAGATTCTTACTCATAGATATTTTTTAACAGCTTTCATTTTAATGGAAATAAATGTCTAAAAAATAAGAGACTCTGTAAATGTGCTATGGCATAGCTAAAAAATGATTTGCAAGAATATTTCTCATAGGATGAAGCTCCCAGTTTACCAAGCAAGAAGTTAATTTTGAAAGTGTGTATAGTATCATCTAGAATTTTTTAAAAGTATAAATGTGAATATAGGTTGAAATACACTGTATTGTGGAAGGAGATGAAACAAAATGTTAATGATAATAATCCAGGACTTAGGGCTGTTTTTCCCTAATACTGTCAATATTTTCTGTATTGAACAAATGTAACCAGTTACTTTAAAAGTGCATTTGTACTGGAAGTAATACGGAAGTGTTCGTTTTTACCAGAAGGTCTATACACATGTATTCTAAGGTGGTTGTCTCTCATATGGACCACCATCATTCACCTATATGATGTTATCACTAATTTTATTTTACCTCGTTTGTTTTGTGATTCTTATTTTCTTCCTCACTCTCATGTCTCTTTCCCTGTCTCCACATATACATATTCACAGATTTTTTTTTATTTTCTTGAGAAAATAATTAGGTTGAATTGTATCTTCTAGAAATACATAAGCACAATACGAATTGTGAATCTCATGGTATAATAATTTTATTATTTATAATAATTACAATGGTATAATAATTTTATATGAGCTGCTATTATCCATATTAGAATTATTAGATCCTATTATCTAATTCCAATTAGGATGTTATATTCTTTATAACATTTTCCCATCTTCCAAGATCTAAACTAGAATAAGTTACTTCATTTAGTTGTGATCTTTTTTATCTCTCTTTTAATCTGCAATGTTTCTATAGCCTGTTGTCTTTTAGACACATTGACACTTTGAAAAATGGAATTTTTCCAAAATGGAACTTTTTATAAAAATGGAACTTTTTACAAAGAATGATTCTTATTTGATCTGCCTAACGTTTAGTCATATAGAATGCTGCTTTTGCTTTCTTAGGCACAATACTATGTAGGTCATGTTTTATTTTAATTATCTTCTATATTTGTTCCATAAATCCTGAGGGGATATTATTCTCATGCTTTAATCATTCCAAGGGCAGGTACTAGGCACTTGGAGACCACCACCTGCATCCCAAAGCCTTTGAAAGTTATCCAAATCATATTTTCTGTCACTTATCACTTCTGGTATCTTTTGTGATGTGTGATGCCTCTTGTTTCTATGACCTGTGAGTACAACCAACTTGCTTTTTTCTTGAACTTTCCCACCTACATCTGACTGACTATATCACAAAAGATACAAAACATATTATCTCCCTGTGTGGTTTGTAATTTATTACTATTCTTAATTCATTTAATTCTAAATTATCCCAGATTTGACTAGTGGGAGTCCTTCATGCTGGCTCCTGTGTTCTTGTGATATGCCTCATCATTTTAAATACTTTCTTATTTTCTGACGTAACAGTTTATTCTACCTAACATCAAAAGCCATCTCTTCAAAGATCCTTGGTTCCTTTTCAGAAGGAAAAGTTACTACAATCAAGATATATATGTAGTTTACAAATTGTGAGTTCCTATCAGTTGTATCAATTTGTAATAAATAGCCTTTATGCTTTAAAAGACAACATCAAGAGTGAGTAGACAGCCCATAGAATGGGAGGAAATATTTTGCAAATCATTTTTCTGATAAGATTTATATCTGGTAATATATGGCAAGGTTCTTAAATGCAATAATGAAAAGACAAAACCCATTTTAAAAGTGAGTCAAGGATCTGAATAAGCATTTCCATGAGAAGAATATACAAAAGGATAGTAAGCCCATGGAAAGATGCTGAACTTTGTCATTCCTCAGCGAAACCAATCAAAAACCATAATGAGAAAGGCTAGTATATGGGCAAAAGAAAACTTCAGTATTTCTCTTTCACTTTTAAAATTTTCATTTCATTTTTACAGATTCGTGTGTTCAGACCACCCAACTACTCTGGCACCATTGCTTTGGCCCTGTTAGTGTCACTTGTTGGTGGTTTGCTCTATTTAAGAAGGAACAACTTGGAATTCATCTATAATAAAACTGGTTGGGCCATGGTATCTTTGGTATGTTACCACACTCTCTTTTTTTCTCCTATTTCTTTTCATAATAGTTAAGTTTTATAATATTATCAAAATGAGCGAGATTATTACTATAAATGGAAATCAAGTATGAATGAGAAGAATTAACATTTTATGACTGATAATATAGTATAAGTTCATTGTCAGTTGAATCTATACTACCTTCCTTTCACTTTTCACTATTAAAATGTAATGTCCCTAAGTACTTGGCACATTTCAAGTGCTAAATAAGCACATATTGAACATATTTAGGAATTTGGTAAGAATTGATAATAGTAGCATGAAGTAATTTGCAAACTGAAGCAATCTGCAAATGTACTCATTTGCTACATTTTTTTGAACTACTATTTTTACTGTGCGCCTGATGTTTCTTAGGTAGTGGGGTTAACAGATAAAACATAGACTCTGCCTATAATGAATTCATTGTGAGGATACAAACTAATGAACAAATACAGCATAAGGTTATGCTTGCTATAATGGAGGGTAGGCAGTGAGAAATATAGGAATAAGAGGAAGGGTACCTAACATAGAGTAAAGAGAATGATGGCAGGTATCCCAGAGTGTGATAGGAGGTGAATTTTGAAAAGTACATGAAATTCTGAAGTTCTTAAGGTCAAATAATCAATGTATGTGGATTCAGGGCTATTCAGAGAACATTTCTGTGTGGCTAGAGCAATGATGACAAAGTAAGAAGGAGTAAGAGATGATACTGGAGAGGAAAGAAGGCAGTTCTTGATCACAATGCTAAGATGTATGGGTTTTACCCCACAGGCAATGAGAATCCTTTAAAATATTTCTGGGACAGATATCATGATTAAATTTGTTAGAATGCTCACTATGGTACAGTTGATTAAAAGCAGTGGATTTGGCAGATGGAACACTGGTTAAGATACTATTGGAAGAAACAGGTGAACATGCTTGTCTCTGAGTTTCTACACAAGTACTTTTCTTCCCTATTCTTATGATCATGCTTAATGTCTTTAAATAATTAGCTAACAAAACATAAACATTATGTAAACAAATTCAGACAATGATATGGCTGGTACTTACTAGTTATATTAATTAAAATACTGGTGTGAAAACATAAATATCACAAAATTTATATTATATATTATAGGCTTAAACTATTCCTAGAAAATAAAAAGGTTTCCTGATCTAGAGGAGATTATTGTTATTTTTTATTTAATTATTTTGAAAGACGTGACAGTAAAGCAAAAAATAGTAACAATGCATTAATAAATTGATAAGTTTGTGTGTGTGTGTGTGTGTATGTGTGTATGTGTTTTACTTCAAGTGGTATAGTATCAAATTTAGATTGGTTGGGATGAATTTAAGATACATGTTGTAATTTCCAGATGAACAATGAACAAAGAGATATAGCTAGAAGGCAACAGAAGGATTAAAATGTAATACTAATACTTACCTTTTATTACAGAAGAAAATATGGAAAACACAGGAGTAAAAAAAAAAAAAATGAAGCAAGCTGGATGTGGTACACATGTCTGTAATCCCAGCTTCTTCATTCCATTTACTAGGAAGGCTGAGGAAGGAGGATCACAAATTTGAGTCCAACCTAGGTAATTTAGGAAGACCTTCCTCAAAAAAACAAAAAAGGTGGTGGCTGGGGATGTAGCTTAGTGGTAGAGCATTTGCCTAGCATGTGCAGGCCTTGGGTTCAATCCCTAATGCTACAAGAAACAAAACAAACTCCACATGAAACAATATAAATTTTAAAAAGGGAGACTTAAATATAATCATATCATTATGTTTAGGTGCATTAAGTGTAAACAAACTTAATACTCTAATAAAATGCAGTTTTTCTCACTGGATAAAATTCAGTGGCAGACTGGGTGCTGTTCACAAGAGAAACACTTTAAAGGCAAATGTACTGCAAACAAAAGAATAGAAAACTACAGTACCAAAAACAGACCTAAATAAATGGAGATAACCCTATATTCAAGATCACAAGATTTTATATTGTCATGTGATTTTTCCTTCAGATCTGTAGTTTTTGATTCCTGATTAGAACTCCTGAGGTGGTGATTGTTCACAACCATTAGTGGGACCAGTTTCTGGCACTGCCTTGGTGGCTTCTATAGGAACAGGGATATAGTACATGGGAAATTGAAGCTAAGCAGCTCAGATTCTTTCCCCGTGTTCAGTGCTGTTTGGTACTATGGCAGAGTTAGTGGATGCATTCTGGTTGCCACCACTGTGCCACTTTATTATGTTGGTGTATATTTGAGGCAGGAAGTTATAAACTGTACCTGAGAAGCTACCATCACAACTTCTTGAAGTCCACCTAAATCCAGCGCAGACTTGTCTAGCATCTAGATTACATGGAAGTGGTAGTGTCATTGCTGCTGCTACTCTTGCTTGTGCTCTGCTATCTTGAAGCTGACTGCTAACAAAACACTCTGAAGAAGAGGTCTGGAGTAACTCACTCTGCATAGCATCACTAGTTGAACAAGATTATCTCCTTTATCTTGAAAAGGAACTAATCACATTTCTAAGGTTTCTTGAGGCCTTTGCAGAGAAGCAACTTGATGGGTCCTATGTGTTTCCTCCATTAAAGTTGTAATCATTTTTCAACACTAGACATTCATTCAGAATTAATAGTTATAGGCTCAACTCAGCCTTCAGGGACTCCAACTGTCTTTAGTCCCTTTATCATGGGACTGTGAAAAGTGGCTAGCAAACTGTGTCTCAGCAGTTTTAGGGTTCCTTTACTGGATTTCTTATTTGATTCAGCAGTATATTTGGCTGGGAGCTTAAGAGGAAGAAGGACCAGTGGTCCCATCTATAACCCAAAATTTTCTGTAACAATCTGTAAGCATTTCCCAAGCTTTGCTGGGAAATCATCTTACTATGAAGGAACCTCCTAAAGGTATCTGACTTTATTAGACCTGATGGGGTGGAGGAATTCTGAGTTAGAGTGGACAAAGTGCCTCAGCCAAGGTTCCCCAATAAGGTGTTAATGTCTCACCTAAGGCTCCTGGATAGTCTAGGAATACAGATATGCATAAGTATGACTGGCCTAGGAAGGGGAGCTTGAGTATCTGACTATAGTCGGAAAACCAAAATGCACTGGTTGAGCACCAAGTCTGGAATGAGGACAGCCCTCTGTGCTCCACCACCATGAGGCCTTTTGATTGCCTATCATGGCACTTGAAAGATGAAGGCATAGGTTTGTGTCATAGATGCAAACTCATCACATATTAACCAAGATAAAGTTAATATGGCCATAAGGCAAATAGCATTTAAAACATAAAGTTAACAGATTTAAATAGTTACAGTGTAAGGATTAAAAAGATGTGGCTTTAAAGACACATATAGCCTGAAAGTGAAGTATAGAAAAAGATGTCCTATGTAAATTGGCAAGAGAAAGAGAGCAGGGGTGGCAGTATTTTAGACAAAATAGATTCTTAAGTCAACAACAAGACAAAATCATTGTATATTAACAAAAGTATCAGTTTCTCAGAAGTGCTTAATGATAGCATAAATGTATGTACTCCCAACATTGGAATGCCTGGATGTATAAAGTAAATATTAATAGGAAAAAAAGGAAAAATAGGTAGTAAAAATAGAGGACTTAAGTGCCTCATTTTTAACATTGAATAAACCATCTAAACAGTAAACCAATAAGGACACAGCTGACTTGAGCAGTGCCTTACACCAAATAGACCTAACGAGAATATGTAGAAATTCCATTGCAACAGCAACAGAATACATTCTTTAGGATAGATCATATGTTGGGAGATAAAACAAGTATTAACAAATTTAATAAGATTGAAATAATCTCAAGAATGTTTTCTGACCATAGTGGTGTGAAACTATATTTATCAAACTATATACTATCAAGAGGCAAATTATAAAATTTACAAATATGTATTTGTAAATTTGTAATTTACAACACACAAGTATTCATTACATTAAAGACAAATGTATTTGTAATTTACAACACACAAGTATTCATTACATTAAAGAAGAAATCAAAGGGGAAATAAATGAAAATACAAACAGCATGTTAAAATTTATGAGATTTAGTGAAAGAATTTCAGGAGGGAAGCTTATAATGATAAATGACTTATGTTAACAAAAAAGATGTCAAATAAACAGGATGGCTTTATGCTTTAGGGACTAAAAAAAGAACAAACTAAGCCCAAAGTTAGCAGAGGAAGATGGAAAAAGTACAGCAAGTTACATAAAACAGAAGAAAATAATAGAATAATCAATGAAACAAAGAGTTGTTTTTTAAAAAATTTAAAATTGATAAATCTTTACCTAGCGTAACTATGAAGAAGATTCAAAAGAAAAAAAAGAAAGAAGAGACATTACAATTTATACCACGTTACTACAGATAAATCATAAGAGAATAAACAATTATATGACAACGAATTGGATAGCTTAGAAAAAACATAAATTCCTAGAAACATGCAACCTATCTAGACATTAAGGAAAAAATAGAAAATCTGTACACACCAGTAATGAATAAGGAGATTGTACCAGTAATTAAAAACCTCCCAAGAAAATAAAGCCCAAGACCAAATATTTTCACTGGTGAACTCTACCAAACATTTGAAGAAAAATCAATACCAGTCTTCTCAATCTTTTCCAAAAATTGAAAAGAAGACATTTTCAGTCATTTTATAAGGCTAACATGACCATGATACCAGAGTCAGACCAAAGACTCTATAAGAAAATTACATTCCAATATCCCTGATGAATATAGATGCAAAAATATTCTACAAACTAATAGCAAAACAAATACAACAGTACATTAAAAGGATTGTACACCATGATCAAGTGGGATTTGTTACTGAATGCAAGGATGGCTCAACATTTGAACCTGAACATATTACAAGTAGAAAATAAAAGAAACAATAACTATCCTGAAATTTTTTAATGTACTGTTAGCAAGTGATAGATGCCAAGACCAGGAAAAAAGAGAAAAAGGAATCTTTTTGGACTTAAACATGTTATATGTCATAAGTTACATGAAAATACGGTTTAAATGCTATACCCAATAAGTAAATGATGTGTATTCAAGCACATATGGGACATTCAGAAAGTTTCATCATGAAGGGAAAGTTCACAGATTTCAAAAATCAACAATGTTTTGTGACATCAATGTAGTAAATTTAGAATTAGTACAGTATATAATTGAATAAAAACATGTTTGGAAACTATTAGTGCCCTAGGATTTGAATATATAATAAATGAAATGTAAACAATGGTTATGAAACTTGTAGAGCTTGAATGAAAAGAAATGAAAGTATATCAGAACTGCATACAGCTAAAGTATGCACTCTTTCAGGCAGTTGAGAGTGTTAAATGCATTTGTTAAAAACAGAAGAAAATTTTAAATTTATTTCAGCATTCAATATAAGAAGCTACAAAATAAGAGTTAAAATGTAAAATTAGATTAAAGAAGCAAGTATTAAACTTAGAATAATTACTGAAATGGGAAAAGGGTGCTTTAAAAAAAAGCAGGCTCTACAAAAGCATCAATGAACTAGACATACTTAGTAAGACTGATCAAGGTAAAAACACAAAAGTCACAAATAAGATGAATAAAATAGTACCTAACTCTAGAAACAATTCTATAAAATTTAATACCGTATATCATTACACACACACATGTAGAGAGAGAGAAAAATAAGTTTCTTAGGAAAAAAATAACTTATTTTATGAATAAATATATATCATAATAAAATAGTAACCCTTAATAAATTGTATCAGCATCTGCAAGTTATCTTTGAAAAAGTCATTGGGTCAATACTTGTTAGGTCAAATTTAAAGAAATATTTATGAAGGGATTATCTCACCTAGTGAAAGCCTTTTGAGAGACTAGTAAAAGAGAAAATTCCCACCATCATTTTTTCCTTAATTTTTATTATAATTATTCAATCATATTCTACACATTAATGGGTTTCACTGTGACATTTCCTTTTATTAATATATTGTACTTTTATCCCTTCCTTCTCTCCCTCCTAAACCTGGTGTCTTTTCACTTCTCTAATAGTCTTCAATGTTCTAGACATCATCTTGTTTTTTTAATGTTTTCCACATATGAGAGAAAACATGTGTCACTTGTTTTTCTTTATCTGACTCATTTTGCTTACCATATAACATGATAATGTTCACTTCCATCCATTTTCCTGCAAATGGCATGATTTCATTCTTCTTTATAAAGCTATTAATCCTTCATATTAAAAGTTTTCTTTGGAATATGGTTCTAGGTTAGGTCTGAGCATTACCATTTTTTTCTTGAAAATTAAGCAACTAATGAAGAACAAAACAAAACCTCTGAAAATCAATTTCCAAATGGCTAGAAGTGAGAAAAACTGTCAAATTCCAAGTTACCTTTGAATTTTGGCAGTGGCATAGGAAAACAGTAGAGACCAGTGTAAGATGCTCCCCTTTGTTATAATGCCCTTTGTTATAATGAACAGGGAGTTCTGAAGTATGGTTGGCACATCTCTAAAAATGCAAAGAAATATATGTTCCCAAAAAATGAAGATGCTGCTCTAAGAAGTAAAAACTGTATGTGAAAAATCCATATGGCCAGATTCACTAGGTAAGTGATAAATGAGAGCTCAGACAATGCTGAGGAACCCAAAAGTAAAAGAACTCAGAAAGTACAAGTAAAGATAGTCCCATCTAAATGAGTCACATACTAAGAGAGTGAATGTGTCTTTTTGGTAGCAGTGGCTCTTAAATCAAGGGAGTAAAAACCTGGTTAGGTTTTAAGGAAATAGCCAGTTTCCTTAATAACAAAAATGAACCACTGAGCTTTAAAATCATCTCCTGTCCCAGAGTAGCCTTTGCTACTAGCCAGTTCAGAAAAAGTAAACCTGATTTAAATATGAGCAGTAATAACAATATTAACAAAAGGCATAGCAGTGTCTGCACACATCTACTACAGAATAATTTATAAATGGCAGAAATACTTCCCTACACATAAAGAAAAGCTAACAGAAAGTTTGCCACAAAGTTTATGGAAACTATAAAAATCAGTCTACTATGGATGGATAATGTAATAAGTTATTAAAAATATAATAATACCAAACATTAGAATTTAGAGAAGAGATGGCCAAAACACAAGAATAAGTAAAATGGTACATGGCAAATCTTACTTATGAATATAGAATCAAAATTTCTAAAAAAAAAAAAAGTGCCAGCCAAATTCTGAAGTGAATAAAATAGCAAAAGTTAGGATATAGGAAAGGTTAAGGATTTGGGGAAGTATGAATTAATTTTAAGCCTTCACATTAATTGTTTTAAAGGGAAATATGATTATGATTATAAATTTGATTAGATGCCATAAAATTACTTTAATTCATCATTCATGATTTTATAGCAAAGTATAAATTCAGTGAACATTCTTAATCAGGTAAAGTATACCTATTATTATTTTAGTGAAAATTGAAAATGATGTCTATAGTCCTACTATTTTTCATTTTACTAGTGGAGTTAATGTATAAGAGAGAGAAATATTGGAAATAACAATTGTAAAGGAAGAAGCATATAATTATTTACCTGTAGTATGATTTTTCCATGATATAAATGTCCACGTGGAAAATTCAAAACAATTGATGGAGATCTGATAATACTAGAGTTTCAACATTTTTCTGAATTCATGGTCAATATCCAAAAATCATGAAGGTTCTTACATACTAAATCATTTAGACATATAATTAAAAATTAATAGGAAGAAAAATATATAGCACTCAAAAGTAAATTTAACAAAAGATGTATGAAATATCGATTGATTGATCGATTGATACCAGGTATTAAACCCTGGGGGGCTTAATCACTGAGCCATATCCCCAGCCTCTTTTATATTGTATTTAGCAACCTCACTAAGTTGCTGAGGCTGATTTTGAACTCACAATCCTGCTGCCTCAGCCTCCTGAGCCACTGGGATTATAGGACTGTGCCACTGTGCCCAGTTTGTAGGAAATATTTATAAAGAGATTCTTGAAATGGATATGGATATATACATATATAATACATTGTGTATAACAAATTAATATATTTTTACAGCTAATATTCAGTTTCTTTTGCCTTCTTGGAAGAGCCTTTCATCCTTCCTATTTTATTTTCATCAAAACAATAGGAGTCTTTTAAGATTGAGAATTACAGCAAATTCTATTCCATGCTTTTATAATTATGTCAAAATGAATTTTAATTTCATGTAAAACTAAAAAGAAAGAATAAAAATTGAGTTAAAAATAAATTGTATCATAATAAAAAAGAATACAACCATCACAACAAAAAAGATTGAATTGGAAATTACAGAATAGACTGAGAATTAGTCCTGACAGTAGTCAGAGTAAAGTAAGTCTTCCTTCTGCAATAATAGTTAAAGCTTAGATATTCAAGTACAGCCTCTTTGGCTTTATAATAGATAAAGAAAATATAAATTTGAAGTTTGTGTTTTAAGAGTAACCAAGATAAGATTTATTAAGGACAATTTCTTAATATTTTCTTGATGAATGTTGTAAAATGAAATAATTTTGGACCATACTTCCTTAACAAGACTTTTATAGCACAAGAAGTAAAATGAAGAATCAACAAATGGGATGGATTCAAACTAAAAAGCTTCTTCTCAGCAAAAGAAATAATCAATGAAGTGAACAGAGAGCCAACATTCTGGGAACAAATCTTTGCCACCCGCACATCCGATGGCGCACTCACCTCCAGGATATATAAAGAACTCAAAAAGTTTAACACCAAAAAAACTAACAACCCAATCAATAAATGGGCCAAAGAGCTGAACACAAACAGACATATAAAAAAATGTTCAACATCTCTAGCAGTCAGAGAAATGCAAATCAAAACTACCCTAAGATTTCATCTCACGCCAGTCAGAATGGCAATTATCAAGAATACAAACGACAATAAGTGTTGGCAAGGTTGTGGGGAAAAAGGCATGCTCATACATTGTTGGTGGAACTGCAAATTGGTACAATCAATCTGGAAAGCAGTATGGAGATTCCTTAGAAAACTTGGAATGGAACCACCATTTGAGCCTGCTATCCCACTCCTCGGTCTATACCCAGAAGACTTAAAAACAACATACTACAGTGACGCAGCCGCTTCAATGTTTATAGCAGCTCAATTCACAGTAGCTAAACTGTGGAACCAACCTAGATGCCCTTCAATAGATGACTGGGTAAAAAAACTGTGGTATATATACACAATGGAATATTACTCAGCAGTAAAGGAGAATAAAATTATGGCATTTGCAGGTAAATGGATGGAGTTGGAGAATATCATGCTAAGTGAATTAGCCAATCTCAGAAAACCAAATGCCGAATGTACTCATTGATAAATGGATGCTGATCCATAATGTGGGGAAGGTCATGGGAACAATGGTGGAACTCTGTTCACAGGGGTGGAAGGCGGGAGGAGGCATGGGGACAGTAAAGGTGGTGAATATGATGGTCATCATAGCCCTAACTTTATGTATGACTGCATATATGTTGTGATTCTATACAACTTACAACTAGAGAATTGATATGTTATCCTCTATCTGTGTACAATGAATCAAAATGCACTCTGTTATCATGTAAGCCTAAATAGAACAAATAAATAAATTAAATATGAACAAAAAATAAAAATAAATAAACAGAAAAATAAATAAATGGACACTATGGATAACCTTAACCATTTTAGTTGTTAATTTCAACAGTATTTTAGGATTTTTCCAGGCTATATTTCAAGTTACCTTCTTTAGTGAAGCTACCCAGCTACAGTACCTCTTTTAAAATGTCCTTGAGAAATTGAAATTTCTTTTGTATTTAAACATTAATATGCCAAATCTTATCACCTTTCAGTCTACCAAAAAACTGATATTGTCTCCACTCTTTGTATACTTTGAGAGATGCTCTGCAATTATATTTTAAGTTAATAAATTATTAACATTAGTATATTGAATATCTTTGTTCTTTTGGATATGCTTTATATTTATCCCTTACAATAACTGTATAAAAATAATTATTTTCATTTTACAAACAAAATAATTTGTTATTTTTATTTTACAACATATATCTATATGTTGGGTATTAACTAACTATATATTGAGGCATTATGATTGCAAATAAGTGCATAAAGCACCATATGATTTATGTATATTAAATACTTGAAGAGATCAGTTTTCTTGCATACTCTGTCACACAGATGTTGTGTTTTACTGTGAATTCTTGAATACTAATTTATTTGATGAAGCAGAAGATACTATAACGTTCACAAAGAAATACTTAAGGAGGCAATCTTGGCAGGTATGCCTGCTCCCCAGTGGCAGCCTTTTAGAAGTTAATAACTAGCTGCAGAAATCCAGACATATAAACAGTAACTCTATACTGATAATAAAATATTGAATTCAAAAATATTTTTCTGCATCTCTTCCTGTTTGTCTCATTAATATGGAGATACATAAAATCATTGTGCTTTGTACTTTTGTCTAGACTGACTATGGAAACAATTTAAATAATCTAAGCAGTAAAGTCATATATATAATATCATTTCCGGCCTTCTTCCACCAGCATCACCACTACTACCAAACTTAATTCTTCATTTATATGGTGGAAAATTGGATTTATTCATTTCCTATCTCAATCTATTTTTGAAATTTCTTTTAAAGTTAAGAGACAATCTAAAGTGATGTCCTGTTTATTCAGAGTCTCAAATGTTTGTCTACTTAAACAATGTCTCATTCTTCTTTGACAGTGAGACTATTTCTAAAAATAAATTTGTAAAAATACTCTCAGTGAACATGTAGCAATTCCAATGAAAGTCTTGAATTACACTATTAAACCAAAATAAAATAAAAACAGTGATGAGCTATATGAGATTAGATCACTTCAAACCTCACAACCACACCACCCCCCAAAAAAAAGTGTGTATAGAAAGGGAGAACAGTTAGTGAGAAAAATAGTCTGGTACAAACTATCTCCTTGATACTTCTTAGTAAAGAACAAGACTATCTACAAACAGCTGTTGCATTCTTTTTTTTTTTCAATTATTTTATTTAAATGCGTTTCAAGTCATAGTACATATATAGAACTCAATTTTTCCATTTCTCTGGTTGCAAACCAGGTAGAATCACACCATTTGTGTCTTCATACATGCACCAAGGGTAGTGATGATGATCTCAATCAACCATCGTTACTATACCCATTTCCATTTCCTTCCTCCCCCTTCCCCCTACTGCATCCATAGTTCCTCCATTTCTCCTATGTTCCCCATTCCCACCCCCCTTAAGTATCATCATCCACTAATCAGAGAGAACATTTGGCATTTAGGTTTTTGGGATGGGCTTACTTCACTTAGCATAATATTCTCCAATTCCATCCATTTGCCTGCAAATGCCATAATTTTATTCTCTTTTATTGCTGAATAATATTCCATTGTGTGTATGTACCACAGTTTCTTTATCCATTCATCTATTGAAGGGCATCTGGGTTGCTTCCATAGTTTTGCAATTGTGAATTGTGCTGCTATAAACATTGAAGTGACTGCTTTACTGTAGTGTGCTGTTTTTAAATCTTTAGGGTATAGGCCAAGGAGTGGGATAGCTGGATCAAATGGTGGTTCCATTCCAAGTTTTTAAAGAAATCTCCAAAC